>FXXK01000933.1:113853-197117 GCA_900184695.1 Betula pendula | reverse complement strand
CATTATCATTAATAATTCAAATAAAAATATACAAAAATATGTTTATGGTACATCTAAGGATATTTTAATGATCATTGAAATTTGAACACTAATTTCCAAACAATTGATCTTCCTCACAAACCCCAATTCACTTAAAGGCAAGAAATCACCTCCTTAAAAGGCAACTCAATCAAAGATTCGACGGCCACCATCATGAAAGGATTCATGTCCAATACAAATAATTGTGTAACTGTGCTGTATAATGTTATAAATTGTGTAACATCAGTGTGAGAATCAAAAATATTTTTACCTTTGGTGTAAATTCTTGAATCTTAGGGAAAATATCAAGAACCCTTCGTGTTTTTTTTCATTTTTGTCTTTTGAAAACATGTTATGCTTCCAACTTATTTTATCCAAACTCCATCCAACTTTTGCATAGGTGGCTTTTTTTTTTTTTTAAAAAAAAAAAAAAGTTTGTTTTTGCAATTTGTGGGCCAATCTTTGTCCACACTATGCAAAGTTTGAATAGAGTTTGATAGAAAAGGTTGGACATGTAGCATTCCTCTTTGTCTTTTACATCCTCCCTTTGGCCTAATTAAGGACTTCGAGTTTACAACGATTTTAATATGAAGTTTTTGACAATTTTCTCTAAACTAAATGACAAAAATGACATGAAAATTACTATTATGCCTCTCTTTTTTTTCTTTTCTTTTTTTTTTAAAAAAGAAACAGTTTGACGTGATCCTCTGAGCAACCCCATTTGTTGGTTGGTGACTATAAAGCCAGGCGGCCGGTGCTGTGTGTGTAGGGCGGTTGGGCTATCAAGCTGCCCTCACGGTAGACCTGGTTGACCACCCTGCGTACGACGAGGCAGGATTAGACTCATGACTACCCCTAATGTGAAGAGGTGGCTCGGGGGCAGAACCATCCGGAGGCATTGAGCGCATGGCTCGCCAGCTACCACAAGAGAGGGGGTGCTGGGCTTGCAACCACTCCCTAAATTGACTGGGTGGGCTATTCAGCCTAGGGCTCCCTTAGGAGAGGGCTAGCTCATGGCCACCCTCCTAAGCAGGTAGGGTGGTTGGAAGCCACCCGCGTCTTTTTTTTCGTTTTTGGTAATAATAATATTTTAAGTGGGAAGATAATTTATTTAATATCTTTTTTGTTATTTATTTAAAAGAACAATAAGAAAAAAAAAATTTGATTCAATCTTAGATTTCAAATCTTTATCAACTCGCGGTCTTAAGTGACCAAATGAAATTGCAATTCTAAAAGACAAAATCAAAAGAAACTACATAAATTTGGATATTTTCTAAATATTATTATTATGTATTATATGATTAATTGGTGGTGTGATTGTCTTGCAACAAACGTGATACGGACATGTCTTGTTCAAATATTTTTCCTTATGCATCACTGCATGTAGTTTGGCGATTTAGGTCACGGGTGTATATTTGTATTCCTAAACCTCTTGAATAATCCACATGAAAGAAAATGCGTTAAGATTCTTCCTTGTATTATTGTCCTAAAAGGAAGGGAGAATCTTAGGGCTGCCCTTCTTGCGCTGCTTGCTTCTGTAGGCATTGAGCGTAAAATATAATGATTATAAACTTTCAACTGCTCCGTCTAAGTTCTTTGCCTATGAAAACTACCGAGCTACGTATGACTTCTTTTACGGACCTGGTTGTTTTACTTGTAAATTAGGGAACCAGCAATTTTTATTCGTAGGATAGTAATTAGGGAAATTTTTTAGATTTATAGCTAGGTACATGCGATATTAATTATTTTTCTTCCGGGGCACTAAAATATACTCTATTAGGATATAATGCACCAAATTATGTCTAAACGACGACGACAAAAGCAAGAAAAAGTTGCGGTAATTGAACCACATCTCAAGACCAGAGTCTTAATTGTTAATTATTTGCTGACCCATTTCGATATTTCTGGTCGGGCACATGTGATTCCCTGCAAGCACGGTGAGGGGGATGTGAATGGGTGTAAGAGAAGGACCTCAAGTCAGGCTTGCGAAGGAGAGAAAAAAAAACGATGACCAATGGACTTTTGCAGGGTGTGTGAGCGCAGTAAGTACTATCAAACCAAAAACTGTAGCATCTCTGTTTCTCTCTCGCAGCATCGCTTCTGAAAACAGAAAAAACTTTAGGGAGGAGGGAAGAAGCCTCGTTTTCCATCCTTCTCTCCTCCTATGCTGCTTCCTCTTTCTTTTTTCGTAGGCTCCATCCGCTTGTGCGATTTATCTTATCACCACCACTCTATTTGAATCGTATCTTGGCTTTTTAAGGACTCGATTTGTCATCTTTGCAGGCCCCCCCCACCTACAGTCGCCCGCCTCACAAAGCCATATGGCCTTGGCGTTCACGTGGCCCTCGCTTCTTTGCTGTTAGGAATATATTATAGTTTGTGTGGTATATTCAGTTGGTGTAAGGGGTGGGAAATATGGTGCAGAAGGGTCGATCTGCGGTATGTTCGGGTTAGAATTGGTAATCGGGCATCGGCTGTGACGCCACTATTGTATGTCAGGTCAGCTACGGCATATAAATAAAAAAAGGTGTAAGTCGCAGCGATGCGAAAGTATAGGAGATATACAAAGAGAGATTAGGTGGATTATATGTCAAGGTAGGTATTTCCGCTATATTCTACATCCGCCTAGCTCTTTAATTCATTCATTTTAATTTTTGTTTCGCCTGTCGTTGATTAGGGGCTTATTATTGGCGGGGTTGCCCAACTCTTCTTTTTTTGTTGTTTTGTTGTAGGTTCTTCTTTGATGTTCTTACTTAAAAAAAAAAAAAAAAGAAAAAAAACAAGAAACAATAAACAAAAACCATAAAAGCTTGTAGCACAGGTGTTTGTTCCATTGTATGTATATTTTAGATATATTTCTTTTATTTTTTGACATGAAGAAAGAATATTTGGTGGCTGTGGAAATATTTTGAATAATTAAATTGTTTCCAAAGGCACCACAAATATTCTTTCTCATGTCAAAAAATGAAAAGGAAATTAATCTAAGAGTATAAGGGTAGAGAAGGAAACACGTGTGCGTACAAGTTTTTAGTTTGTTTTGTGGTTTCTTGGTTTTTTTTTTTTTTTTTTTTTTGTGAAGTAAGGAACATGCGAAAGACGAGAACTACAACAAGAAAACAACATGAAAAGAAAGAGTTGGGCAAACCCGGCCAAATAATAAGGCCCCTAATCCAAACGAGAGCAAACAAGAATTAAAAATGAGATGAATTAAAGAGTAGGCGGATGTTAGAATATACGGGAAAGTATGATAATTAATGTAATTGTTTGTATTCTATAATTTTTTGGATTATTGTAAGTATTTTTTACTTTAGTGGTAGTGGTGAATCAAGTATCGGTAAGATGTGTGATTAGCGAAGGTTGGTTACCGTAATAGGAGAGATATACAATATTAATCTAAATATAAAAGGTAAAAAAATATCAAGTATATCTTCTAACGCAAAGACACCCGGGGCGGGCACCGGGAACGCGAAGGCATGATGCTTGTGAGGGCGACTGGTAGGTGGGGCTGCAAATGGATGCCAAACGAGCTTAAAAAAGCCAAGGATAGGGTGGGGATTCAAGTATCAGGAGGTGGTGTGGATAGGATTAAATCGCACAAACGGATGGAGCTAGAAAAAGAAGAAGAAGGAACAGCAGTAGGAGAGAGTAAGGAGTGGAAAAAAATCTAGGGCTTCGTTCCCTCCTCCTAAATTTTCTTTCTGTTTCAGAAAGCGATGCGTGCGGAGGGAGGAAAAGAGATGCTACAAGTTTGGTTATTGATAGTACCGTCAGCGGGTACAATGTGCGGGCAACGAGTACTTGGGTTATCGTGTGTTTTGGTTTTCTGCGCAACGGAGGTGATTGGGTTTGTACAACCCATAATTACGTGTTGAGGGATAATTATCACAGAAATATCGAAATGGGTCAAGCAAATTATTCAACAAATTAAGACTCTGGTCTGATGTGGTTCAATTACCGCTTTTTCTCTCTTTTTTGTCGTCTCGTTAGAATAAATTAATTTGTGCATTATTAATTAATAAGTATATTTATGCCCCGGAAAGAAAATTAATTAATATCCATGTACCCCTAGCTATAAACTCTAAAAAAATCCCTAATTACATATCTGACATAAAAATGTGTGGTTCCTATTTAAGTAAATAAAGTGGTCGTAAAAGGAATATACGTAGCTCGGTAGTTTCATAGCAAGAAACTTAGACGGAGCAGCTGAAAGTTAATAATTATATTTTGACGATCATGCCTACAGAACGCAGCAGCGCAAAGAGGCATCCCTAAGATTCTTCCTTCTTTAAGGCAATAATAAAAGAAGAATCTTTAAACCATTTTCTTTCATGTGGATTATTCAAAGGTTAGGAATACGGGGGGTTAGGCGGGGATATACGACGCTGACCTAGGAATCCCGGAGAGGCGGTAGCATGCGCGAGTGATGCATAAGAAAAATGAATTTGAACAAAACATTCGTATCACTTTGTGCCAGCTGATGACTACACACCAATTAATCATCAATGATAATAATAATAATAATATTTAGGAAAATATTCCAAAATTTATGTATTTTTTTTGGATTTTGTCTTTTAGAATTCAATTTTCAATTTTCACTTTAAGACCCAGTTATAAAGTTTGAAATCTAAACTTGATCAATTTTTTTCCTTATTTTTCTTAAATAAATATACAAAAAAATATTAAAAATACAATTACTTCTTCCATTATATTATATATTAAAAAAACGGAAAAAAAAAGACGCGGGTGGCTTCCAACCTACCTTCATAGGAGGTGGCCATGAGCTACCCCCTTCTTAAGGAGTATAGCTGCAATCCACCAATCAATTAGGGAGTGTTGCAAGCCAGCCACCCCCTCTTTGGGTTGGTAGCTGCGAGCCATCCTCAATTCGACGGTATGGTTGCGAGCCACCTCTTCCATTAGGGGTCAGTCATGAGTTACTCCTGTGTTAGGAGGGTTGCCAACCAGGTTAGTGAGGCAGCTTGTACCAACCTCAAAGAAGGGTGGGCTTATAAGTCACCACCAACAAGATGGGTTGCTCAAGATCATCACACTGTTTCTTTTTTAAAAAAAAATAGGAAAAGAAAAAAAATGAGAAGGCATAATAGTATATTTCATGTCATTTTTGTCATCTTATTGAGCGAAAATTGTCCAAAAAACTTCATAATTTAAAATCTTTGTAAACTCGAGTCTGTAAATGCCAAAAGAGGGATGTAAAGCAGAGAGAAGGAATGGACATGTCCAGATTTCTATCAACTCTAGTTCAACTTTGCATATTTGGGACAAAGATTGCCACAAATGCAAAAAACAAACTTTTTTTTTTTTTAAAAAAAAAAGGCCACCTATGCAAAGTTGTGGATGGAGTTGGATAAAAAAATGGAAGCATAACATCATATAACAATAATTGAAAATAAAACACGGAAGGGGGTTTCTTGAATATTTCCCCTAAGATTCAATGATTTAACAAAAGGAAAGAATATTTTTTATTTCTCCACATGATTTTACACAAATTTTCATAACATTAAACAAGTACACAATTCATTTTTGGTTATTGGGAAATGGAATCCTTTTAAGAATAGGATTGCCACTAGCTATTGAAGTTTTGGGCTCATTCCTCTTTCTGCTAGGAACCATTGTCAGAAATGGAAAAGGTGCATTAGGATAAATTGAAGAGGATTCCTCATGACAAATTCAAAATAACGTGAATAAGTTTATTGGGCATACTTATTATTGTTTTACATAGCATATATGTGGTTTTATATATTTACCGGTTATATGCATGTAGACAGTCCCTAAGTCAGATTGAATTTGATTATGGTGTAAACAATGGTCTTTGTTACACAAAAGACCATAGTCAAAAGTCTTATGTAACTTATTAAATAATGTTTGTAGTCGTAAGTGGAACCGAGAATTTTACATAGACTATAACATGTCAACCTTGATGATTTGCCTTAATCGAGAGAAGCAGTATAGCTTCAGGTTGACATAGTTGGTATTATAATAAGGTAGGCTCTTACAAGGCTATGCATTAAATAGGACTGTATGAGCCATCATTCCTATAATGACTGTCATAAAGAATGATGAGTGTGCACGACGACTTATGAATATTACTCTAAATCTTGAAAAGTTTATGAACCAGATGTCAAGTGGGGATTACTTTGATGTATAGAGTGAGATCAATTCTGTGATCAACATTCTCTTTATGTTGGGTAATCAACATGTAGCATTGTGGAAGATCACTCTTCAAGAAGGATTTCAAGTCCTTTGTAGAAGAATAAAGAGATTAGAAAATTCTTATTGTTTTAAGATTAATAAGAATGATTACCCTGTATCTCAGGTCCGAGTGTTTTCAGTAGTATTTAACTGAAACTGTGTACAATGATGAGTTGAATCTCACAGGGTACATTGGGATAAATCATGAGGTTTGGATTTGGGTACTAAAGGAAACAGATGTGGTGAATGAAGTGACAGTTAATCATCTTTCATTCACCCACGAAATATATTCTATGGAGGAATAATATGGTAATTTAATAAGTACGTCATAAAGGATTAATTGTTTATGAAAAAATATGATTTAGAGTTCAATTACATTTATTTAGTGGAGTTATTTATGATTTTTAGTCAAGGTGATGAGTCATCGGATGACAAGATTTCACGAGACTAAAAAAACTAAATCTAGTTTTTTTTCTAGGTCCCTTTTAGAGCTTTTGTAAATTGACCA
Source organism: Betula pendula (assembly GCA_900184695.1). Taxonomy (NCBI): domain Eukaryota; kingdom Viridiplantae; phylum Streptophyta; class Magnoliopsida; order Fagales; family Betulaceae; genus Betula; species Betula pendula. The sequence goes on along the minus strand of FXXK01000933.1, from coordinate 190,381 downwards.
AGTGATTATAAATTTCAGTTATTTATTTATTTATAAAAATTGCATATGTTTTTATTTAAATAAGACATATGCCATAAATTAATATTTATATTAATTTGTTTATTTATTTAAATATGAGCTAGAGAATTTATTTTTCAAGGACCATTAGTTTGGAGGTGTTTGGACTAAAGGAATTACTTCCTAGAGCACAGTAAAAAAAAAAAAAAAAAAAAAAGAGCATTGAGCCTACAAGATAAAACCAAGGGGCCTAGGCAATTATAAGAAAGACTGGGCTAGGGTAGGCTCATCTCCCCATGGCCGGCGGCAACACAAGGGGATTTAGTTCCCCTTGTAGCCACATAAGGGGTAGTTAATTTATTTTAATTATGGGGTTCTAGAACTCTCTCTTTACCTCTTCTCCAAGCAGACCTGCAATTATAAATAAAGGCTCAGTCAGAAGTAAAAAATTCACTCTTAAAATATTAGTTTCTACAAACTGTAGACAATAAGCATTGAAGTGTTAAGTGAGTAATTTTTATAAAAGAGAAATATTATTCTCTTACTTCTAGTTGTGAGTCCACACTCGCTGTCATGTTCAGCCATCAAGAAGAAGATCCAAATTTATGAAGAACAATGTTCTTCATGTTCATCATGTTCTGTTTTTCATGTTCTTGGAATTCTTCAAGCCTTTGAAAATTTTGGAACTCTTAGTGTTCATGGCGTTCTTCGTGTTTTTCATCAGCTTTGAAGATCATCAACAACAAAGATGCAAAGGCGAATTCAAATAGCCCTATATGCCTAAGGAGAGGTCAATAAGATTTGTCAATAATTCTAATTAGTGAAACTTGTGAAAATCGAAAGCATGTTCCTCTATAAGTTTATTGCGATCCTAGATCAATTAGATCTTTTTATTTTTATTTTAATATTTCGCTGTGCAATATTTTTGCATGATCCCCAACAATCATGAGGAGATTTCTCTCAATACGCCCCCTCAAACTTAACATAGCACGAGTGACATTGAGGTTGGATCAAAGTAAGCAGAACATGGAAGAGATTAAAGACTTGGTTAATACATTAGCAAGTTGATCACGATTGGATATGAACTTTACCAGAAGGTCACCACAAGAAACTTTCTCTCGAACGAAATGATAGTCAATGGCAACATGCTTGGTGTATGCATGAAATATGGGATTGACAGAGAGATAGATAACGTCAATGTTGTCACACCAAAGGATTGGAGGGTGAAAGAGAAAAACACCAAGTTTGCTCAATTTTGTATCCAAATCAGCTTAGCAGTGACATTAGTAAAGGATTTGTATTCTGCCTCAATGTTGGATCGGGCGATAGTGGATTGCTTCTTGGAACTCCAAGAGATTAAATCGGGGCCAAGAAAAACTAGATAGCCAATATTGGAGCGTCAATCATTTAGGCAACCAACCCACCAACATCAAAGAAGCTGTAAGATATGAGATGCAAATTTGTAAATGAATGTAAGCCAAAAATGAGGTATGTTGAGGTAGCGAAGAATGTGTTTGACAACATTTCAATAGGGAGACTAAGGTGCTATATTTAGTGGCTAATGTTGTTCACCTGCAAAAGAAAGATTAGGCAAAGTTAGTAGAATGCACTGTAGAGCACCTACAACATTCCGATATAAGGTGGGATCGGAGAATGGTCACCATCAAACTTGGACAGACTATGTGAGGAAGGCCATAGATGAAGAGACAAGCTTCCCCACAAGCATGTTGGTGCACTTAAGTAAGTTAAGGATGTATGCTAACTAACAGAACTAGAGGACACAGGAGGTGATGAGCTTCAATGCCAAGAAAATAAATAAAAAAGGCTCAAGTCTTTAATGGTATAGTTACGCTTCAATCCCAAGAGAGGCATCAATGGGTGCAAAGGAGGAATGATTTTAATAGTCCTCAAAGTAATTAGAACATATATTTAGAAAGAGCATGGTACATAATGAAAAGAGAATAGTCAAGCCCTCAAAGTAGTGAAGCTCAATTAATAGAGAAATCAACTGTAAAACCAAGCACGAGGAGCTTATTTTCAAATTACAAACATGATGAGTAAAATCAAGATGAACAAAGCTGACGGTTGAACCATGTAGATAAATCAGAGAAGAACATCATGCAAAAAGGCATTTTACACATTGATATGTGCATAGACCAACAGGTGAGACAAAACAGAGATATATTAGTCGAATAGTTCAAGGCTTGACAACCAGACTGAATGTTTTCAACCCAGGCTACTGAGTGAAACCTTGGCAACTAAGTGAACCTCATAGCGGTCAACATTGCCATATGAAAAAATGCTGATGCAAGAAACCCATTTATAGCCAACAAGATTCATAGAGGAATATGCCGAGACAAAACCTAAGTTTTGTTGAAAGAGCTTTGTTAGTTTTATTTGTTGGCTAAATTTGATGTAAAAATATTCACTATATTTGCTCTAAAATTTTAATGGTGTTTGTTTATCTGGGAGTCATTGAGAGCTTGTCTTGCTCTCGTTTGGAGTTAGTATGGACAAGAGCTTTCCAAAGAACCATAGAAAGCTCGTCTGCAATCGCGTCTAAAGTTCCGTGCGAACAGAGGTTTGTCAAGAGCCACAGAGACACTCGTCTACTTTTCGTTTGCATATGTATGTACGAGTTATTTTTATTAACCACCAAAGACGCTCGCCCTGCTCTCTTGTTCGCAGAGGGAACGTACGCTATTTTTTAAGACATCCAGGGATGCTCGTCTACTTGCGTCTGCAAGTGTGTACTAGAGATAGTTTAGTGATGACCTCTAGGGAACGAGGGGTATTTTGCTTTTCGGCTACAACATGTAATGACGCCCTGCTCTTTTTAAACATATTTTTAGGTTTAACCTAGATGCATACGTAAGGCTTAATCTCGTATGGACGCTGACCTTGTTTAAGCTGTAACTTTTTCCAGTTAGAACTAGTTTCAGACTTGAGGATTTTAGGTTTGGTCGCCCTCTAGTCATTTCAAACGTAAAGGAGAGGATCGATCTCTGCCTGGCCATCAAAAATCATCTTTGCAACCAAAGGATTGATCTCCTGTCCTGTCAGCGACATGATCCATCCTCCTATTTTGAAGATCGATCCTATCACGTCAGAACTGCGATTTTAAGGTTTCTAAAGCCCTAGTGAGCTGCCATGGTCCATGAGGGTGGTTGGCCACCCCAACTTGCAAAAAAGGGTGGCAAAAATCACACCCAAGAGCCAATGGGGTGGTCGGCCACCCCCGTTTTGCTTAGGAGGTTTCAGTCACCTAGATTAACTAATCTAAGGTGGTTTTGGCCACTCCCATTTTGCAAGTTGGGGGTAGTTCAGCCACCTCCAAGGCTGTTGGAGTAGTTCGGCCACCCAAGGCCCAAATAGGGATGGCTAGCCATCCCCATTGGATCTTGGGGTTGTTTCGCTACCCGTTTTGCAAGCTGGGGGGCCGAAACCACCTTAGGCCCAAACGGGGTTGTCGGCCACCCCCATTGGCTCTTGGGGTTGTTTTGACCACCCATGGCCAAAATGGGGGTGGCCGGCTACCCCCAAAGGAAGAAAAAAAAAAGTTTATGTTTTTAAAATTTTTATTATATTTTTTTTCTACACGTGGTATATAACCATAAGTACCTCTTGTGATACATCAATATGGCGTACCCATGGTGGCACTTGGGGACATGTATCAACATATTAGATGTGCCTCTCGTGGCATTTCGTTAATTACAATGACGAAATTTGACGAAAGCACAAGTAGTGAATTATGGTTACGTCAAGTACCATTGTTGAAAGTTTTTCAAATCGAGGTATCATTTTTATTTGTGTGCAAAGCACAAGTACCAAAATTGCAATTAACCCTAAGTTTTAATTCTTCCACTGTGATAGTTAGATAGATCCATTCAGACTTGTTTAGTTAGGAAATAAGTCTGGGAGGCTCCACGAGTCTACCATGGTTTAGTTAGTATTCGAAGGGGCATTACAAGTGCTATTAGAGAAATGGTTCTTGGTACCATGACTCTTAAATGTGATATATAATTATACTATCAATAGGATGCTTTGAAGACTTTAATGGATTTGGCATGATAACACCAGGAACGATTTTACCCGGAACATAGGTAGTTAGCTGAATAGGTTCTAATAGATAGAATTGTGTGTCGTTGTTTTCTTTTGTTGAGTTGGTTCTAAATTTCTAATTATGTTATCCTTTCAAAAGGAAGCCTTCGAGGAAGAACATTGCTATTGGTTATAACAACGTTGAGACAACCACGTCGAGAACGAGATGAACGAGGTTCCAATTTAGGGAGTAGTCAACCCTGATGCGGCCCAACTTTTAGCCGCAGCTGCTCAATTAGTCTAAGTCATGTCCAATGCTCAAGTGCATGAGGGACGGACAGAAGAGAGTGGATGCTAATTTCATGACTTCAGTAGACACACTTTTCCTATGTTTGTTGGTACTAGAGGGCTTATCAAGCAGAGAATCGGCTGAACAGCATGGAAGAGTTGCTGGAATCAACATCCTGTACCTTGGAGTAAAAGGTCTTATACTCTGCGTTCAAGCTCTTTGTAGAGGCAAAGAGGTGGTGGCAAGCTCGGAAGATGCTACTCATGATGGAGTTAGGAACTTATCAGTCCATTTCTTGGGCGACTTTCAAGGAAGAGTTTCAAGCCACTTTTTCCTTAGAGTGGTGTAGGAAGCCAAGTTTTGAGAGTTCATGGATTTGGTCCAAGGACAGATGACAGTGAATGAGTATGTTGCCAGATTTACTCAGTTGTCACGGTTTGCAGCATACCTTATTCCAAATGAGGAGAAGAAAGCCAAGAAGTTTGAGCAAAGCTTGAACCCACGTCTCAGGAATCAGATGGCAAGTTTGGACATCTGAAGCTTCACTTTATGAGGAAAGACTAAGAGAAACTATTGTGTCTTTTGCGGACCAAAGGAAGAGGATGTTCATTCAGGGTTCTACATCAAGTGGTGCAAGCACAATCAAGAGTTTTGCTTCAAGAAGCAATCAGTACCAGAGGCTAGCTCAGAATCGTTCAATGACTACGCTGACAGCACCCCAGCAGCAGCAACAACGAGGTCAATCCTAGCGGCCTTGTCGTCTAGACAACAGAGTTCATTGGGGAGTATGCAGAGCCGATACATTAGGTTGTTTCCGGTGTAGACAACCAAGACATGGCATCAGGGATAGTAAAAGTAGCCAAGCCTCAGTAGAACAACGCTCAGAAACCATTGGTCCCTGCCAGAGTTTATGCCCTCACTCCAAGAGAGACTGAAGCCAGATCAGATGTAGTGATAGGTATTATCTCTATTCTCAAATTTAAAGCTTCAATGTTATTTGATTCTAGGGCTACCCATTCTTTTATGTCAAGTATGTATTCCAAGTTGAGTCGAGTAGTGGTAGCACCCCTAGAAGTTGGTTTGTCACTCGTCACCCCAGTTTGTAAAGCAGTGGTTTGCAAGCAAGTAGTGCAGAGTTGCCCCAGTGGCATTGGTGGGATGGTCTTTTTGGTGAACCTTGTGATCGTGGTACAAGGATTTGACATCATCTTAAGACTGCATTGGTTAGCAATGCAATATGCTAGCATAGACTGTGCAAGGAAGGAAGTGACTTTCAGGCCACCTGAAGGGGAAGCAATTACTTTCGTTGGATCGAGAGTAATGTCCCTTCCTTCTACTTTGTTAGCCAAACAAGCTTGGAAGCTTGTGATGGACAGAGGACATGCGTTTTTGGCTTTCATAGTCAACCCTTTGCAAGAAGAGAAAAAGGAGCTAGAGGACATTCTAGTGGTTCGAGATTATGCAGATGTGTTTTCAACAGAGTACTCAAGTTTACCTCCAGAACGAGAAGTGAAATTCTGAATTGAGTGTATTCTGGGTACCACTCTAGTGTCAAAGGAACCCTGCAGAATTACACTTGCAGAGCTTAGAGAGTTGAAGGTCCAATTGCAAGAATTGCTAGACAAGGGTTTTATTCGCCTTAATTCTTCGCCTTGGGGAGCACCAGTGTTATTTGTTAAGAAAAAAGATGGAAGGATGAGGATGTGCATTGACTACAGAGAGTTCAACAAGGTCACTATCAAGAAGAAATATCTGTTGCCAACGATTGATGATTTGCTTGATTAGTTGCAAGGAGCAAGAGTCTTTTCGAAGATAAACTTGTGGTTAGAATCTCATCAGGTCAAAGTCAAGAGTGACAATATTCCAAAGACGACCTTTTGAACTCGTTATGGACATTATGATTTCTTAGTGATATCATTTGGTTTGACCAATGCGCCTGCAGTTTTCATGGACATGATGAATAGAATCTTCGACGACTACTTGGACCAGTTCACAATAGTTTTCATCGACGACACCTTGATTTACTCGAAAAGTCAGGAAGACCACCAGATGCATTTGTAGAAAGCTTTGGAGAGGCGTCGATGAGAAAAGTTGCATGCCAAGTTTTATAAGTGTGCTTTTTGGTTGGACAAGATGGCTTTTCTTGGCCATGTGATTTCTGGATAAGGAGTTGCAGATGGTCTAGAGAAAGTCAATGTAGTTGTGGATTGGAAGAAGCCGGTTAATGCTAAGCAAATTCAAAGTTTCTTGGGATGAGACGGGTATTATCGACGGTTCATCGAAAGATTCTCTAAGTTGTTAGGCCCGCTGACAGCCCTCAGAAGGAAGAATGCCCAATATGTTTTGACGGATGAATGCGGGTAGGGTTTCCAGGAATTGAAGAAGCGGTTGGTAACTGCTCTTATGATTACGTTGCCAACAGACATGGCAAGCTTTATGATCTACAGCGATGCCTCACTAAAGGGTTTAAGATGTGTTTGTATGCATAATGGGAAGGTCATAGCTGAAGAGTTACGAGTAGAATTATCCGGTACATGATTTGGATCTAGTAGCTATAGTGTTTACACTCAAAATCTAGAGGCACTATCTCCATGGAGAGAGATGCGAAATCTACACGAACCATAAAAGTCTGAAGTACTTCATGCAGAAGGAGCTGAACATGAGGCAGAGGAAATGGTTGGAGCTGATAAAGGACTATGATTGTGAGATTCTCTATCATCCAGGGAAGGCTAATGTGGTAACCGATGTTTTGAGTCGAAAGTCAACTACAGAATTAGGAGCACTGAGAGTTTCTCAACCCCAATTAGTTATGAAATTTGAGAAGCTACAACTGGATGTGGTAAAGGAAGGAAAACTAACACTTATGGGCGGCATCGTACTTCAAATTGAGTTGGTTCAAATGATCAAGGATGCTCAGAAGGATGACCCAGAGTGTTAGAAGATTAGAGAACAGATGGGCTAAGGGGACTGACTTTCAGAAGTTAGATGACGAATTGCTTTATCATGGAGAGTGAGTATGTGTGCCCTTGGGAGATGGTCTTAGGAAAGAGATTATGGATGAAGCACTTCGATCTTTGAACACTGTCCATCTAGGGAGTACGAAAATGTATAAGGACTTGAAGACTTCATATTGGTGGAATAATATGAAAAGGGATGTGGCTCAGTTTGTAAAGCAGTGTTTGACTTGTCAGCAGGTCAAAGCAGAACATTAGAGACCTGCAGGAGCACTTCAACCATTGTTGATTCCAAGTGGGATGAGATAACAATAGATTTTGTAACTAGATTGCCTAGAGTACCATCTAGTGAAGATGCCATTTGGGTGGTGGTGGACCGATTGACGAAGTTAGCTCACTTCATACTGATGAAGGTGAAGGCTTCCATGGACAGATTGGCAAGGTTGTATGTGCAGAACACAATGCAACTACATGGGGGTAACATCAGTTATTGTGTCAGAACGTGATTCATGGTTTACTTCGAGGTTTTGGCGGAGTATGCAACATGAGATGGGATTGTAGTTGAAGTTCAATATGGCTTTTCATCCTCAGACGGATGGACAATCTAAGAGGACTATTCAGATTTTGGATGACATGTTTCGAGCTTGTGTCTTGGACTTCAAGGGGAATTGGATTCAATATCTATTGTTGATAAAGTTTGACTACAACTACAGTTATTAGGCGAATATTGGTATGTCGCCATATGAAGCACTCTACGGACGAAAGTGTTAATCACCACTTTATTGGAATAATGTTGGTGAGAGATAGTTGTTAACACCCGAGATCATTCAAGACACTAGAGAGAATGTGACTCTCATCAACCAGAGGATGCTAGCAGTTTTGAGTCGACAGAAGAGTAATGCAGATAACCGCAAAAGAGAGTTGGAATTCGAAGTAGAGGATAAGGTGTTCTTAGGGATTNGCCCCTATGAAAGGAATCATGCGTTTCGGTAAGAAATGAAAGTTAAGCCCTCATTTTGTTGGACCCTTTGAGATCGTCAAAAAGTTGAGCAAGTTGACTTATCAAGTTGCTTTACCATCAAACTTAGCCGGGAAGCATGATGTCTTTCACATTTCGATGTTAAAGAAATACATCGTGAATCCAGATCATGTCATCGAGTACGAGCCTCAGCAAATTCAAGAAGACTTGACCTATGATGAGATGCCAATTCATATTTTGGATCGCAAGGAGCAACTGTTGTGCACGAAGAGGATTCCTATAGTAAAGGTTTTGTGGCGCAACCATGGGGTCGAGGAAGCATCATAGGAAACGGAGCAGGATATGGGGACTTGTTACCCGCATTACTTTGCAGGAAGACATGATCTCAAATCGTAGTGATGGTTAAGGTAATATTACTTTCTCCTTTTGTTTTGGATTCTGAAATTTTGAGGACGTAATTTTTAAAAGTATGGGAGAATGCAATAACACAATCCTAACCCTAGTTAAGAGTTAGAGTATTTTGGACTCTAAGGTTAGTTGGAGTCGAGTCGAGGCAAGTTTAAAAAGATTTTAGGGTTTGATCGGATCTCTAAGTCATTTTCAGACCTAGAGGATTGCTCCTCTACAGGCGAGGATTGATCCTCTTGTCCTATCAGCAACATGATCAATCCTCCTCTTTTCAGGATCGATCTTATTGTGTCAGAATGCGATTTTAGGGTTTTTTGAAGCCCTAGTTCGGTCGTATCCTCTATAAATTCATCATATACTTTCTCGTAACCTTGTTGCATAAATTCCAAGGTGTGAAAATGCCGTCAGAGTGTTGTTGTGCCGTTTGAGCTTTGTTTCCTTCGTTTTTTGTGAGTTTTGGGAGTTTTTAAGCTCCAAAAGGTGAGTGTAATGATTGGTTGCACCAATCATCATTGTTTGTTATTTTATTCTCTTAGGTCAATGTTGTGTTGGTGATGTTTTAGGATTATAGTTCGCGTCTTTTATTAAGCTTTAATTATTTTATTGTTCTAGAATCATAACAAAGTTGTTTGACCATTTGGTTTGAGTTTGACCATAGTATTTGTTAGAGTTTGACCCTAGAAGTGTTCCATAGGCTGTAGGAGTCATTCTAGGGTTGGAATGGGTCGTTTTGGAGGTCGGAAGCGTTATGGATGCGCCGAAAAACGTGTCTATCAGTACAGGATTGATCTTGTTCACACCAGGATCGATCCCAGACTCTCAGGATCGATCCTGCCTTAGCCAGGATCAATCCCAACTACTCTAGGATTGTATTGTCCCAAAGATTTAACGAGTTTAAGGGCTTGTTTTGAAGCCTTGGGCCTTCGTAGAACGTTGGATGGACTTTGTGGAGCATTCGATAACTTCATGGAACGTTCGATCATGAAGATCAAACGTTCGATGTGCGTCGTGATCCACTATGTACACTGTTCACCTGAGGTCATGTGTTCAGTATGTGTCAGACTGTATCAAACGTTCGATGCTTTTTATAGAACGTTCGATGAACTTTTAAGGAACGTTCGGTACTTTTATAAGACATTCGATAGAAACCCTAGAAACATTAGGTAATAGTACATCAAATGTTCGATGTCGTATCATAGAACGTTCGATGAACTTAAAAACCCAGCAGTCTTAGCCAAACGCCCCAGCTCTATAAGTAGGACCCTTACCCTTCCATTTCATTGTTCACTCTCGAATTAGAGCTCAGATAACGTTTGTGAGTGTGTAAAGACGAGAGTTTGGAAAAGGAGAAGGCTTTTGTACTTTTGAGGTATCAATTTTAGCCTAACTACTTCTCATGTTGTCATTTGCTTGTTGTTACTTTGTTTAGTTGTTGTTGTGCCATAGTTTCTGTGTTGATTAGCAATAGACTTGATCACTTAAGGTTTATGTTAGTTTTGTGTTAGTTTAAGGAGTTAACACCTTAAACCCCGTTTTTTAAGTGTGAAATCTCTTATTTCCTTTTGTGAGACCTTAGGAAGACCTTAGGAGATATTATAATCCAGAAAGGACTGAGGTTCTGGTCTGGAATGAGTTTCTAAACCTCATCAAACGTTCGATCCTCTTGTTCAAACGTTCGATGTTCCAGCTTAGCATGTTCGACCCTTTTAGTCAAACGTTCGATGCTCGGACAGAGTGTTCTTTTGGGTTATTAGGGGCCTAGGACTTGTTTAGTTTCAGGCATAAGAATAATGAAAAGATTATTTCTCATATTCGGAAGTCGGAGACTGCGTGAAAAATTACTTAATTGATCCCTACGACTCAAATGAGTAAAAACTCACACGGATACTTGTTATTGTTATACTTTTCGCATAGCATGACTATTTTGATGTACAAAACCTGCATGTATACAACTCCCATGAAATGCCTATTTATTCTCAACTGTGAACTTCATTTATGAATACGGTTGTGATTAATAAAAATAATGAAATGATGAGTTGTGAAAAGCATATATATATAAAATACAAAGACTAATGTGCATCATATGACATGGTACACCAGTATGTGCGGTAGAACGACCATGGATTTACTATTATTACAAGTTGATTTTATAGTCAAATGTTTCTTTAATGATGAAGGCCTCGGATCCAATGGTTAAGAATTTGTAACCGATGCACTATTTTTTTCGAGTGGAATCACCGTTACGGCTTTGCTAGTCAGTGTAGGCCACCTCTCAGTCCGACTATTAGTATAAGACGGTATATTTCTGCAATGTCCGGGGCACCGGAGTTGTACCAAAAGTCCTTTAGGACGCGCAAACCTTGCTGAAAGAGGGTAATGTCTCGAGTATACTATATTGTTAACATATCACATGTTTTTGAATATATCATGTATCGTATAAATATATAGACATAAATTTCCTTCAGACCGATCTAGAGGAAATATCCTTCAACCCAGTTAAAAAATTGCCAAGTGTCATCAGGCACATATTTTATCTCATACTCTTTAACAGACGTTAAGTCCTCCTAAATAACGTTTACTGCCAACATTAGTTTTCTTCAACGTTTGTTTTTGTCTCACGCAGAGTCACGCAGACCCTTCTTCTCCCATCTCTACTTTTCCATTACTCTACTTCTTCCTTCATTGAAGCTTGTACCATCAAGCTTAGAATGAAAACAACAATGTGTTCCAGTAGGAGATTCATCTAGAGAGAAAATAAACAGGTTCATGATTTGGAGCAAAGTATGTTTTTCTTCTTCTTCTTTTTTCGTAACATTGTTGTAGATATGCTTTTTTTTTTCCCTTGTATTTTCATTATCCATAACACTCCAATAACCCCCATAATTATTGCACTCCAGAACATTCTTGTTCAAGTCTCACTTTGATAGTTTTTTTTTTCTTGTATTTCATCATCCAAACACTCCAATAAACCCTATAATTACTAGATTGTGTTGATATTCCTTTTGCTTGCCTTTTTAAAGCAACACCAGCAAGAAATCCAACATGTTTCAAACCGCAACAGTGCTAAGTCTCTTTTTCAAAGCACGCAATTTTTCTTTTGTTGAAATCATATCTCTACCACATACTTGTGAAGATAAGCTCAAGAATTCAAATGAAGATAATTAGGATAGCAACAGAAAGTCTACGTCTTCTGTATATCTCAATATTTAAATTTTTATTCTGTTGTTATCTTATGTAACTGACTATAATATATTGCAATGCTATGTAATAAACATCAGATAGTCAGATATAAATACACAGACTAAACCGTGATTTGGTAAGATAGTACATATCCAACTCAAAGACTTATAATTATCTTACAAGTTTGCAAAGCACACTCAGTTTATTCCATTGATGATATTACTTTATTGTCATTTTTTGATCTACCAAGTTTATAGATTAAAAAAAATAGAAATATTATTAACATTTTCTTAAAACAAAAAATTATTAACATTTTTTACTAAGATCATCTGCAAGATCATTAATTAATAGACCATGAATGTCTATTTTTTGTCCTGTAAAGTATATCATCACCAATAATAAGAGCAAGAAAGTGAACAATTTTTTTTTAATACAAAAAGAAATAGCACCGCTCCAAAAATAAGAAAATAACTTCCTACGTTACAGATCATAGAGTTTTAGTGGTCTATCTGTGACTTTAGTCGCTTACAGCAATAACATCATATATTTCTCTTTACAATTTCATCATTTCTATCTAATGATTCCTTTTGGCACTTCTCGAGGCTCCCTCTAGATCTTGCAGATAAGAGGAGAAAAGAAAAACGTCAAGTTCCATAAATAAAAGTGTTATCTGAACAAGAATTTTTTGGAGTGCAGTAGTTATGGGGGTTATTGGAGAGTTATGGATGATGAAAATACAAGAAAAATAAAAAGCATCTATAAAGCAATGTTACCGGAAAAAAAAATGAATTTGTTTCTTTTCTCTCCAGATAAATCTACTGCTCAGTCCACCGTTGTTGTTCACATTGGATTTTCTGCTGGTGCTGCTTCAGAAAGGCTAGTAAAAGGAATATCAACACAATCAAGTCATATGGGGTTTATATCTCTGGATGATGAAATACAAGAAAAAACAAAGCAAAAAAAAAGCATATCTACAGTAATGTTATGAAAAAAAAAAAAGCATATCCAAATCATGAACCTGTTTATTTTCTCTCCAGATGAATCTCCTACTGGAACACGTTGTTGTTTTCCTTCTAAGCTTGATGGTACAAGCTTCAATGAAGGAAGAAGTAGAGTAATGGAGAAGTAGAGATTGGAGAAGAAGGATCTGCGTGACTCTGTGTGACTTTTGTTTCTCTTAGACAAAACAAGCATTGAAGCAAACTAACGTTGGCAGTAAACATTATTTAGGAGGACTTAACGTCTGTTAAAGAGTATGAGATAAAACATGTGCCTGATTGGGCATTCTTTTAAGTGGGTTGAAGGATATTTCCTCCAAACCGGTTTGGAGAAAATTTATGTCCTAAATATATTGTATTATCATAACATGTTTATGCAAAGGATGAGATAGCAATGACTATGATTTATAAACTGAGTTCAAAAAATAATAATATGTATAACATGTGCATTATTACTCACTAAGTCATTGATTTATTCTTGCATTTTTTCCACCTATGATCTTATGTTGCTTCATAGATAATTTAGACGATGACAGAATATTTGAGGAGTATGGTACAGTTGGAGGACATTCTCCGAGTGATCTTTGAAGAGCTAGATCCCATGTGGCTGAGTACGATGTGGCGTGCCATAGGAGACTCCCGACGCGACATGATAGACATAGTCTATATGCTTTACATTATAAAGACTAGGCTGTGATTTTGTTGTTATCGTGTCAAGATTTGGATTGTATCTTTCATATTATTTTGATGATTGATCTTTGATCATACTTTGATGACAACGGTTATCTATGATATTGAGGTTGTTTTCAGCTATTCTGGTATTATTTTATTTATGGGTATTAGTTGTTATCTTTATTCTTTATAAGTGATAAGTCTTTCACTGTAAACTCTCATCTTTGAGAGTGTATGATCCATGAGTTTTAACTTGGTGGAGGGGTTAAGGTTGGGAGGCAAAGCACTAAGTCATTTACCAGTTAAATGATTTTGTCGGGACGTTATAAGGATTGATCCTCCCGTTGTCTAGAACCCTGTTTTGTCAGTTTTTGAATCATAGGTTCGTGTCTTTTGTCCGGAAGAGTTGTCTAACGTTAGAGTTGTTTGTAGAGGATCAGCTTGAGTCTGGAGTTACTTTCGAAGAGTTTTCCCATGACTCAGGTGAGTGATTCTCACATGGATATTGTTGTGTAATTGCATGGTTACATCATTCTATTTTGTTATAATCAAGAAAACATGCATGACTTTTATTGCATGAACCCGATTTTATAACCATGTGAACTCTCTTGTTTATGCATATGAGATAAGTTGATGTTTGTGTAAGCATTTTTATGTTATGCATACATGTAAAAGACAGTTAAGACAATGGCATTTAGTTGACATGACCTTGTGTCGTCAGCTTCCATTATACGAGCAAAGCCCTAATGTCCAAGAGTATTGTATATTTTGTTTTTAGATCCAATAGACTAGCAATAACTAGCACAACCATGGCATTGTCTAGCAGTGTGGGACACCTAGGGTCAAACTCGGCTGGGCTGTTGAATGATGTTCATTAGTTTGTGCACATCAGGGCACCAATATGTACTAGAGCTTCTTTCAAGAATACGCAAACTCTAGCGAGAAGGGGTAAAGGCCTGAGAAGACCATATGAAGTTGAGTAATGACGGTATGATTAGATTATGATGTATTTTATATATGTATTGCATTGCATATCTTTTCGAATGTTATAATTGTCTTCCAGGATGACATGATTTAATTAATAGAAATATTTTGAAAACCTATGAGTTCACATATATTATATAATTGTACCATGTAATTTAATATCACTAAATGGTGGACTTGTACTTGATCTCTTTTTTTCCACATGTGGGACACTTCGGTGTTTCTTAAATAGTCAACAACATTTAGATAGCGAACCCAGTGGGGAGATATGTATGTGTGAAGGATATAATCTGGATTATCTTTGAGTTTCTAGATGCGGATTGGATTACATGAAAAGCTTATGCGATTTAGGCGATGATGCGCGAGACAAGTTTATTGAGATCATTTATTTTCTTATTTGAGTAAGATTCGCCTTTGATTGATGATTATTTGGAGACTTTGATTTATGTTGGGATTTGATTATTGTTGATGACTTGAGATGTTATTTGGTTTGGATTTGTATTTCTTTTGGTTTAAGTTTACTTTTGAGGAGATTTAATTATGTTCCGGATATTGTTTGGATATTATTTTGATTATGGAATATTAGTGAGTTATCTTACAATAAGTTTTAATTATTCCACTATGATTGTTAGATAGATCTCTTTGAGCTTGTTTAATTAGTAAATAAGTTTGGAGAGGCGCCACGAGCCTACCATGGTTTTGTAAGTACTCGGTTGGGTGTTACATGTCCTAATTTGCTTTCCCAACTGACATGCCCCACAAATGCCTTTCTTAAGTTTATCCAACTTAGGTAGATCTATGAAAGCTCCTCTCTTAGTAGCCTTTGCCAAATCTGCATAGTCTTATGACCTAGACGTTGATGTCATAAATCTCCTTTATCAATTGTTGCTTTGTTGCAGTTGATATGAGGATCTAGAGATAGACCTTAGTAATTATGTGTAGTACGCTCTCCACCCATAAGCCATTTATCGTTACTATCAAAGATTTTGCATTCTATCTTTGGAAATTGTACCACAAAATCATTATCACATAATTGACCATGCTGAGTAAATTTGCCTTAAGACCTTCCACATACAACACTTCTTGAGGAGTAGAAGCACCTAGAATTTTTATTGTGCTTTTCGATGACTCAAAATTTGTTTCCATCCATTTAAGTTATATTTCCACCTCTGCCTTCCTTCCGTTCCTTAAAGGACTTATCACCTACATGGTTTAGAACATCCCCTATCTAGATACCACCAAAAAAATGTCCAGAACTTTGCGAAGAGTATGAACAACTAAACAGAGATTATCTTTCTTTTTCACCCACACTCGCTTCTCTTTAGAAGTGGTCTTTACTTGATCTTTAATCACAAAAGTAGTAACCTTTGTGGTGGAAAGATTGGACAACTAAACCAATTTTTTACTGATAAGCTTGACTTGGTCAGTCAGTGCTTTCAATTTGCTCTCAATTGATTTTCAATACAGCGTTCATCTTTCCAAGGAGCATGCTTTTTAGACCAAGGTTTCTGGGACCGAATTTGAAAATATACAGACATGTGTGACCAACAATTCCACAGTGATAACAAGTGGAAAAAAACTTAGGCTTAATTTGTATTTTTGAATAATTTTTGAATTCAGACTTATCACAATTACTCAGAGGAACATTCTTGCCCTTGTAGAACAAACTTTATCAGTTTTGACATCTTTCAAATTAGGCTTAACAAACATGATCTTAGAAGAAGAAGCAACATTAGAAGAAGAAGAAGCAATTAATTTATCAAAGCCCAAACAAGTTCTATCAAAAGAAGGTTTCTGATCATGCAACATTTTATCAAGTTCATCACTAGAGAACTTTTTCAGATGAGTTTTAGATTCAATCAATTCATTCTCTAGAGATTTGAATTTAACAATCAACAAAGCATTTTCAGATTTTAGGGTATTGCAAACAGCATGATAGTCGGCCAAGTTTTCAAGCAACTTTTCCTTTTCAAGTTTAATCTCTTCTAAATTTTTCAAAAAGGCATAATGATAGGGATAGCACACATCATTTATACAAAAATTCAATGTTTGTGAATAATATTTTATAATTGTGTTTGTGGCTCGATTCATAAAACAATTTCATATTGTGTTTGCTTACTAAGAAGTGGAGGACTTACTCAGTTACTTCACTTACCTATAAAATATCCCAATGTTTTACAATTCATCAGGATTCCAGAATATTGGGAGACGATTAGTTGGGATGAAGACACTGATGAATAGCCTATATACTCAGGTTTGATCAAGCTATTCATTAGTTGTGTCTTGTAGCTCTGTGTCTATTATTGATGATAGATTTGTTATCAAAATATCTATTATTAATAAACTTATATCAACTATTCCTATTTCCGCTCTTTACTATGATAATTAGTGATGATTAGTAGATTAAGTCAGCTACTAATTAACTGATTTGGATACCTTACGTGTAATACTCCAGGTTACTTAAATTAATTGGCTTAAGTCTAGGGATGTTATAGTAATTCCAAGTCAATGTTTTATAGATTCTATTCTTGAGAGAGTACAAATATCCCTGAGTTTTATTCAAGTAGTTTAAAGCTGGGAGACGAATTATAAAGTTTATTACAAATCAATTAATTTTCCTAGGGCGTTACACGTAGATTGGAAGATGTTGTTCTCCAATCACAGCCCCCGCCTTACGAGGTGTCAAGCATACTCTTCGCACCACCAATAGAATACCCTCATCTCCGATGACAATATCTTCATTGTCATCAAAATCAGCATCTTGTTCACACTCTCCCACTAAGCCATTTATGGGTTCTCTAGAATCAACGAGCAAGCTCTTGCCATACTTCTCTCCCTTGTGGCAAGTTGTCATTCTATGCCCTAATTATCCACATTTGAATCACTTCGAAGAACTAGTTGAAGCCATCCAGTTGGGATGTCCCGTCGATAACCCCCTAGCTTGTGATAAAGACTGATTAGGGCTACGGACAACATGTAGTACAGTCAACCTGCTATTGTTACCGCTTCCTCCCCCTCCAAACATTCCCAGAGGTTTCCAGAATATTGTCTTTTCTAGGTGCAAGGCCTTTTGGTGCGCTTTTGATACATTTATGGGATCAAAGAAGTTCAATGAATCCTGGAACCGTTGCTGGATACCTTTAATGTGTCGCGACACTCGCTACTCCTCTAGCTCCGACTAGTCCACGCGAGCCTCCAACCTGTAGAACTCTGCCATGTACTCATCCACGGACCGTGACCCTTGCCTTAGGTTCTGCAATTGTTGATACATGATCTGCATATAATTGTGGGGCAAGAATGTGGCCCTTATATATTTCAATAGTTTCTCCCAACTATTGATCTTGGCTTTACCTTGCACCACTCTAGCTTGCTTCTGTTGCTATCACCATATGACAAATCTTCCCAAAATTTGGCTGCTACTAGAGAGACCCGTCCATCATGAGCCACCTCCTTAAAGTCTAGGACCTCCTCGACAACAACTAACCGATCAAGGAATACTTCGGGTTGTAAGCAACCTTGGAACTGCGGAATGTTGAGTTTGAACCCCCTTCACACTAATTAGCATGAGGTTGTGCCATAAGGAATTCCCTCACCGCTTTACGCCTCGCAAACGGGTTAACAGGTTCACTCTCAATGCTATACTCGTCTTCCTCCTCCACATTACGTGGAATTGGTTAACAGTGACGACTGTTTGGCCACCCATGTTGACAAGTTGGTCGGTGAGAGCGCTAATTTAGGTGTTGAACTCAACCATGATTCGTTCAAATCGCTCCTCCATGTGCTGCACACAAATCACCAATTGATCATCATGTGTTGCCTCCTCGCGGTCATGCACATCGTTGAAGTCTAGAAAATTGTTACTCCTGCATCCTTGTGGCGCCATTGAAAGTAAACATTGATTTTGATACCATCTGATGCAACGTGACATAGTGGGTCGCTTGACAAACAAAAAACAATTCACAAATCTTCTCAAATAAACCCAAGAGTCTATCAAGGAATTGAGGGAAATAAGAGAAAAACCCTAACTTTGAGTAATCTTATTGAAAAATTGATAAAACATAACAAAACTACATTTTAAGTTGTCTATAAAAAGTATTTATTGGAAACAAACTCCTAAACCTAGTAGAAAAATCAAAATAAGTCGGTTCCAGAAGTGCTTTAGACGAGACTCCAAACAAGCACTTTTGGAACATCTCGTTCGAATAAGATAGCAAACGAGGGCTATTGAAAGTCTCTTGGGTTGTCTCGTTTGAACAAAATAGCAAACGAGCCTTTTTGTGTTCCTCCTGCGACATTCTGCATTAGCTCGTTCAAACGAGTTTGTGACCTTGTTTGAACACTTCAGCCTAGAGCAGCTTTCTGAACACTTGTGTCTGTTTTCAACTTTCTCATAAACTCCCATGCACCTCGAGCTACCTTAAAGATGGATTGAACGATTTGTCAAATGGTCAAAATTTTAAAAAAATTAGTCCTAAAAATTATAAACTTAGGTGAATAACTCAGGAGGTAAAAGGGTAATTTTTCTTTTTTCTCAATTCCAATGGCGATTATTGTCTTACTTATATAAAAAGAAATTAATAAAACTATTACAACCCCTTAAATGGAAAGTGGAAAAGAGCTGTGAAACGCGACAAACGTCCACATCTCAAACCTTGTCACCTCTCCGATTAAAACTTGATCGAAAGAAAACAAAGGTGGGAAAAGAAAAAAGAAAAAGAAAGCTAAGATCTAGAGCGCGTGCATTGGAAGCAACGGTAGAATATACTAAAACCGCGTAAAAGTGCATTTTCTTTGAAAGGCAGATTAAAGAAAAGTTAGCCGTTCGATTTGATACGTGGGACAACAAAAGCACTAAGATTTAAGATTTGAGATTTGAGGGAATTGGCCTTTGCTTGTCCCACGTTGAGTTCTGGGCCATGGGGACCATGGCCATGTATCGTGGCAAAGCTGGTTTCACATAAAGTGTAACATTAATTAATTTTTTAAAAAAAGAGTGCCAATGCCAATGGTATCTCCAAATCTTTTCTCGTGATTTGAATATTTGAATTGACATACACGTTTTTGGAATTTTTCTCCGTATTAACCAATTTGTACCATTGGCACAAAACTGGCATTGATTATTACAGCTAGCTTTAATGTGAAATGATAACACAATTCACAGGAATATCACATGAACTGCTTCCAATTCGGTCATATATGTGTTAATTGCACCGAATAAGCAAAAAAAAAAAAAAGAGTTACCCTTTTTCTTTTCTTTTTTTCTTTTTGGGGTTCCGTTTCATTATGCTTGAATGACATTGATAAAAATAATTGTTTAATAATGAGTAGGGAAATGGAACAAGTTACATCAAATTCATCAAAAAGAGAACTAACCGCATTATGGGTCCTAGTTAGTTAATATAGTACTGGATATATAGCAAGATATAGCTGGGAACTTGCAAATGTCCACTATTAGTTACACCTTTTTCTGTGAGATTTGTTAAGGGGAATATAACTTTTATTCAAAGTTCTTTATGGGTCTACATGGATCAATCATTAAATAATTAAATTTTGTTATTTAATTTTTTTACTCATGTAGTGTTACAAGCCTACAAGATATTCATGGGACTACTAAAGACAAACCCATGCTTAGACTAAGAAGGGTTATGATTTTAAAATTTTCTTAAAAAACTATTTTTATATTTAAAATTAATTTTGGTCGCTACTAAAATTAAATTTGACTTCTCATTTTTATTTGGCCATTTCAAATGAAAATTCTGATTCCGTCTTAAGAGTTACCACGTAAATTTATAAAAAATTTGTAATAAAAGTTAATACTATCCAAACATTTTCATTTTCTACTATTGTCATTTTAAATGTTGCTTGACTATTACTTCTGTTGAGTAGCTTAAAGATAATTTTTTTTAATCACCCAAATCCTATTCTTATTAAACTCATGCATGATATGACATTAGATCCCCCAGACTTTTTTGCATAAAGTGGATACTAATCAACCTTTTTTAACTCGTAAACTCTTGATTAGACTAGGCAAATGTGTGAGTGAGTTTCATTCGTGCGAGAAAAAAAAAAAAAAGGAATTGTGTGGTTAAGCTTAAACACAGGGACAAAATTTTATAGGCACGAAGAAAAAAATCAACATATAACAAAATATGTACGAGCAAAATACAGGATACTCTTGCCATTAAGAAGGATGACACATTTATAATTAAATATTTGGAAAGTGTGTATATATATATATATATATATATAAATAATAAAAACTGAAATCGGAAACCATTTAATGTAAGATGGAAGAAATAGTCGTCAATTGACGGCGTTGGCTTGTCGTCAATTGAGTCAAAAGTGACGTATAATTTGTGTCATCATGCGCACACCATGTCAGGCATGGCCTACACGTGCCGAAGCTTCTTTCACACGCTCACCAGGCAGGCTTTATATGAACCCTCACCCTTTTTCTTTTACTTTCCCGGAAAATTTTTTTTACTTCTTCGATCTCTTTTCTCTTCTAGAATTTGTTTGTTTTTACTCTTATGGAAAATTTGCCACATGACGCAACCAACTAATATTACTGAAATGTCCTTCCAGCTTAAAGAATGTCTCATTTTAATTAAATAACGTTTGGGTTTCTTGTTGAAAAGAATTGCCCTACCCCTAGTATTACGTACCTATTAAAAAAATAATAATTCAAAAAAAAAAAAATAGAGAGAGAGAGAGAGAGAAAGAGGAGTTGCCATAATATTCACTGCAGTCCCCCATCAAATGCTGTGATGTGCAATATAGGGTGAGATATATAATTGGTTGATACAATTTTTTCTTTTTTTTTTCCCGCATTGCTAAGACGTTGACATGCATTCCCCATTAATAAGGCCTGCAATATGGTTGGTCCTCAAATCACAAATTTTCAACTTTCTCATAAAGAATCTAGTATTATTTTGGATTATCAACATCATGTTGCGTTCCCTTGGACATCCAACACAACAGGAAGTTTCAGCATATATTGTACAACCAATGGGAGTCAAAAGATTTGTGACGTCTAAGTAAGAACATTTAATTTAAGCTAATTAATTAAGCAGAATAATAATAATAATAATAATAAAAATCATTGTTATTAAAAATGACTTTTCATTCTCTTCCTGATGTTCAGATGAACTCATGAATTAATGCGATGTAATGAATACCGAAAAATATTGGAGCAATTCAGCATGGAATAGTCAAATTCATGCTAAATTCTAAGAAATAAAGGAGAATTCTTGATCTCTCTAAATTCAAAAATTAAGGATTTAAAGTGATGTCTTTTTATAGAGTCTTCCTAAATTCCATGCCTCAAATCCTCTGGAAAGAAAATAATGAACGTGGACATAAGTGGCACATGGTTCTCATCAAATAGCTAGTGTTATAAGGTATTGTGTTAAGCCCCGCGACAAATACAATACTCATATTTAATTAGTTGTAACCATTGGGTTTAGATCATTGAGTAGTCTTGGAGTTTGAATATATACTCCTACAACCTTTCAACCAAATAGATTCTTCTTCTGTAGGCCTACGCATATAAATCAATATATGGGTCTTGATTTTTCCATTTTCGTACAAAGAGAAAACCATTTTCCTACACCGTTTCAATATATGAAACGGGGCATTTTGGTCATTAAAGAAGTAATTTGTCCGTTTATAACATGACACCAAAGAGAAAACCAAAAATTTGGGCAATTTTGCCGTTAAAAGGGTGAGAGCCGCGAAAGAAACTCAAAAAAAGGAGGAGAAGAAAATCGCAAGCAAACGAGACACCCTTTTTTTCAGCCCACGTGTCATACCAAAGAGCCCATCCACACACTCAACCGGTAAACCAGTCAAAAAGCCGCGTATGCCAATGTGGACCCTCAAGTGGCGGTCCTCACTACATTTAATGCCAACACCGTCCCGTCGACAAGGTCCGTACGCAGAGTTAACCGGCAAGTGCCAGTCAATTTCCTAGGTGGGAAACCTCTATTAGCCAACCTGTTCCCCAAAATCTTAACCCAAAGAAAGCTTTCTCTCTCTCTCATTCACACTCCCAAAAAACCAAACAGTCTCTCTCTCTCTCTCTCTCTTTCTCTCATTCTCTCTCTCTCCCTGTAATAAAACTAGTGGGAGATAGAGCAAGAACTTTCGAATGAAGAATATGTGCTGCTGATCGATCAAGTCCATGGAGAAGAGAGAGAAGCTGAAGACCGAGAATTCAATGGCAAATTCGACATTTTCCGATGAGATTCCGAGCAGTTTACCTTTGTCGAGCATCTTCGACATGCAATTTATTGAGGGTGATCATCATCATCATCAAAAGGGGTTGTCTTTAGGCTACATGGACATGCTGGGCATGCAAGACTTTGACAGCACATCTTTATTCGATTTGTTTCCAGCGCCGACGATGCCTCAGCCTCCGCCGCAACCTCAAACGCTTGTAATTCCCTCGCCGGCCTCCACCGTCCCCGAGTCATCCGAGGTGGTCAACACTCCGGCCACACCCAACTCGTCCTCGATTTCTTCTTCCTCCAATGAAGCAGCGAATGACGAACGAATTAAGGCTGCCGGAGAAGAGGAGGACCAAGACCAAGAAAAGACTAAGAAACAACAGTAAGCCTTTTTTTTTCTTCTGTTTTTTTGAATCTAATTACTTTTATAAGTCATGTCTGGTAATAGTACTTGGCTTTGGTGAAACATGAGAATGAGTGATGGGGTAATTAAATGGGTGTGTGATCTTTTTTGTTCTTGTGTTTAATTAATTTAAGCATGAATTCCACGGGGTTAGCTTCTATTTAATTAACCCTTTTGAATTTTGATAGGAAAAAAAAAAGGGTTAAAAGTTTTAATTTGTTTGTGAATGTGGGTTTAGGTTGAAACCCAAAAAGAAGCAGAACCAAAAAAAGCAAAGAGAGCCGAGATTTGCATTCATGACAAAGAGCGAGGTTGATCATCTGGATGATGGGTATAGATGGAGGAAGTACGGCCAGAAAGCTGTGAAGAACAGCCCTTATCCCAGGTATCAAACACCAACACCCCCTCTATAATTAACTGATTCCAATAATTAACTTAATTTCGACGACTTTCATTGTTATCATCAAACTTGGTTTAACTTTCTTGAGACACACGAAATGTGTTTTTTTTTTTTGGGTGTACAGGAGCTACTACCGTTGCACCACAGCTGGATGCGGTGTAAAGAAGCGCGTGGAGCGTTCCTGCGATGACCCTTCGATTGTGGTCACGACCTATGAAGGACAGCACTCGCATCCGTGCCCGGTGACGCCACGTGGAAGCATTGGAATTGCGCCGGAATCCGCCGGTGGCTGCTTCAGTGCCATGGCTTCGCCGTTTGTTTTTCCACAACAGCCACAGGCTTTTATGTACAATAATAGCTCACAGCCGCCTTTGAATGTTGGCGCAACTAATAATTTGAATCCCTCGTTTCATAGTTTTGTTCGAGAGAGTCGACGTTTTGGCGCATCTCCCGGGGCTGCTTTGCTTAGAGACCATGGTCTTCTGCAGGACATCGTGCCGTCGCAGATGCGCAAGGAGCCGAAAGATCAGGCGTAGATTAATGCTTAATTTTATCTGTTAAATGGTATGTAATTCTCTCTTACTGACTCATCTGGGCCGGGTTTTGTCTTTAGAGAAGATTCAGAAGAACCCACTTCACCATTTCATCTAGACCTTTGTAAAATGACTAGCTAGCCTTTAGCCTTTGCAGGGACTCGTTTCTTTTTTTTGTGTTATTCTTTGTACTAATAAATTATTCAATTATGGAGATATTGGGGTTTTGTATCTTTTTTCCCCTAGCTCTTTTAGTCTTCTTCTTCTTCTTCTTCTTCTTCTTCTGTACATACATGTGTGCAGTGATATTATCAAGGGGTATATTGGTCAGAGTACTTAGGGTTAGGGTTTGCTCAGTACTGAACAGAGTTGGTATGAAAACTTCATTTTCTGTCTGAAATCCTTAATACTTTATCGTAAAAGAGAGAGAAGTTTAGAATAATGAAGTTGAAACTTGATCCTACTTATTCTTTTTTAGTGAAGGTACCCTGTGGGGAACCCTAAAGACAGGATTGTTGTGAAAAGATTGTGTAGGAAGTTAAATGCGATGTCTTGGAACATGCATGGACGTGCAAACTATTTCTACTTCCATCCCCACCGTTAACCTTTATAACAACATTATGCCTTTTTCATAAAGATTGTTTCTAGCTTCCGGCCTCTTTATGCTTTATTAAAGTAACAAAAAGATGGAGCTTGTGTCAGAGAAAGGTTATATATGTGAACCAACCATGGTTCTTGATTCACACAGGACGGTGTGAGATTTTGGTGTTGGATATGAGGAGATATTTATGTACTGGAATTGTTGGAGTTCTTGTCCATATAATTACCCTGTCTTCGCTAGCTAGCTAAGAATAATTAATGTCCATATTTACAAGCTTTAATTTTGAATGGCCATGCTTATTTCCATAGATAACTTGTTGCCAGAGTAATGGGAAGTCCCTATCTATAAGCTATCTAGAGCAGTACAAAATGGTAGGCAATTGAATTGTACTAGCTAGATGTAGGCTCTACATGTAGAAAGATCGATCTAATCCTTTTATGCCTATATATATATATATAGTACATATATGAGGGAGATATAATCATGAAGTGTGCAAATGGCACATGGACTAGCATGTATTGTGGATGTTTGTCTAATTAAAAAGTTTAGAAAAATTTTCATTTATCACTCTTGAACTTTGAGATAGATTCTGCTTGGTCAAGTTTTGGGGCCGTGAAAAGGTAAAAATTGACTAGGGGTTTTTATGTGGGGGTTAGATTTTTTAAAAAAAAATAAAGTTTGTTGTTTGTGGAGGCAACGAAAGAATATTGTTCGGTAAATTGACAAGTATTTTTTTTGAAAAGCAATTAACTTGAGAACTGTTTTCAAAAAATAAAAAAAATAAAACTAAACTAAAGGCTGAAAAAAATTTGGGCATACTCGAGGTTGGTCAATGGGTGGCAACCGCCACCTCTCGTTTGTAAGGAGCGGAGCTTGCTAGACAAATTTAGTGGCTACTGCGGGGCTATTGAGCAGATCAACAACTATAACGATGGTCGTTACATAGATCCAGCGACCACCACGATGTTACCAAGCAAATCTAGCAGTCATCGTGAGGTTGTTAAGCAGATCAAGTGATCACCGCAGAGTTGTTAAGTACAAATAGCAACCACTTGAGGCTACCACACAAATTTGACAGCCAACCCAAGGCCGCTAAATGATTGACAACCACCACAGTGTTCACCACGCTAACCTAGCCAGCAGCCACTGTGGGGCTCCTTGACAGATCAACAGCCACCGCAAAGCCGCCACGTAGATCTGGTGGCCATCACATGGTCGCTAAAAATGGCAGCCCATGGAGGCTAACCTCCACTTTCCTTTAGAATGTCTATATATATATATAACAAAGCAGTCTCCACGTTTGAAAAAATGAGTTTGTTTTCAATACATTCCTACTCCTACATGAAGGTATGGAGAGTTTTTTAAAAAGTGTTAGTGTTTTATTTTTAAAAAGCGCTTTATGTGTTGTTTTTTAAGACACGTTTTTTTGTTTTGTTTTGAAACGTGTTATAACGCTAAGGGGGCACAACTGAAAATCCATTTGTTAACTATTGCTTGAGAACTGTTTTTCGTTGTTTGAAAAGTAAAACCACTTCTCGATCATAAAGTTTGCCCAACGGGAACTTAGTCCCTACACATTGCATATATGACAAATCAAACCTCCTGTTCAAATTTAATAGATCTAATTATGTGATGCATATGATTTTTCACATCATCAATATTAGTGAAACATTAATACCTCTCTAATTTATTTTTTTTATTTTTTTTTCTATTCAAAGTAGAGGAACAGGGAAGGGGACCATAATACCTCTCTAATTTACAGTACAAAATAATAGCCCATTTCTCCATGCTCTCTTTCTCACTCACTCGACTGCCCATACTATTATCATTGTTTGCTACTTGTAGTACTAGGTAGATCTAGGTCATCCCCCATCATAATTCTAATATTTTCTAGGTCATCTACAGCTTGTCTTGTCTTTACTTCCATTTCTCTATCCATCCCTTCTAAACAACAGTGCTATACGTACCCATAACTAGAAGGATCTATGAATTATCTAGGTTATATTACGCAATGGGAAGAAAATTAATTTAATACATGCATGTTCAACTTACTTGACAAAATACTGATTAGATTTAATATAATTTTTTAACAGAATGTTTGATTTGTTATAAATGCAATGTTGAATGATACAATTGTTTAAAATTGAAATGTAGATTAAAATTCAAGTGTGATATTTGTATTTTTCACAAAAATTCAATTCCTACACAAACTAGCATCTAAATTCAGTAAAGTCTCAAGGAAGATATCATTCAAATAGCTTGTATGACCCACAAATAGCTTAATTAAATAGCTAGTTTTGTTGCGGCTATAGGAATAATATTTCCTAAATTTAAAACAATATTTCAGACAAGATGGAATTGATATATGTTGACAATTTGCGAGATTGGGATAAAGGTCTTATGGAAAATTATGACTCATTTTTTTTTTTTCTGAAATATTTGTCTCGCCTTACTTTCTCTAATATCCAGCCCATGATGAACCGGTGAAAGTTCTCAAATAATACCTTGAAATATATTGCAGCTTTTTTACCATGTTATGATTAATTTTTACTTTGAGCGAGCTGGGGAAATGTGGCGGCACCCGTTCCCACTAGAATGACTTATTACAAGAGAAAATTCGTGGGTTGAATGAGTAACAATATTGGAACATATCCTTATATATAAAGGCAAGCTCTATATATATATATAGCGTAAAACACCAGCATATATATATATATATATATATATACTGGAAAAATACGGTGGTGGCAAATCAATGCCACTAACATGCATGTATGAACACGGTTAGGAGGTCAGAGAAGAAATGTCAATAAAAGGAGAATATTATAACATGACAAAAGCCTGCTAAGCAAGGAAAAAAAATAAAGCATGATAAAGGTTTTTATATTTTTCTTCCATGCTATAGATCTTAGAGCCGAATATTCTTTAGTTGATCTGGGATATTGAACGATAATATTGGAAAAGCATCCCTCCTGTTTCATTTTGTTCAGAAAAAAAAAAAAAAAAAAAGGTGCCATTTTCTTGTATTCCCAACTTTCCAGCTTTTCATTTCAAATTGCAAAATACAGTATCCTTTCCAAGTACTGGAGTGCCAGCCAGGCTACTAGATGCCTGAGAGCAACTCTTCAGGGGCGTTCTAGTCATTTGCATATATATATAGAGAGAGAGAGAGCGACTAGGGCTTTCCATTCCATGCATAGAACTGATAGAAGTGCTTAGTTTGCATGCCCATTTAATTCCATTAATTATTTTATAAGACCACGTTCAACTGGGGAAGGATAGATTTAAATAAATAAATACCTGATTAACAAGGTTACAATTCGTGGAATGTAGAAAAATAATGTGCTATATATGAACGTTAATGTCATGCATGGGCGTGCTTCTTCATTGTTTAAACTAGTAAATAATTATACGACTGTTATATGACATAAATGATATAAAATAAAAATCAATAATTGTTTTTTTTATTTTTAAAGTGCTGATCCAATAACTTGTTTTGAACAACCCTTCATCAAATTATATAACAATTATATAACAAACAAATGTAAATGCCAATTTACATCACCAGTGCCATCATAAGGCTATCCCGAACAACTATTATATTGAGCTTGTTTTATAGCAAAGTTTGACTATAAACTCTGATGACTAGAGCGGTGGAGCCCAAATGGCCCAAAATGGGCTAGTTAAAGAAGAAACAGAAATATAGAAAAGAAAAAGAAAAAAAAATATATATATATATATATAATATATTATATATATATATATATTATGGGTGCAATATTGTGGACGACTTGCTTGATTTCTAAGAAAAGAACTCTTTTAGAAAATCATTTCTAAAAGTGTTGACAGGAAGTCGAAGAAATGGTAGAACAAACAAATGGAATCATATTATTGTTGTCGTGTGGCACTCAGGAACCCCCTAGAGACGAGAGAGAAACAGCACAAATCTCAATTTCTACACGGCAAAAAGCCACATATAATGAATTAATGGGAGTCCCATTTCCTAAACAGTAAACGCAAATAGGGAAACTTTATGGCTTCAGTTGACGTAAGAGATTCCAAGTAATAAATATAGAAAAAGAGAAACCCAAAAGCACAAAGAAGCACACGGCATTAGGTGAGGATCATGTCCATCATACGTACACTGACCCCTTCTCATGCTTTTTTTTGACTATGTCTTCTATTTGTACATACAACTAACTCTCTCTCTCTCTCTCTCTCTCTCAACGACCTTCCATGACCTGGTAGTCTCATTTTTACTGAACACTCCCAAGCAACTTACTTTATAAATATAAGCATCTTTCACCACCCCAACACGTACACTAATAATAATTAAGATGGCCACGTACTTGGGTTTCTGTGTACTAGTAGTCATGATCATGCTTAAACTTGCAAATGCATTTGCAAACACGCCAAACACCTTCAACGAATCAGCATGCGGTGAAATATCTATGGGGTTTGGCATATACCAAGACATCTGCCCTGAGGCAGAGTCCATTATCTTCTCCTGGGTCGAAAAGGCTGTCGCCCACGACCCGAGAATGGCTGCCTCACTGCTTCGTCTCCATTTCCATGATTGTTTCGTTAATGCAAGTCATTCACTTATTATATATGCTTTTTTCTTAGCACTGGTAACGGCTGTAGATATACACATATAATTAATGTATTATGTTTGCGGATTTGGCAGGGGTGTGATGCTTCGGTGTTGCTAGATGACACACAGAATTTTGTTGGCGAAAAAACTGCAGCTCCAAACTTGAATTCTCTGAGGGGGTTTGAAGTAATAGACGCCATTAAGTCAGAACTCGAATCTGTTTGCCCTCAAACCATTTCTTGTGCTGACATCCTTGCAACCGTTGCCAGAGACTCTGTTGTTCTGGTGTGTGCTGATCATAATTAATTGTGGGATTTTTCATCACATGTTACGCTTTTTTTTTTAGCTAATTTGAATCCTAATTTACATATGACTAGTCTGGCGGACCCGCTTGGGAAGTCCAAAAGGGAAGGAGGGACAGCTTGAGTGCCAGCAAAGCAGCAGCAAACAACAACATCCCAGGCCCAAACTCAACCGTTGCAACCCTCGTGGCCAAGTTCGAGAATGTTGGCCTTGCGCTCAATGACGTTGTCGCCCTCTCCGGTAATCATATCTTGCTCTTGTTTATATCACTTGCACTGAAAGAATCAGAAATCGATGCTTGTTTGTTTCTCTCTCTATATATATAGGTGCACACACAATAGGCAAAGCCCGATGCCCAACATTCAGCGCTCGACTACAAGGAACCGACCAAAATGGACCGGATAATAATCTTGATTTTGTTGCCCCACTGCAACAGCTATGCTCAGGATCAGATAGCACGACTGCACTGGCACATCTTGACCTGGTAACCCCGGCCACGTTTGATAACCAGTACTACGTTAACCTTCTTTCTGGGGAGGGATTGCTTCCGTCCGACCAGGTTCTTGTTGGCGATGAACAAACACGTCAAATAGTTGAAACCTACGCGGAAGACCCATTTGTGTTCTTTGAGGACTTCAAGATTTCGATGTTGAAAATGGGTAGCTTAGGGGTGCTAACAAGGTCCAATGGTGAGATTCGCAAGAACTGTAGGACTATTAACTAATAATAACTTGGCTTTATTGAATAAACCCTCATATAGAGGCGTCATGGCATGCCCATGCTTTGCTATCGGATGCTTAATTACCGTACTTCTTTTCTTTAGAGAAGTATCAATGAAATAGATGCCTACCATAGTTCTTAATACGAGTACCAATGAAATTGATTATTAGTTTGCGTGCAAAAGGTAATCTTGGCGAGTCCTATTTGGCTACCATCAAGTGAGCAGTCATCCCAATTTGATTATATTGCTTTCAAATCATTCCTTTTTCTTGGTCAGAATTGATTGCGACCGATGCGCATCAGTTGCCATCACAAAACTGTTGCTGGGTTTCAAAAACAAGATGGGATGCACAGTTCAAAGCTGAAA
This sequence comes from Betula pendula, assembly GCA_900184695.1. Classification (NCBI taxonomy): domain Eukaryota; kingdom Viridiplantae; phylum Streptophyta; class Magnoliopsida; order Fagales; family Betulaceae; genus Betula; species Betula pendula. The sequence continues at coordinate 159,730 of FXXK01000933.1, read as the reverse complement.
ATCTAAACATAGTGATCAATTATATTGTACAAAAAATAACATTCTAATACTCTGGTAAAGGCATGAACCAAGGGCACGCACTACGCAGGCTTTAATTCACCGAGCCACTTTCCTGTGAGACAGTAAAACCTCACAATAATATATCGCAAACTGAATGGTCAAACAACCGTTATCATTAAACATGCCATTCAGCATTTAAGCTCGAAAAAGTTGCCTGACTTAGCCTTTGAGTGAGTTTACTCCAATTCTTTAGCTCAGTATCATCTACACAGCGATTTATTGCCCTTGTCCCACCTTTACATTCCACTTCCTGCTCAAGCACTTCAAGTACCTGAAGACGAAATTTTTTTCCCAACAATGTCAGTAGACAGCATGGAGATCATTAAATGATAAAGAATGTACAGTGCACATGAGATAATCTAGTCTTAAGAAATGAAAAATGTAGCAGGTAAAGTTTGCCTGACCGTATGAAACTAACTATAGATCATCCTGAGGAACATCCGACTCATCATTCCCACAACTCCCCCAGTCTCCTGATAATCTAACCGCACATTGTTGTTTCACTAAGGCCTTAGGCACCTAAAATCACATGCATACAGGAAATGTAGCAATCTAGTAAAAGCGGTTCTCCCACTTCTATCCTAAAGAAAATGGAAAAATAATGAAAAAGTGAAGTCACAGTAACAAATTTTAATCACACTGATAAATTCTTCTTCCTTCGCCTAATTCTCTTCAGCGTCCAGTGATACTACTGGAGTGACGAGAAAGGGGGGAGGGAGATGGCTCCAAATTTTTCTGGGTACTAGCTAATTTCCAAAAAAGATATCAGACAATTAAAACCAGAAAATCACTAGAACCTGCTGGCTTATTCTTCCACATCCACTCCTGAGCAGCCTGAAGACCCTACAGAGCAAATGCAAACAATTGGAATCAGACTAGACTGCAGAGAGAAATTTGAGCACACCATAATTTGAAAAACAGATACCTGTGGGAACCGTGTAGGATCGCGGACTGAACCAGCTACTGCCTGTAATTGTGCATAACTAAGTTCCTGCAAAACCAAAAGATCCCAAAAGTGCATTAAGTATCTATTTCTATAGAACCAAATACAGAAAGCTACTTAGAAAGTATAGTTTGTGTATTAAATCAAGAATATGCTTGATATGCGTTGTTGATCCAAAACAATCATTTTTACTAAAGTATAAGATTTTTGCAAAGTCCAGTTCTAAATAAGGCATCATTACATAAAGTGAGATCTTTCAGCAAAGATGAAATTTACCTGCACATTTTGGTGACCTGTAACTCCAGAAGCCTGGTACTGGAATTCCAAATCACATACTTAGCAAAGAAATGACTAATAATTTTGGGAAAAAAAGAAAAACCAATATATTAAAGGCACAGACCGAGGATGACAAAGTAGGCTGCTGTAACTGCTGCTGTAACTGCTGCTGGTGGCGGAGCTGTGTTTGAAGCTGAGCATGAAGCTGCACCTGCTGTGTTTGTCGAACTTGCTGGGCAGATGGATGTACGTGTGACTGGGCCTGAGGCTGCTGAATTAATGGTTTTTGCTGCGGCTGCTGTTCTAACAACATCAACTCTTCAGGTTTCTCCCACTACAGTTTCATTTAATCAAACATTAGTCACATAAATTGCAGAAACATCCAAAAAATAAGACAAGTCTGATAAAATTCTCACCCGACTTTCACCAGTTACACCATTATAATAGTACTTGTATCCATCAGGGGACGTGTGCTCTGTCCAATTACATTTTACAGGAGCTACAGCCTGGGCCATTACAGGCACAGCAGGAGCAGTTTTGGATGAATGCACATCGGTAGCTGTAGTAGTAGCAAGGGTGCTGGCAACCGTCTGAGGAACAATCCCAGCCCATTGAGACTGCAGCAACAAATGACATTCTAAGCATATAATCTTTAAGAGTTAATAAAAACAATTAAATCAAAAGTACATTGCAATAATAAACTTCTACAAATGAGAGGAAACGAGGGGGTTGAAAACTACCAAAATTCATAGAGAAACACATCCCAACTTAAGCATTCAGTCATAAGTTTACCATGTCACAGACATGTAGAGGAGTTATGATCCACCAATGGCAGTTCACATTTACAGAATACATCCAATGACAAAACTCAGCAATATGCACAAATACTATGTTTCACACCCCAAATATCCATCTACTTAACAGAGTTACAAGGGCAATCAAGCTATCATTTAAGCATTACTTAGGCAAGATCATCAAATGGTGGCTCCAAAATTAACCTCACGATGGCAAATATTATAGTTGTCCAGCGACTATAGATATTCTTCCAGCATACTTTAACCAATGCATATCCCACTAATCCTGAATACCTGCTGTTTAGAAGCCTGAGAACTCTGCTGCGATGTCAAAGCTTGATTTGATGGTTGCATCAGCTGCAACTGTTGTTGCAGTTGGGAGAATGCTTGCTGAGATGACTGAAAACTTGCCTGCAGAGTCTGTGTCTGTTGTGACAGCATCTGAGCTAACTGAGAAGGTGGCTGCTGAAGATGCTGAAGCAGTTGCTGTGGTATAGAACCAGGAAGCTGATGTTGATTTGTGATGGTCGACACAGAATGAGGTGGTAAGTTAAGATCCAAAGAAGCCTGTGGTGGTGTAGCAGATGAGGCAATCTGCTGAACCTGAGGCTGAGAAACAGACGACTGTCCACCCAAACCATGTAACCGTTGAGATGGTGGTGCTTGACTGAAGGGTGCTTGACCAGCAGAATGAGGAAGCTGTTGCTGACCTAGCTGCTGTAGTGATGCAAGGGGTGGTTGCATTTGTGAGTAAGAAGATGGAATTTGAGGGTGTGATTGAAGGGAAGGTGGCAAGTGTTGAGGTGACTGAATAGGCTTCTGGAACTGGCTGATTGGTGGAACTTGCGGAATAGACTGGTTAAAACCCTGAAAAGGATTTGGTATGAAGTTAGTAACTTGTTTTGGAAGCACTAGGTAGACAATGAAGAAATCAAAAAATAATCTCCATCTACCTGTTGCGATGTCGAAGATGTAACTGCCTGTCCCAAAAGTGAACCATCAGCAGGGCCGCCGAGGCCACTCAAAGGACCACCCTGAAACTTTTTCAAGAACAGTAAGTAAAGAAGTTTACACACTAACAAAAATACCACAAAACACAAAACCAATACCCTGTAAGAAAAGATTGTATAAAGAGACTACAGTAAAAACACTGAACATGAAAAATACAAATTGATAAACTATCCAACCAAAGAATCTACATCATGATTAAAAGGACAGATAAGCTACAGATTAACTGTAGCAAAAGACAAAGAAAAGGCCCTTCATACTCTCAAGAGAACATTTACCTCATTGGCAAATTACAAAATATTGGAGCCTTGAACTTATGTTAAAGCCATTGTTGCAGAAAACACAAAGAAAACTTAAAAATGCAGTGACTGGCCAAGCACATAACATCAATTCTGATCCCAACGCTTGGGGAATATAGTTCACACCCAAATGCAGTATGGCGAAAAATGATATTGTATTTTAGTAAGTACAGACTATCTTCAAAACACACTGACTATAATTGAACAAAGGGACTTTTGAGCATCTACCAATATTCATTTTTCGATGAGTTCAATTGTTGCCTTTCCTTTTTGTTGTTTATGTGTCTGTCTTTTTTTCTTTTTCTTTTTTCGCGCGCGCGGGCGCGGGGGGGGCGGTGGTTGAGGGGAGGGGAGGAGACTTTGAAGTAGGCTTCCTTTGTAAACCAACTAAGCTTGACTAGTCAGGAAAGTTCACTAAACAATCTATCACCTAGTCGGAGAAGAAAGACTCCTAAAAAAAATCAATCTGCAGTCATCAATAGCACATTGACCTTCATTATACATTTTGTACCAAACCATTAAAAAAAGGGTTTATTCCTGGAGGAAAAAAAAAAACAACAACTGTAGGAGTAAAATATAGCAGAATCTTCAACTTTGTTCTTACCAGATTCAACGGCAATGCCATGTCCCCAGACCTAGGAAGCGACTGAACCCCAAAGCCATGAATATCAGCATTAGAGGGTGGCCTTAAATTAGGTGGACTCATTGGATGCCAAGCATTAGGTGGAACTCGATCACCCATAGGGTCACCAAAATTCTGAGCAGGTCTGCCAGAGGCATGAAAACATAAGTATGCAGAGAATACCATGATCAAAGTAAGAGGAAGAAACAAGGCGTTAATTTCACTAGAATATGTGTAGGGTGGGGAGTTGAAATACCTAGCCCCCGGTGATTGAAATGGAGGACCTAAACCTGGACCTCCAAATGAAGGACCACCCCTGAAAAAGAGATTGAAATAAGTCAAAAACTGCAAAGGGAGTTCCATCTTTTTTTTTTAATAAGTAGGGAGTTCCATCTGTAAGCAACATAGAGAACACTCAAAAGTTACATGCTAAGAGATGCTGAACTTAAAACAACATATGCAGGTCCACCGATGCAAAAGTCCAACATAAGAAAGCTAGACCAAATGCAAAAGAGAGAGATAAAGAAAAGCCCAAATCCCTCTGCCCCGCCACTAAACCCAAAGAAAAACAAATAATTATAGTTGCACATTGTCCAAACCTTGAATCTCCAGGCCTAGGCCTCTTAGGATCAGCAAATCGGACAGTTAATGGTTTATCACAACCCTAAGAAGAAGCAGAAGAAAGATAATACATAAATGACCCTCAATACACAATCCATAAATATTAGTAGAGTAAAGAAAAAACACTAACTCTCATCGTAAAGATTCCATTAAGAGCATTTATAGCTGCCACTGCCATGTCTCTGTGAGAGTATTTAACAAAACCACATCCTTCAAAATAAAATGAAACAAAACATGAGTAATAAAAAGATAAAAAGCATGACAGAACAACATCATTTGGTTCTAATTTAACCAGACCACAAAAGTTATGATAATAATAAAAATTAAAAGGTCACTATACTAGAGAGAAACAACATTCTTGCCCTGCTATTAAAAGGAACCTACAATTCACTTTACAAACTACACAAAATAGAAATGATGTCAACCATTTCATACTTTCTGAGAAACAATTAATCAGATGTACATCATACCATAGTTTTTAATCTAATTCATAGGATCTTTTTTTTTTTTCAAAAAAAAAAAAAAAAAAAACATTTGGAACATGCTTTTAACAAGAATTTGAAATTTTCCAATTGAGTCAAATTTATGTCTATAAGATAAAAATAAGGGATATCATAATATGGCAAAAGAAGCAAGGCTGAAAGCCTTCAACCAATCCCACAATTCAAATTATACCATTTTATTCTGAAGGAACAAATAAGATTAGAGGACACACCACGACTCTGCTTCATATTATCACGCATGAGGTAAACATCTTCTACTCTGCCATACTTGGAAAAAATCTGACAAAGGAAACATCAGTTATTAGCTATGCAACACTAATAACTTCCAATAAAATTTACAATGCATGAAACTAAAGGGAAGATAAAAATAACAAATGGTGCTCATTAGAGCAAAAGATTTGGGAGTGAAGAGTAAAGTTTCTTCTGTCAATCTGACAAAAAAATTTGCATGGCAAGCATTAATCTTAGAAAAGGACAGCTAAAATTATTTGATCAACATACTTCCTCGACTTCCTTTTCCGTGGCTTGTTTGTTCAGCGAGCCAACAAACAATTTGTACTCAACCGCACCTACCATAAAAAGCAATTACTTCAGCAATGGAAAAGTTTGATGCTATTTAAAAAAAGGGATGAGTACACAAAATCAAACATAAAGAACAAGTTTAAGTAAAAAAAATTCCCCCAAACATACCCCAGTTTATCTTAGTCACAAAGTAAAAATTGGAAAGAAAAAGACCATGTATTAGGAAGGAGGGATTCTATGGGGATGTGGCCAGGAAGACAATTTGCACTCACGTGTTTTCAGAGGTATTAGTGCCCCCTTGTCATCTCATTTCAGTACTAGCCCAAACACAACAATACCATTATTGACCACTTGAGGTACCGGTTACTAGGTGGCTCAACACATAAAGTTTGTACATTAAGGATGACAAAACTCACATGCCAATAGAAGCCAGAATAATAATAATATTGATATTTCCCAATTACGGAAAGACCCCCAATCAGAAGATGCAAGCAACTCAAGAGAAAACGACCAATGATGAAAATTTTAATTGAGAGATAATGAAACTCTTGGATTAATGTCAATTGGGGGCGGGGGGAAGAACTCTCTAAGCAAGTAATGCTTAAAGAGGCACTCCAATTTGCACAGAGAGCATAAACTACTATTAGCTTAAATGTGCAGTATTTGATTTTATATAACTTGATTGGTCTAACAATCTCAACATGCTTCCTTGGTAGAATTCCAAACATGTAATAGAAAGACAAGTTTCTGAGCTAACAAATATTGAAATTTATGAATAATTACCGAGACGTTCTCGTTCCCCATCAGCATATCTCACTTGTATAGGACCCACTCCCTGGAAAACACACAAGTGCATGAAACTACCATAAACCAGATTGCCTACAAGATTAAAGATAATTCCAGCAAGAAACTCACCCCAGGAAGAGTATGTTGATTGTGCAATCCTCTTATAGCCCTATCAGCTTCTTCTGAGGTTGCATATTTTATAAAACAACAGCCTGCATAAGCAAAGGGTTTTAATCCTGATTTCTTTACATAATTTCTACCCTTCTAACAATCTCACATACAACAATTTTATGCTAAAACATTAATACTCACACAGACATCAACATCATTTGTTTAATTCTATATTATAAGCATCTGCTAAAGGGAACAGGGTTACTAGAAGAAACCACAAATACATAGTTTGATGACTACAAAAAGAAAAAATGTTCAATAACAATAAGGAATCCCATATTGAAAAACAGCGACTGTTAAATCAGCTTAATCTTTCCTACTCGCTGCATGGCGTTCCATCACAAGGTAGCAAAATATCAAATTTAAACTCATTCAGTTGCTTTCCACAACCAAGAAACAAAATATTACAGTCCAGATACATCCCAAAAAAATGAGGATTTTAAACCCCTAAGCTGGCAGTCAAATACCATGTACTTGCCACACCACTAAAAAAATTGAGAAACTTCACTTATACTCCCGAAATATAGGCGCTTTTGCAATCATATTCTCGAAGTTTAAAAATTTGCAATGTCAATATCCCAATAATTTATCCCTTTTAATTTCACCCATTTTTTGTTAAAATGCCCCCGTTAAAATAAAAAAAAAAATAACTTAAAATTCCTAGTGACTATCGGCCATGTGGATGAATAGAAACTAGAAAGGAGTGAGAAATTAAAGGGGGAAAATTTTTGAGATACCGACATTGCAAATTTTAAAACTTCGATGGTATGATTGCAAACGAGCTTATACTTCGGAGGGTATAAGTTAAGTTTTCCCCCCCCAAAAAAAAAAAGTAAAATTCTGAACTCCACACAACAGGTCTAATATTTCTATTTTCCTTTCAGCACAGATCCTCAAAACCTCAAAACCAAGCTATCATAGTTCATTGGAATACTCATTTTAACCAATGATGAAAAACTGCATAAGGATTTATGCGTGTAATAAACTAGTCGTCCAGAACAAAAGCAGACATGAACTAATCCTCATCCCAGAGCATATATATTATCTATGCAGTCACTCAACATTCTTCTTTCCTTTCTTTCAATGGCAAACAGCAGAGGAGAAAAAAGGCAATGCAGTGGCAACTGGCACTAAGCAAAGCAGATATTTATCTTTCTAAGATAATATATCATTGTAAAACCATAATGTGGCAACACAGGGGGAAGCCTCATTATGCTTCTTTGCACGATCTAATGGAGTAAATGATTTACAGTGAACATAGGATTCCAAAATTTAAATAAAGCCTTGCAACTACAGACATCATCTAAAAGAAATAAGCTCAATCCAAATAATACAGTCAACTCAGACACATTGTTGATTCATCCACAAAGGTATAATAAGAAATCTAGAGGCTATAGTCACATATATAATAAACACATAACATGAGGCTTCAGATCCCAAAGCCCCATGCATTTTCCAAGAATCATAACTAACTCAAAATAATAAGTTCCTGGGAGCCAAAAACAGAAACAACAAGAGTAGGTGTGAAAAAATTCAACTCTCATAATCTAGTTATAACTTTCTAGCTTCACATATATGTTCCTAGACATCAAAACAATGCGTGTATATCAGCAAACAGACCATTTCTCCCCACATAGGGTTTCTGGTACACCAGAGCGGAGAAGGAATATCAAATCCCTACCATTCACACAGACCATACTAACAGAAATGACTCTTGAGAAACCTACCACTAGCTAATAGTTTTACCCAAATGAACTTGCATTTCTCAGACCAAAGCACCTTCCTTTGCTCTACCATGCTAACATCTAAGTAAAATTTGACAATTCAACAAAACTTTATGCCTGAGTTTCGCTCATAAATATGAGTGATTGCATCTATTTTGTTTAGGTCAACAGGCAAAGTCTTAAGAGTACTAAAGCACAGCCCACATCCATTTACCAAGAAGCAGTTGAAATGGCTCTCAGTGAGAGTGAAAATGAATCAAACAAGGAACATCATAAAATAATAAATTTCAGAGGGGAGAGAACCCAATATAAGCATCCAGGAACGTAGTGGCAACAAGGGTCTTGAAGGGTCTTGTTGTACCAACCATTTAGAACGAACAATTACGGAGAATATCTTGTGGAGAATGCACCTATCGTAAACTGGATAATCAACCATTGAATCAGGAAAAATATTGTCCAACAATACAATCATGTCGCGAGCACCAATGTTATAGAAAAGCTCTCAGAGGCAAGCATCTTTAAAATATTGCCAAATCAAAAGAATAGTTTAATAATTAGCTAAGTCTGCACTCAATATGGGATCTGAAACTTGGACAAAATCCGCATCCTGGTTGTATCACCAGCCTACTTCTTGGTTAAGGCAATAATGCTCCTTCAATGCCACTATCTTATTTAAATCTAAGGAACATATTCAATGGACGACACATGCACACAAGGTACCTACTGCAGAACCCAAAAAAACAAAGATTCTCGTGGCCATAGAAAGAAATGACCAATGCTCTACCACTGTGCCACAATAAGATTGTGTTGCTATGCCATAAAGTAGAACATACACCAGCTCTGCATTATTAGAAGTTCTAACAGACCCAACAGATAACCACAACGCCGAGATTCTAAACATGCAATTCCGGCGCCCAATTTGCAATCAACAACATAAAATTTCATTTGGACAACATAGGATTGACCACGATATTGGCCTCCACAAACTGAAATCTGCACGTTCGGAAATTTCCATGCATTGACCTATAAGTACAATCCCCACACTTGACAACAAAAAGACAGAAAAACTATGAAATTTTATATAAGAATATAAAAAACCTTATGGTGTTAGGGTATTCGTTGAGACCAAACTTTCACTGAGAACTTTGTCAACAGTTGCACTTACTCACATAAGAGTGCATCAACAGATTAGTGCAGCCATTATATGAAAATCGAGAGAATTCAACCCACGAAGCATCAAAAAACTTCACAATCACCCATAATCTCCAATAGAACCAAAAAAAAAAAAGACAATGATAGACAGCAGTCTATGCATAACTAATGCATCAAATCCTCGGCTCTACAAATAAGATCCATAGCAAAACCCATAAACGAAATCAAAATACCCACTTGAGTAAACCCGGGGATCACAACCATGAACAAACTTACAAGCATAACACAGCACTATCCAACATGTTAGAGAGAAAATCACCTAGAGAAATCTTTTAGTGAGCCCATAATATAGCATATTGAGACACCATTTAACCCAAAAGCTTAAGCTTTTGGATTCAAGTCCAACTATGCTATATAAACCACTCACTCTTCTTACATCTTAACAATGTAGGACACAAACCTCACACGTGCACTCACAACATAACAGACGGTCTATAAATTTAACCATTCAATTAACAATGTGGACTGCTATGGACTAGTACTGAAAGATCTATGCAAAAGGCTGTATAATAAGTAAATCATAGTAGAACCGCGGATAATAAGTAAATCATAGTAGAACCGCGGATTCCAATTATATATAAGAAAACACCCAGACACATTGTTTCCTCAATATGAAAATGCAACTCCACAAGATCACACAGCTGCCACGTACAGAAACCCATGTATAACTTAATAAGTCCTTCATTGTACAAACTAGGAGCAAACACCACTAAATCAATAAGTTTGATAGGAGAAACCACAAGCCAAACCAGAATACTTGCACGAGTAAGCTTTTGTATAACAATCACAGACAAACTAAGAAGAATGAGACGTGACGTCCAAGGAATGGCCCATAAGTTTAGACACTCAATGAAACAATAAGGACCAGTGCTCAAAGCAATCAATGTAAAAGGCTGTCCAGTAAACAAGTAGTAGACACCCACAGATTCTGATTATTAAGAAGAGAAAAACACCCCCAACACATTAAGTTCAAACTGTTGAAAATACTCCCATCACACACCTGTCTTATAAAACATGAAATGAGTTGCCTTTTCAACATATTGTACACATAAATGCAAACCCATGCTCAACGACGAAGAGAGCAAAATATTCAGCTCTGAGATACAACCATCCTGAGACCATGCACCAATTAAACACTTCGTATCATACTCAAGCACAAAAAGAAATTCAACCCACTCACTTGAATAATAGAAACAACAAAAAAATTAGATGATCAAGACAACAAAACATCGCTCCCACAAGCAAGAGGCCCGTATTTCAAAATGTAGCCTTTGGGAAAATCACCAATACACTCATAAGCCACAACCCATTCAATCTGATTACCATCCATTCCATCCATCTCTGACAGACAATCCCACTTCAAACCAACCTCACCTACTCAATATGAAAAGACATTCCAATCCATTTGAAAGAAGAACTCCCAGGTTCTCCAAGATAAGACAAAACCACAATCTCTTGCAAATTACAATGTGATTAATTCCATTCAAAAGCAATAATCCAAGTATTCTGTGTCATTCTCTGTACAATACTAACATCCTGACATAAACACGCTACAGTTATGGCAATAGACACTCCCATTACGAATAATTTGTTGGGTAATGCCCCCACCGCTGCAGCTACTATTGCAAGAGCAGGATCTATTTGTCTTCCAAGATCCCAACTGCTATACAAAAACTGGTTTTTAGTAGGCCTACACGTCTTGCTTTCTTCTTGTTTGACAGGACGGACACAAAAAAGGGTCGCAACCAAAACCAACAAGCCCGACACTTGTTGCAAAACAAACTGAGACGAAAGATGAGCTTACACTTGCTCCAATCAGCCTCTCAGATGACCTGAAATAAGATGTCTGGATCACAAATATTTCATAGAAAATAGCATTCACACATACCTTGTTGTTGTCCTGTTCTCTTATCTTTGATCAAAGCAACCTCTACAACATGTCCATGATCTTCGAACAAAGGGCGAATCTGACATAAATAAGCATGGCCTTAAGAAGATAACATAAAACAATAACAGCACAATAGGAACAAAAAAACAAAAAAAAAGAATAGCTCAAAGAAATAGTTTTGGTATATGAATTGATTGACTTACATCTTCCTCAGTGGCCGTCCTTGGAACAGATCCAACAAAAAGTTTGGCAAAACTGCCACCATCAAAATTTTCTGAAAAAGTAAACACAGGAAAAAAGACCTGATTATGCACGAATGCAGAGAAGCAACAAAATGGGGAAAAGAAAAACAGAAATTGCAAACCAGTTTCAAAGCTGAATTCAACCATGAGTCATATAAACTAAGAACATTAAGAAACAAATATTTTCTCAAGCTTCATCGAAACTTGTTATATTTTTCTAATGACCGAAGAAGAAGAAGAAGAAAACATAAAAATGCTAACACCACCAATCTAAGAGAGTAGAGATACCTCCATAGTTAACAAAGTATGGACCTGGGGCAAAAATCACAAAAGTTAAAACCTGGGGCCTCACAATTTTTCCTGAAGTTCAATATACTATTCCCATAACTTCCAAAAAATTTTGAAGACCGAACCCTTGATCACACAGTGAAGTTATGGAATAAAGTGAATTACCTGTGACCATACAAGAAATTGATTCACCTTTGATAAACTCGAACCCCCCACAAGCCTAGCTCCTTACATAGGCATCATAGAGAACAATGTACCACATAACTAAAACAACATGTTTACCCACACAACAATACAAATATACAATCGTAACAGCATACAGATCGGCACGCTCAAACGTTAACAGTTACGCACAAGCACAAGAGCATTTACCTGGCGAGCCTCCACGGGCAGAGAAAGCAAACCCTCGCTTCTGACCCGAGAGCTGCGGGGCCTGGTGAGTATTCGACCCGAACCCTCCGCCTCCGCCACCGGAGCCGGCCATGGCCCTAAACCCTCCGGCGCCGGCGCCGCGCGGGGGGCTCTCGAAGGGGCGGTTACTGCCGGAGCGGCGGCTGTGGTGGTTGTTCAGGTTGCTGGGAGGCGCATCGGAGAAGCGAGAGGGGCCTCTGGAGTGACGGTAAGGGTGGAAATGAGAGTCCTGGTGGTTGGGGTTATGGTCGTCGTCGTCGTTGTCGTTGTCGTTGTTGTAGCGGTCTCCTCGGTGCCTATCCAGCTTGCCGAATTTTGGGGTCAAAACCCTAACCCTAGGATTTCGAATAGCGTGGGTTGACGGGTAAGTCTACAGCCCTGTGAGAAGCAGAGTGAGAGAGAGGGAGAGAGAGAGAGAGAGCGTGGCTCTTCTGTGCAGGGGGGGTCGAGTCGAGTGGAAAAATGACTAAACGCTGGGAGTTTTGCTGATATCTTCTGCTGGGCTTTAATACGCAGACACACCAGCCCAAATTTAAATGGAAACAGCTTCTGTTCGTTTCGAGTTTTTATAAAGAGAAATGCATATTCACCTTTTAGATGTTTTTTTAGGGGTCTTTTTAAAAAAAAAAAATTATTTTTTTAATCAAATTGTGGGTCATCTCTCAGGGTCTGTTTGGGATTGCGTTGAGAAATAGAGCTTTTAAAGTCAAAAAGAGCTTTTTGGCAAAAGCTTCATTTTTAAGCTTTTTCTAAAAGTGCGTTTGAACCATTTTTAGAATAAAAAGTCAAAAAAATACTTTTAAAATTTTTTACCAAACAGGCCAGCTTTTTGTTTGACACAGCTTTTTAGGTATTAAAAGTACTTTTGAAACTTTCTAACGCAATCCCAAACAGGCCCTCAATGAAAGGTGGGCTCCAATTTGATTAAAAAAATTAAAAAAAAAATCATAAAAGGACTTCTAAAAGATATTCTAGTAAACTCCTTTTATAAAAGAAGATCCGACGTGTACGCGTACTCTTAATATAGAGAAATCTAACAAAATCGTGGTGATATTCATGATCATGTCATTGACAAGCAGTATCTAATTCGAAGTGGGGCAGAAGGAAACTTCATTCAACCCATTTTAATGTATGATAAGTATCATCTATTAATATTGGGTTTTTCAAAATTCAATGTTTAAGTTCCTAAATAATAGAATGAGAGTTAATGACTATTGAATTTTGAGAAACCCAATATTAATAGATGACATTTGTCATGCATTAGAGTGGGTTGAATGAAATATCCTCCAACCTAGGTTGGAAGAAATTTCTACCCTTAGAAGTGCATGTTGTTTTTTTTTTGTACAAAACATTTTTAGTTTTTTTTTTTTAGAAATGCTACATACTCTCACTCTAACACTTCCTAATGTAGCATCTAAAATTTCCATTAAATTCAAAATTTAATAATGATATAGCCAAAATTCAATGACAATTTTAAATGCCACATCATAACGTATGAGAGTGAGCGTGTGAAAATGGGAGTGGTGAAGTGTAATGCCCCTCAAAATATTTTAAAATGATTTTTCATAATAGTTGGCAGAAGGTTTTGATTAAAAACATTCACTCATCTTTATAAAGCATTAAAATAATAATATTTTTCAGAAAATACAACCATCAAACGTTCGATGTTAGACAATACAGTCACATTTTCTGCAAAGCTTGCACAAGCTCAGAATGTGTCAATACGAACATCAAACATTCGATGTTTTTATAGAACGTTCGATGTGCTTTTATCAAATGTTCAGTATCTTCATCAAACGTTTTATGAGAAACCTTAAATTCTCTGATATAAATAGATCAAATGTTCGATTTCGTATATCAAACATTCGATTATGTTCCAAAATGAATTTTGTAACGCCCCAAGAATTTAACTAACTTGTAATTAAATTCATAGTTTACCTCACAGTCTTAATTATCTTATTAAGACTCAAGGATACCTTTATTCTCCTTATAAAAAGAGAATATAGAAACACTAGTTTGAGAATCACCTTATACACAGGATTAAACTATTGAAAATAGGTTAACCCTGAGTATAATGTCCATAGGGCATCCAAAACAATTAACTGGTAATGGTCTGGATTCTCCATATAAACATTTATCAGAGTGAACAGCGGATACGTAAATAATAAACAATTTTATTATCAATAAATATGAGCACAGAGCTTTACATCTAAAAGATCAAACCTGAGTATAACAATTGACGTCCTGATACCGTAACTTTGGTGAGAGTCCTAACTGATCAAGTGTTTGAGGGTTTGCAAAATACCAAAGCATTTTACTAACTTAGTAAGCAAGTTATTTTGAAAGATGTGAGGTATAAAACTAATGCAAAAAAGTAGTTATAAATTATACATAATATTTTCACAAATGGTGGGTCTAATCCCCGATATCATGCTCTTGACAAAAACTGCGTTTAATTTTAAAAGAATGAGCATAACTTCGGCGATTAAACACTATATTTTAAATGCAAGAAATATGCATCATGAGTACAATATAAATAGTCATATGTTAATAATATGGTTTACCCGAGACATTACTCCCTCTCAACAAGGTTTGCGCGTCAAAAAAGACTTCTGGTACAACTCCAGTGCCTCGGATATTGCACAAACATACTGTTTTATACTAGTAGTCCGACCTCAGGTGGCCCACACTGACTAGTAAAGTCGTAACTAATGACCCACTTAAAGAATTGTGCGTTGTCACAAAACTTAACCATTGGATCCGAGGCCATCATCTTAACATAAACATTTGACTATAAAATCAACTTATATTAATAGTAAGACCATGACTGTTCTACTGCATGTACCGGTATACCATAATCTTATTATGCATATATTATTTATTTATTTCAAAAATAAGGATATTTATGTAAGCAAATAACATCATGTCGTAAAAGCGATGAACTTAATCATAAAGAGTAACATGCTCAGTCAATTGACATATCGTACACCTAAAGTTTACAGTTTTCATTACTCAGTCAAAATACATACCTCAACATGTTGGAAATCTTGCTACCAAGGGAAGTAAGTAAAACTAGAAGAAAATCAAAGGCTAAGCCAAGAGTGGACAGTGTTCTCACTATGGTGAAGTATAGCACTAGAAAATAAACTACACCAAGTTTCTAGTATTCAGAAGTGAAGGTAAAGTATCTTCCTTCTTAGTTGAACATGTTTAGTGGTGAATCCCATAAATTGTAGGTAACCAGTCAACTAAGTAAAGGAAAGATATACCTTACACTAGGAGATAGGACTAGGGTTCCAGTCCACTCTAGGAATATAATTCGAATAATATTCCTAAGGAACTCAAAGGGATTTTACGAGTGGATAAATGTGGTTTACCTTGCTTAAGAATAAGGTAAGATGTGGTCTTTAATTCATGGGATGATGGTTATTTGTAAATCCTATGGACTTTGGATGTTGCCATGGTATTCCTCCGCCAAAAGTGAGATTTTTATCTAATAAATATGGGCCGGGATCACTCTTGGACATGTGATCTCGTCTTCTTTTTTTTTTAAAAAAAAAAAAAAAAAAAATGTCTACTCTAAGGAATTGTTGAATATTGATTCAAGAGTTTTTATTATCAGACTATCAAAGTATATACCCAGTTACACAAGTATTCATTTACTATGACGTTTATGGGTAAATACAATTATACCTTTAGTTTGAGTATAACTGGATAATAAAGAAAGATAATTACTTATCTATTATGAAATTATTATGGATAGTCTTATATTATAACTCAAGATTTATATTTTGTTAACGATTCTATTTTAGAACCTGCTCATAATGCTTTACCATTTAAAGATAGATTCCTTCTACTAATGAAGCATATCTTTCGTACTTATGTCTTCGTGGTATTTAAATAAAAAAGGATTCAAAGACTGGTTAATGATGGGCCCTTGGGCCCATGAGTTTTTAAAAAATTATCTAGTCTAAGAATCGATTTTAGAAATAAAATGACCAAGAGACATTTTTCTACAAAAAGGATATAAAGCCAAATATTTGTTAGAATTAGTACATACTGATGTACGTATGTGGTCCCCATGAGTATCCTAGCACAAGGTGACGAATATCTCTTTAGAGATTTCATGGACCAATTCGGGATTGTATCCTAGTTGACTACACTAGGGACTCCCCTATAAGATGGTGTAGCAGGATGAATAAATAGAACGTTCTTTAGAAATGGTTAGAGCAATGATGAGTTAAGTTACTCAGCTTATGTCATTTTGGATATGCTTCAGAATTAGCAACATACTTGCTTATTTTGATCCCATCTAAGTCTATTTCTTGGCCTAACACATGTGTTGAAAGAAAAAGATAAATTAGTTGGAATCCAAAACAAAAGTATGTTTGTTTGTTAGATATCCAAAAGGGACAAAGGGTTATTTGTTTTATAGTCCTAAGGATAAGAAAGAGTTTGTTTGTACAAAAAAATAATCTTCTTGAAGGAGGACTATGTAAAACAAATTTAAACCAAAGAATGAGTTGGTTTTGGTAGAGATGCGAGAAGGAACATCTTCAAAGGTTCTTGAAAATGAGGTGGTTGTATTCAATACACCACAAGTTACTAAGGATGAGACACTGAGTATCATTATGCCGCTTCTTAGTGGGAGGATTGTTAGGTAGCTTGACAGATTCATGTTAATTAGGAAAAGCCCACGAGTCTATACCAGATGAACTTGAATAAAATCCTAGGACTATGATGAAATGGTTATATGGTGTGGACGCAGACCATAGGGTCAAGAGTTATGCAAAGTAAGTTGGAATCCATGAATTCTAACTTGATCTGGATTCTTGTAAAGAAACCAATTGGTTGTAAATAGGTATTACAAGAGAAAATATAAGAGTGGATAAAAAGGTTAAAACCTTCAAGTCAAGATGGTGGAAAAAGTTTTTCTCAAAAAGAAAGGGGTCTACTATGAGAAAATTTTTTACCAGTAGCCATGCTTGAATCCATCTAGATACTTTGATCCATTGCCACTCATTTTACTATGACTTTAGGCAAATGGATGTCAAGATAACCTTCTTAAATGGGCAACTTGACGAGGACATCTATATGATGTGTTATGACAGTTTCCAACTCCGGCTGTACGGTAACCTGAGAACTGAGAAAAAGTTAGATACAAGAGCTTGCCGGGGGCTACCGGCGGGGGATAGCTCCGATGCCTAAGTCAGTATATTTCAGAATATTTTATCAGAGAGAACTTAGAAGTATTTTTAGGTTTTTTGTGTTACGTACCTTGCACCGAACCTAGACCCGCTTCTTATATAGTGGTGGGTTCCCCGAGGCTCATAAATGAACTTTTGTTGTGGGGCCCTAAGTTCCTTATTGTCTTCTATGCCCATAAGGTCTATTAATTATGCTTCCACGTGTCACACGAAGGCAGGTCCACATCCTATTATCCCTTGTTCGCTTGTCACATCAATCATATCGTGTGGGGCAGGTATGCCTCGAAAACATGCGGGAACAGCAATCAAGGTCGGCCATCATAAATGTTAGCCATAAATGAGCCTTGTCCTGTCTTCATCAAGAATCCTTACGTCCTTCTGTTGGAGCCGAACCTTGGATGCCGAAGTGAAGGTCGGTGCGCTAACCGACCTTATCGATGGGCTCGGCAAACATGTGTGCAGGTTCGGTTTCCTGGTAGATGGGACATTTCCAAGAGGAGGGGATATGGGCCGCCATAATCGTGCAGGCCCAATCCCCAACATGATGTAACTAAACAGATTTATAGCTAAGGTCCAAGGGGATATGGTAGATAAATTGCAAAGGTACTTTTATGAACTTAAGCAAGCATCTCAGTCATAGAACATCAAGTCTGATGAACCATGTGTGTACAAGAAATGTCAAAGATAAAATAGTAAAAGTTTTGGTGTTATGCATTGATAACATCTTGCTCATTGGAAACAATGTGGGAGATTATCAATGGTACGGATCTAGTTGACTAATCAGTATGATATAAAAGGACTTGGGAAAAGCAAGCTACATCCTAGTGATCAAGCTCTTACAAGATCACAGAAATAGGATGATAGTCTTATCCCAAAAATACAAACATAGATAAGGTCTTAGCAAGGTAGCTTACTAGATTCCATGAAAGGGTTACTACCTTTTAGTTATGGAATCACTCTTATAGATGATGGTTGTTCCTCAAGGGAAAGAGTAGATGATGGTTGTTCCTTATGCTTTGGCTATAGGAAGCTTCGTGTATGCTATACTATGCATTAAACCTAACATATGTTTTGCAGTCAACAAATATCAAATACTGATTAATGAGATTATGAGTGTCAGTCAAATCGTGATTTTAGAAATCTACCTTAGCGCATATCTTTAAGGAGCTCTTAGTGGGAAAAGAGTTAAGCAGTCATGAATTGCTAAACTCCACTAAGGAAACTAAATAAGTTGCGGGCCAATAAGGAAGTAAAGGATTTAGTGTGGCTTAGATAGTTCTTAATGAGAATTGGTGTCAAGTGATAGAGTCGTTTCTTGTCTTGTTGTTTTACAATAACAGAGGAGCAGTTGCACAATCCAGGAACCAATGAACCATAGGGAAGGGTAACTGCATCGAGCACAAGTATCATCCCATAAGAGAGACAGCATCTAGAAGAGATGCAGTTATGGCTAAGATTTTGGCAGACCTGTTCACTTAGACTTTGCAAGTGGAGATTTTCTAAATCTCAGGGAATGAGAGTCAAATGTGTGCCCTAATTGGAATTGAGGGCAAGTGTGAGATTTTTAGGGATTATGCCCTAAATATCAAGTTATTTGCATGTTGACATTAAGAGTTTGGTATTTGTTTTCTTATGAATGATTATTATTATTATTCATTGATTACATGAATGAGCATATGACATATAATCTTTTGTATGATCTTTTATAATTGTCTCTATAGAAAAGGTCTAGAGAATACATTGGATATGGTCTATGGTTAAGAGTAAGGTTTTTGTCATACAAGGTCTAAGACCATAAACCTTATATTATGAAATTCATTTGTTCGCAGTCATAATGGAATTGGACATTCCATTAGTACGATTGTTACACATCAATTTTGTGATTTACCTTAATTAGACAAAGATGATACTTTAGATTGATGTGTAGGTGTATAAGGTGATATACATTGAACGGATCGGGAATTATCTTTCCAAAAAAATACTATCCTTAGGAAAAGACAATAACTCTCAAACTACTTATACTCATTATTCTAAATCCCGAGAGAAAGCGAACTCAGATTTCAAGTGTCTTCACTTTGATACATTATAGATTGAGCCCTTAAACGTGCGTCAACATTATCTATGTGTTGGGTGATCACATGTAGCATCGTAAGAAGAGTTCTACTCAATAAGGAATTCAAATCTTTTTAAGTGGAAAATGACAATAAATCTCTCTTTGAATAAGATTTTATACAGGATTATTCTTAGTCTCTAGCCAGAGCATTTTGGATAAAGAATTCCAAAATAGATTACCTAGTGAATGGAGTATTCATATGAGATAGAATAATAAGAGGTAGAGAATATAGTGTGACAGTATCACAATCTTAATTCGTCTACAGAGGATTTCATGGAGGAATCCTATTCATCCATAAGCAAGTCAAAGGGAACTTTGTTGATCTAATCAAAAATATTTTCTAAAATGCAGTTACAATTATGTAGTGGTATTAATTATAATTAAATAGTGATTTGGGATAGTCAAAGACTATTTGAGCTGAAAATATTTTTTCCTTCAGGTTCCTCATCAAACTAGTGTAAATTAACCAAAGATATGCTTTTATTTATTTATTAAATAGGTTGTTTTAATTTATTAAAACATGAGCTTAATTATTAGGCAAGTTATTTTAATTAATTAAGACATGGGCTTATTTAAAATAAGTAGGTTGTTTTAATTTATTAAAACATAGGCCAAAGAAAAACTGTGCAAAATGCAGAGAGAGGAAGTTGGGCTTGGATAAAACCCAAGCTAGGCTACAAGGAAAAAGACGCATGGGCCAGGGAAATAATCCCTGGCCCCATGCGTCATATACTAAAGTAGTGGAGGCTAGGGTTTTCCAAACCCTAGTCGTCCACTACCTCTTACTTGTCTCACATGGACTATTTTACAACTTTCTTAGTTTTTTAAGGAATATAAATAGAGTTGCTTGTAGCTCTCGCAACTCAACTCCAATACAGTTCTTCTAGCTTTTGCCAAGAATTGTAAGTACTCCTTGAATTAATTTTCAGATAACTAAGTTAAAGTTTTGAAGAGCCAAAAAGAGCCCACACTCTTGGTTATTTCTAGTTGGTAAGAAGATCTATTGGTGTTCTTAGTGTTCTTAATGTTCTTGGAGTAGCATGGATTCGTTGCTTATAAAGCCAAGGTATGGCCCTAGTTTGCAAGTAAGTAATTTTATGTTCTTGCTAGTTTAATTTTAAACAGCATTGTTATTCACATGTTCTTCTTAGAATTGATCTTGGTTAGGGAATAGATTATTTTTCGTTGCGTAATATCTTTGATTTGCATGTTTATTCCCAATAGCATAGATGTTGCTTTTATTGCAGGTTGAGGGTTTAGCATTTGTGTGAATGCAAGCTTAGAGGTTATCGAAGGGATTCCTTCTGGTTGTTGTCTAGTGAGACACTGACTTAGATTAAGTCGGTTTCTCTTTATGCTGTAATGAGATGTACAAGTTTACTAAACTTTATATTGTAGTGACTTGTACATAGTGATTGTATTGATGTTGTATTGTCATTGAGAAAAGATAGAGAAGTTTTGGTTAGTTTATTGATATGTAAAAATTTATCACAGGTTTTTTTGCTGCGCTATTTGTTTAAGGACATAGTAGTAGCGTTGCGTGGTTAATTGAGAAAATGACACTTCCACCCTTGAATTTAGGGCGAGGCGTTACATTTTCCATCGAAAAGATGGTTTTTATACCATCATACTTTATGCAGGTCGGGTCGGGTATCTGCAATTTTCGAAAATTAAAACCCAATAGCCGACTCAATTTGGTCAGGTATCCAAAAAAAACAACCCGTACCCAAAAAAAAACACTGAAAATCCAAGTTTTGCGAGATAGGGCGGACAAGTATTGCGAGTGCGGGCTGATAGGGTTGTAATTGAGTCGAGCTTTAAGATTTTCAGCTCGGCTCGTTTAAGAAAATATTTAAACAAGCCGAGCTCAACCTCAAGTCGGGCTTAGAAACCCTAGCTCAAACTCGGCTCGTTAGACAATACCCGAGCTCGAGCTCAAGCTCGCGAGTTCTCAAGCTTGATTAAAAGGCTTTAACGAGTCGAGTCCAAGCTTGATAAAAAGGCTTTTCGAGCCTTAAATAGGCCAGCTATGCTCATTTAAGACTTATCGAGCCTTAAATGGGCAGCTCAGCTCATTTAAGCTCGTTTAGTTGTTAAACATCAAAACGACGTCCTTTTGTGTGTGTATATATATAATATTAATAGCATTGCTAAGTATATTATTAAGTTATAACCTACTTATAACCTATGTTAATTAATTGATTTATTTTATTAACTTAATAGTATTAGTTTAGTATATGTTAATAATATACATTTTTCATTATAATACTAATCATTTAATTTGAGACTATATTAATAGCATTGTTAAGTATATAATGATAATAAATCAATGATATAAATTATAATGATTAAACCTAACAAAATTTTATCTTATTCCTATTATTATTTGATCTAATGTTTATATAATTATATGACATAAGTATAATGTTCGATAATTTAAATCATATGATAATGATAATGATAAGTATATAATGATAATGAATCAATGATATAAATTATAATGACTAAACCTAACAAAGTTTTATCATATTCCTATTATCATTTGATCTGGTGTTTATATTATTATATGGCATAAGTGATAAGTACAATATTAGATAACTTAAATCATATGATAATGATAATAATAAGTATATAAGGATAATAAATCAATGATAATAATTATTTAGTCATAAGTATGATAAAGTATCTAATGATAAATAACAATACTTAGGTGAGATCACAACTCATGCTAAGTATTTTTTGATCAATTGGTCATTATATACTTAGCATGAGTTGTAATCATATAATAATTTATGATCATTATATACTTAGCAATTTAGCATGATTTGTAAGTTCATTATATACTTAGCATGTCATATAAATTATATAATGATTTGTGATCACATAATATTATTATTATATGATCATAAATTGATTGAGCTCGTGAGCCTTAAATGAGCTGGTCTATTCGAGTATTAAACGAGCCAGGCTCTCGAGCCCTAANATAATAATAAGTATATAAGGATAATAAATCAATGATAATAATTATTTAGTCATAAGTATGATAAAGTATCTAATGATAAATAACAATACTTAGGTGAGATCACAACTCATGCTAAGTATTTTTTGATCAATTGGTCATTATATACTTAGCAATTTAGCATGATTTGTAAGTTCATTATATACTTAGCATGTCATATAAATTATATAATGATTTGTGATCACATAATATTATTATTATATGATCATAAATTGATTGAGCTCGTGAGCCTTAAATGAGCTGGTCTATTCGAGTATTAAACGAGCCAGGCTCTCGAGCCCTAAACGAGCCAGTCTATTTGAGCCTTAAACGAGCCAAGCTCGCGAGCCCTAAACGAGCCGGTCTATTCGAGTCTTAAACGAGTCAGGCTTGTGAGCCTTAAACGAGCCGATCTATTCGAGCCTTAACGAGCCAGGCTCACGAGCCTCTATCGAGCTTAGTTGGGCGAGTCGGGTATGTATAACTAACTAATAGAGTGGGCTTTTACAGTAACGAGCGGGGTTTGTACTGTACCGAGTTCGAGTTCGGGTCGAGTTTAACTGAGCAGGTATCAAGCGCACTAGCGAACAGGCGGGCTCATTTACACCTATTGTCATTGAGAAAAGATAGAGAAGTTCTGGGTAGTTTATTGATATGTAAAAATTTATTACAGGTTTTTCTGCTGCGCTATTTGTTTAAAGACATAGTAGTAGCGTTGCGTGGTTAATTGAGAAAATGCCACTTCCACCTTTGAATTTAGGGCGAAGCGTTACATTTTCCATCGAAAAGATGGTTTTTATACCATCATACTTTATGCGGGTCGGGTCGGGTCGAGTCGGGTATCCGCAATTTTCGAAAATGAAAACCCGATAGCCGACTCAATTTGGCCAGGTATCTAAAAAAAACAACCTGTACCCGAAAAAAAACACTGAAAATCCAAGTTTTGCAGGGTAGGGCGGATAGGTATTGCGAGTGCGGGCAGGCTTTGCACACCCCTAAGTGTGAATGATATTTTTTCTAAATGAAGAAAATTTTGAAAATGATTTATGACCAACCGTCAAAACGTTAGAAAATCAATGTACAAGGACCAAACTATCAAAACGAAATTAAATGGTAACAAGGGGTTAAACAAAGTGAATTTTTTGTAAAAAAAAAAAATAATAATGACCCAGCGGTCAAAACCATAAAAAGTGGTTAAAACTAAATTTTTGTTTTCATAAAAACCCATGATTACATTTCTTAATGTCAAACGGTAGATTGTCAGTAACATTACAAAAAGGGAGAGGTTTTGCGACCTGAACGAGATCGAGGCAAGCCGAAGTTCATCGAGAGGGGAAGGATTTGCGACCTGAACGAGATGGAGGCAAGTTTATCTGACTACTTTTCATTAATTTGATGGAAAAACTTGTTGCGTAATTTTCATTAAATCAATAGGTCTAAACTAGATTATTTTCGCAATGAAAAGCTAATCTTTGAGTGGTTTTTGATCGAGTTGTGCAAACAAGCTACTTGCCCTGAACCAGGGTGCGGATATTGCCCATCCAAAGCTCGGCATTCACTGTCACTTTTTTGGATTTGGGTTTCGGTTAATTATGCAATTGAATTTTTTAGATATGGTTTTCGGTTAATTATGCAATTGACCTCTTTGTATGCATGAAATTTTAGTTTACTTTTTGGAGTTTTGCTCTTTTTTCTGGTTTTTCCGAATATTAAAACTTTGTTCAGATTCTTGAAAAGTCTACTCCTTGATGTGAATTTGGATCTGGATATGGGTTGTTTGTTGTTTCTGATCTTGGATTGCTGGTAGATAGCATAATTTGATCTTTTAAAGAAAATTTTCAATTGACGCCCCAAGATATGTACTTTAATTTGGTAGATTTGTAGGTTTCTCAGAGAGAAACCACCTTTTAGAAATTTCATACAGATTTTTTAACCCAAAAAAACAAAGAAAAAAATGAAGGACTGCACTAGTACCCATATCAGGAACTCTTTCTTTTGGGATGTACATAATTTGTGCTTAAAACCGATTGTAACTTCAGAAGATATAAACTGGCCATGGCGAATGCTACATACAACTAGCTTTTGGCTCTTGCTACATTATACGGGAGATAAACTCCACCACAGCGCCCGGGGGTTTGCTATCTTATACAACTAACTTTTGGCTCTTTTTACATTATACATGAGATAAACATAAACTCCACCACGGCACCCTAGGGGTTTGACAATGAGGAGTTGAGTTTTCTCCACTCATCTTTCCTTACTGCACTTAAAGATCAAATTCACACCGATATACAACTCAAGCCAGGAAAAAATGGGTCTCCCATACCTGTGCATCGTGCCGTACTGGTTACTCTCTCTCTCTCTCTCTATCTCTCTTAAATTTCTGTTAACGACACTAAATCAATAGAAACCTATTGATATTTGATATATAACAATTGCACGGTAGTGCTACAATGACTCTGACTCTAGTTAAATTACTTTAGATAGATAACTACTGCTAGATCCCTTGTAGACTTTTATTATCATAACAAGAAGTCATAAATTTGAACTCTTACTCCCCTTAATGTTTCATGTGTTATTTAGTCCCACATGTGAAATCAAGAATGTTACAATATTAATTAAATGATTTAATTTACCATATTCGATCAATTTAAGCCTTTGCAATAAGTATTGAGTTTTACAGGTTCTAAGATTTGTTGTAAAAATTTATGGTCAATTGTAGTATCGATTTCACAAAAATGATAAAATCATATTACTGATCATTTTATCTTGTATATTATGTTATAGGAAACAAGATCAGAAATATTTAAAAATATGCTAAACTCAAAAGCGCCACCAAATGACACCATAACTCTATCCGAGTTCAACCAGGAAGAGCTTGAGTGTTTTTTGGAGTTGCTGTATACTGGCAGCTTGCCTAAAGAAAAAGTGGAGAAGCATGTATGATCTTTGTCACTAGCTGCTGATAAGTATGCAATCCCACACTTACAGAACTTTTATGTGCGTCACAATGCTTAGGTGCTTGAATTCATCCAATGCTCTTGATGTTTTAGAGATCTCAGATACTTATTCCTACACATCCCTGAAGGAAATAGCTATGAAATTCATTGTCAAACTAGATCTCAAGGTGCAAAAAGCAAGGGCAATTGCAATGGAATTCAAAAAAAAAAAAATGATTTCATTGCTAAGGGAATTTGTGGAAGTCATGGACTTTCTTTGTTTTCTTTCTTTATAATGGGTATATTATAATTGGATTGAGATTTGTATGAACTTTTAGAGTTTATAAAGTTTTTGATATTCCTCCGACAAGAAAATCACTATGGTTCTGTCCCCTTATAAACACATCAGTTATTTATTTGATACAACATTTTATATCATTCCACAATATTGAAATCCACTGTGGTATATTGAAATCAAAAGGTAACTTTATTTGCAATCCAAGGCCTAACTCTATTTCAAGTTTGTTTAGTCTTTTACTTCGGATATTTTCTTTATTTGTGAGATGAAAGTTCAGTGATGACATAATGTAAAATATGATAGCTTGCCTAATTCGTATAATATAACATTAGGGGGTAAAATTGAAAAATAAAAGGAAGAATTGGAAGTGGCTGCTTAAAATCTTCCCACGGTATTGTATTTATATTAATTAATATGTAGACTTTGAGGGATGTACAAAATAGTTGGAAACTGATTTTACAAATCTGATATACATGCAAACAGTACTTTAACTAAACAAATATTCAACGCATTCAAATTCAAATGCTGCTATCAAGTTGTTGAGATTGTTGGGACTGCAACTAAATTATGCTTTATCTGTTGAAGCTGCATCATCTTGAAGTGCAACATCTTTTGAATCTGTTGAGGTGGAAGGAGCTGCTGAGATGGAAGAAACTGTTGTGGTGGAATTTACAGAACCTTTTAAGGTATCAGAGTACCCTTTTTGCAGTTGTCCAGTGAGTGATTGTTGGATCGGGCATAAATTGACAAAACTGATTAATAGAGAAAGTAATGTCAGATCTGGTCAGTGTGCAATACTGTAATACTCCTACAATATGGTAATCATCCGATACGATCTAGTAGTTCCGATATGATCTAGAGAAAGTGATTGTTGGATTGGGTATAAACTGGCATTTCCGATACGATCTCCATCATGCTGAGACAATTTTGTGCCAGCGGTAATCGGTGTTGCAGAAGGCCTAGCTCCTAGCATCTTTGAACGATCTAGTAGTTCAGTAATATATTTGGCCATAGAGAGGTGAAGTCCATGAGTTGTACGGTGAACATGAATTCCTAAGAAGAAATGAAGAGGACCTGGCAGTTCGCTGCATTAACATCGGAGGAACAAATATATAAATTATGGTGGCCATTTCGCAGCTCTGCAGAGCTCTAAAGTATTGATTCAATTAAACATTTTATGTATTGGGCATCATTTATTAAAAAAATGAGTTTAAGCCCACACTTAAAAGGAGAGAGTTAAAAGTATTGATCAAAATGATTAAATTTAGAAAAAAAATACACATACCCATTAAACTACCACACATTGTCAATGTACCTTCAGACTACCAATCGTGTCAATATCTGTCATTAACTGTCAAAAACTTTCAATATCCTTCTAATAACAAAAATATCCTTCATAAAAATTTTTTTAAAAAAAATCTTAAAATTAGAGAGATTCTTTTACAAAAAAAAAAAAATCCAAAAAAAAAAGAGAAACCAAGGGGGTGGCTCTCCAAGAAATTTTGTTTTGTTTTGTTTTTGTTTTTGTTTTTTTGTTTGTTTTTGGTTTTTTATAGAAAAAATGCTACCTCTATACTATTACTCCGTGATTTTTTTTTTTAATTTTTTGTTAGTTTTAATTTTTTTTTTTAATTTATAAGATATTTTTGTCTTATTGAAAGTTTTTAGAGTCATTTTGGTCTTTTTGCTAGCCGTTGAGACATTGACATATTTGGTAGTTCATGGGGACACTGACATAATTAGTAGCTTGGAAGGGCACATTAACAATAGAGTAGTAGTTTGATGAGGTATATATATATTTTTTTAAAATTTACCATTTTTTATCGGCCAGCTTTTGGAATAAGTAGTTAACTAACTATTGCTCTTTCTGTACCACTACTTTTTTCTTTTTTCTTTTATTTTATTTTGCTCTTTCTGTAACACTTGATGCGTCTATGAGAGATGTTGGATCTTTCTACCATCAAAGATTTCTGTCCAATTGGTGGCAGAACAAACTTCAGTAATTGTGTGAAATTTATAATTATCAGCAACGTTGGGTAGCAAAGGGGGCTTCTCGGTGGGGATGGCTGACCGTTAGAGGTAGGGATGATATGGGTGAGGTTTGGGGAGATTGGACATATTTTTAAAGTTTAAAAAATAAAATTGGGAAAAAATGAAAAATACGGTCCATGTGATTTACTTGATTTGTAATAAACTTCATCAAATCAAAATGTTTTGAGAGCTCCTGTAGTATGCATAAATAACAAATTATTTTTTACTATCAAATTTTGACAAAAAAGTTAACTGATTCTATTAGTGTGTCATATCAAAGCTAATAAATTCATGGGACCTCCCTCATAATAAAAAACAAAAATATAAAAACAATAAATATATAAATCAATATTAAAAACTAAAAAAAATAAAAAAATACTAGAGGACTGGATGGCTGGCCCCAAAGGTGGCTGCGGACCGCCCCAAGCCCATGGTCATTGTTAGATCACCCATCTCTAATGGCCTTCGACCCTCCCTTTCATGCGAAATACTGTTATTGAGTTCCTGTTCAGTCTGGTCTTCTTTGTCGTTGAAATGTAAATCATCCTGGAGAGCCACAAGTGTTGGGAATTATGTTCTAAATCCCAAGTTTTTGATATGATTGACTTTGTAGTAAAGAATGTTTATTGTTTACATATATATTTGAGCATATGGCATATAGTCTTTTGTATGATTCTTTATGATTATCCTCATACGAAACGTTCAGGGATGCATTGAATATGGTCTATGAGTGCGAGTAAGGTTTTGTCACACAAAGTCTAAAACCATAAGCCTTGTACTCCAAAATCATTTGTTTGCAGTCATGATGGAACTGGACATTCCATCAAGTAAGACTGTTACGCATCAATTGTGAGATTTACCTTAATCAAGAGAAGCGTATACTTTGGGTTGATGTGTAGGTGTATAAGGTGGTATACATTGAACGGACCGGGAATTTTCTTTTCTATTAAAATACTGTTTTGAGAAAAGATATAACTCTCAGACTATTTATATTTGAGATTCGAAATCCTAAGAAAAAATCAAATTCAGATGTGAAATGTCTTTAACTTTGACACATTATAGACTGAGGCCTTTAGCAGTATTAGGTCAACATAGTCTTTATGATTAGGTGATCACATGTAGCATTGTGAGCAGAGTTTTTCTTAATAGGGAATCCAAATCCTTCTTTAGTAAGAAAGACACAAAGTCTCCTATTGAATAAGATTTTATTCAGTGTTATTCTCTAAAGTCTTTGATCAGAGCATTTGGTAAGGTTAACTCCAAATTATACCTAGTGGGTGGACACTCACAAGAAGAGAGAATAATAAAATAATAGAAATCAGGTACTCAAGGATTAAGAGGTAGAGAATATAGTATAACAGTATCTCAGCCCTTATTCGTCTACGGAGTACTTTATGGTGGAATCATACTTGTGGTAAATGTCAAAGAGAACTTTGTTAATTTAATCAAGAATATTTTTCGGAGTGCAATTACAATTATATAGTAGTGTTAATTGTAATTAATAGTGACTTGGGATAGTCAGATACTACTGGAGCTGAAAATATTTTTCTCTTAAAGTCTCTCATCAAGCTATTGTAAATTAACCATGTACAGGCATATTATATATTTATTAGACAAGTTATTTTATTTATTTAAACATAGGCTTATTTAATTAAATAAGCATGTTGTTTTAATTAAATGAAATATAGGCCCAAAGGAAAGACTGTACAGAGAAAGAAATGGGAAAGGTGGGCTGAGATAAAACCCAGCCCAGTGCATAGAAGATGACGCACAGGCCAGAGAATTTTTCCCTGGCCCATGTGTCACCTCCTTAGGAGGTGACAAGCTAGGGTTTTAACAAAACCCTAGCCATACACCTAATGAGGTGGAGGCTAGGGTTTTGCAAACCCTAGCCGTCCACCTCACCCTTCCATGCAATCCCACATTGCTTCTTTTTATTCTCATGTGCTCATTTCAAGAATATAAATAGAGGATCCTGTGGCTCAGTCAAAAATACTTCAACACAATTTTTTTAGCCATTGCTAAGAATTAAAAGCACTCCTTGAATATTTATTTGGAGAGCTAAGTTAAAGTTTTGAAGAGCTAGAAGAGCCCACACTTTTTGGTTATTTCTAGTCATTGGTGAGAAGATCTGAGGAGTTCTTGAAGCGTTCATCGAGGAGATGATTCTTCACTCATATAGCTAAGGTGTGGCCTTAGTTAGCAAGTAAGTAATTTTATATTCTTGCTAATTTTTATTAATAGCAATGTTCTTCGCATGTTCTTCATAGAGTAGATCTTGAGTAGGATATATATTATTTTTCCGCTGCGCAATTTTTAAATTTGCCCCCATATTCCCAACAACAAGCTCAACCTTTATAGAAGAGGATCCGGCTTCCATCCTATAAAGAAAATAACAGGCAATTTATTGAAAGCAAACGACGTCATAAAGGTTGGAAAAAAGTTGGTTTTGTTTGAGTATTGCTAGGCTTACAAAAACTTGGTCACAACACGACGTAGAATCTAATGTGGCTGATAAAAAAAGAAAAACTTCCGCATACACGCTGGCTTGCATGTTGGGATGAGAGACTGCAAACTGACTGAAAAAGATGACAGTTTGTAGTCTACTTTGATGGAAATGAGACAATCCTTGCTTGACAAAAAATCTGGAAAAACATGGGTGGCATTTCAAAAATTGAAGCTTCATTTTCACTCGACTGGATGCTCTCTACATCTCCTCTCCAAGCTCCATTTTTGCTGTGGTTGGAACTCTCCATCTTCCATAACAAGCTCCATTTTCAGAGAAGCTTCTTCTTCAAGTTGCCATTTTTTACATATCTCTCGTAGCTCTCTCTCTCTCTTTCTCTTTCTTTTTTTTTTTTCAATGAGAAAGAACTGATGCTACGACCATTTGGAGAGAAAAAAAAAGGGTTATACTATCAAAGGCAACATTGCAAATGAAAAAAAGTGTCAATTATACTTTCACTGCCGACCTACTTGAAAGGGAGAGTCTTCTAGTGGGTAGTGGGTTGGCAGTGATGAGTTTCTCCACTTAATGGGTTTCTTCAGACCAAACACAAAGAGAGAGAGAGAGATGAAAAAAATGACAGCTTGAAGAAGAAGCAAAGTTCCAGTCACAGCAAAAATGGAGCTTGGAGAGGAGATGTAGAGAGCATTCGGTCGAGTGAAAATGAAGCTTCAATTTTTGAAATGCCACCCATGTTTTTCCAGATTTTTTGTCAAGCAAGGATTGTCTCATTTCCATCAAAGTACACTACAAACTGTCATATTTTTCAGTTAGTTTGTAGTCTCTCATCCCAACATGCAAGTGAGCTGTATGTGGAAGTTTTTTTTTTTTTATCAGCCACATTAGATTCCATGTCGTTTTGTGACCAAGTTTTTGTAAAACTTTTTGTAAGTGTAGCAATTCTCGTTTTGTTTTAGGTGGTTCTCAATTGTGTCTTCTAGTTTTGAGTTTGGTTGTCTGTTTTCCCATACTTGAGAGTTATGTTGTGTTTAAGCTTTTATGCTGATTGGTTGTATCTTTTTTGTGGAATGAAATTTTGCTTATTCATAAAAGAAAAAAAAAAGTTGGACACTGTTTGTTTAAGGCAAAACACACTTGACGCGGTTTGTCTTCAAGAGATTTTATTATTATTATTATTATTATTATTATTATTATTTTAAATTCCGCTTCTGCAAGTTTTGAGTGACTTATAAATATAATTAATTATAGCACAGTCGTTGTAGCTTGATCCTTCCCTCCACCTCTGTAGTTTTAATTGGAGTAATTGAAAGATGAGTACTCCTAGATTCCAATTATATTTAGATTCCAATTATATTTATTAATTAGCATCATCCATTTGTTGATAATTGTGTAAAGTCTTAAACTAGTGTGTGAAAGATTGAATAGAGAAAGGTTTGATAAACTTACCTAAACGGTATGATTGTATTCAGATTATATAGACTATACAGTGGAGACTTTAAAGATAAATATAGCATTTACAAAATTCAAACTATTCAAATTACAAATGTAGTTGAGATAAGTATTATGAGATGTTGTTGATGTGATTGAGATAAGTACAGCTAGGTAGTTAGGGTTGTAATCGAGCCGAGTTGAGTCGAGCTTTATAATTTTAAGATTGGCTCGTTTATGAGGATGCATATTTGAGTCGAGCTTGAGTTCAAGCCGAGTTATAAAATATGTGTTCAAGCTCGACTCGTTAGAAACTCGAGCGAACTCGAGCTCCAGTTAGGCTATTAAATTTTTTAATGTGTGATTCGAACAAATTTTAAGTCTAAGTTTGTGAACGACCTCTATACATTTATATAAAATATAAATATATAATATGTAAATATATAAGACATATTATACAATATAATATATAACTATAGTCTATAGGTAACAAATTAATAGAGTAGTATTATATTTAACCATAGAGTAAAAACTATAGAATATGTATAATGTGAGCAAATAGTAAGTCCAGTTTACTATACATAACTAGTTAATTATATTATAAGTATAGTATATAACTATTGTACGGTAAACATGTATGATGTGTCTTATATAGTTATATATTAACTATTCAATATAATTATATTGCTATATACTAACTATATATTAATAATTTAATATGTTAGCTTATGAACTAACATAAGCTAACCACTAGAACGGGGTCGTGCCCTCCACATACAAGGTACCTCTTGCTGGGTGACATTCAAATACGAGAAGTTGCCTTTGTTCTGTTTTACTTGTGGTCGTATCCTACACAGTCCTAGCGGCTGCCCTGGTCGTCTATCTCAACACGCACCAGCGGCGGACAGTACAACTCAATGTCTGGCTCCGAGCTGAGGAAGTTTCCCAAATCTCGGGCCGTGGTTCTTCACGATCCACTTCTCGTTATCCTAAACGGGAAGGCCCTAGCCATCCTACGGGGGAGGACGGTCGTTGGACCGGAGGCGGAGGTAGGGTTCCAACCAAGTGTAGAGAGAGCCGATCCAGTAATGGAAAGTCCCACTCTTTCGGAAGTTTCCATACCGGAATCCCAGCGCACAAGGAAAGTCATAACTCGGGCTCTTCATCCGGGGGTAATATTCCCAATCTGTCAGTAGAATCAGAGAATGCGGATTTTCAGGAATGTAATCCCTCCAAGCTGTCGAGAATTTCAACCGAAGCGGGAAATCTGGAAACTGATCCAGAAGATCTGCGACAGGAAAGGGTAGGCGCAACTCAAGGTATCAATCCTGAATCCTTTGTACCCTTATACAACATTATGGGCCTTCAAGGGGGCTGTCCTTTTGACGGGCCGCAAGTAAATGGGGCTACCCAAGCCCATGAAGGGACTTTGCACTCCCAGGCCCATGGAGAGGGTTCTCTATCACTCGTATCTGGGTCCTCAAAAATACTTGGGCCCTCCAACCATCAAGACGGCCCTTTTCTCCATGATTTGTCAAAACCCAGCAATCAACTTCTAGTGACCCAGACCGTGGCTTCCTCACATCAGGTTCTACCCATTGTCACGTCTATGGATCCTCCTGAGTCTAGCCTGAATGGTGCAACTGTGCGTCATTGGAAGAGGCATGCTCGTACTGGGGGAGGGTCTTCACACAACCCTACACCCCTGATGATCACGTCTGGTAAACGCCAGGTTGGGGAAATGGAGGTGGGAACCAGTGACGAAAGGAGTCTCAAAAAGAGCAGAAGCATCAATCCAGAAATGGCGGTGGCTGGTGTCCAGCCCCGCCAAGTATTATGAGTCTCTTGAGTTGGAACTATCGGGGGCTTGGGAACCCCCGGACAGTTCGTGCCCTTTGCCATCTGGTAAAGGAAAAAAGGACCCGATTTTTGTTTCTCATGGAAACAAAACTATGTAAGCAACGAATGCAAAGGATTCGGAATAAAATTGGATTTGAAGGTTTGTTGGCTGTTGATCCGGTCGGCCTTA
This sequence comes from Betula pendula, assembly GCA_900184695.1. NCBI lineage: Eukaryota > Viridiplantae > Streptophyta > Magnoliopsida > Fagales > Betulaceae > Betula > Betula pendula. Next base: position 125,850 of record FXXK01000933.1, on the reverse strand, counting down.
GTGGTGGTATAGCCTTACTGTGGAAAGAAGACTGTGAGGTTTCCATTCAGAACTATTCTCGGTGCCACATTAATGCTACTATTACTCTGGGGGGTTCGGGTCCTCCATGGAAACTTACAGGATTTTATGGCCATCCAGACCAAGCCTTTCGGGAGGAATCTTGGAAGCTTCTTGTCCATTTAAAATCCCTTGACCCGTCTCCATGGCTTTGTGTAGGGGACTTCAATGAAATTACTGACCTTTCAGAGAAATCAAGAGGTGCTCCCCGTAGCGAGAGCCAAATGGAAGGTTTTCGGCGAGCTCTAGAAGACTATCAGTTGGGAGACCTGGGCTTTCGTGGCCCTAAATTCACCTGGAACGGGAGGCAAGGCAGTTTCTGAAGGAGCGGCTCGATAGGGCCACTGCCCAAAGAATGGTGTGCTCAGCTTAAAGTAGTGGACGTAGAGGTCCTGGCAGCAAGTCAATCTGATCACAAACCCTTACTAGTAAGTTTCTCCACCTCTCGTCCCCACCATAGTCAGCAGAGGCAGTTTCGTTATGAAGCTAAATGGCATTCGGCGGTTGACTGTGAGGAAGTTGTGAAAAACGCTTGGAATGTGACGTCAAATGCTATCAGTGCCCAGCAACTAGCATGCACCAAATTAAAAGGTTGTCGAACATTGGAGTCGTGCCAAGTTTCGTGGGTCAGCCAAACTCGTCCAAGAGAAATACAAGCAGCTGGCAGCACTTCAATGCGAAGAGACCCCGAGGGATAGGGAGTCTATTCTAAGGATCCAGGGTGAAATAGAGCAATTACTTGAGATAGAGGATATGAAATGGAAGCAACGGGCTAAGCGCAACTGGTTTTCTCAAGGTGACCGAAATACACAGTTCTTCCATGCATGGGCCAATTTTCGTCGTAAGAAGAATCGAATTGGTTGTATTAAGGATACAGAAGGGACTCTATGGTCTAAACTTAAGGAGGTAGGTAGGGCTTTTAACCATTATTTTCAGTCTCTCTTTACTTCAGCAAACCCAAGTGGTATTGCAGAGAATCTGGTTGGGGTTGATGTTCGGGTGACAGCTGAAATGAACACAGGCCTGCTACGGGTGTTCACAGATGAGGAAGTTAATCTTGCATTAGCTCAGATGCACCCCCTGAAATCGCCCAAGCCGGACGGTTTCTCAGCATGCTTCTATCAGCGGCACTGGCAAACGGTGGGAAGTGTGGTCCGCGCAGCTGTTCTTAGCTTCATGCAGACAGGTAATATGGATGCCGAACTGAATTACACTTTCATTGTCCTCATACCCAAGGTCTCGCATCCAACCAAGGTAACTGGATTTCACCCAATCAACCTTTGTAACGTACTGTACAAGCTCATAGCCAAGGTATTGGCAAATCGGCTTAAACATATCCTTCCAAGTATTATTTCTCAACAGCAAAGCGCGTTCCTTCCAGGCCAGCTCATCACTGATAACGTGTTGGTTGCATATGAGGCCCTCCATACGATGGATACGTGTCTCAAGGGTAAGATAGGTTTCATGGCCACAAAGCTTGATATGAGCAAGGCTTACGATAGAGTTGAATGGAATTTCCTGGAAGCTATAATGCAAAAGCTGGGATTTGCAACCCAATGGATTGATCTTATTATGGCTTGTGTCCGCTCTGCTAGTTATTCCATTCTTGTCAATGGTGTCCCTCAGGGCCGGATCGTTCCTAGTCGCGGACTTCGTCAAGGCGACCCTCTTTCGCCTTACCTGTTTCTCTTGTGTGCGAAAGGGTTGAGTTCGCTCCTTTCGTCCGCTGAGCAAAGGGGAACCATAACGGGGTTGCCAGTAGCAAGAGGGGGAACTCATTTGAGCCACCTATTTTTTGCTGACGACAGTTTATTGTTTTGTCGGGCCAACTTTTTGGAGTGGTGTGCTATTCATGATATTTTAGAGGTTTATGAACGTGCTTCGGGCCAGCAGATTAACAGGGACAAAACTGCTATCTTTTTCAGCTGCAATACAAAGCAGGCTTTCCGGGATTATATCTATTCCATTCCAGGCTTTTCGGTATCCAAGGGGTATGAGAAGTATTTGGGCCTCCCCTCACTAGTGGGACGAGCCAAAAGGAAGACCTTTGCTAATATTAAAGGTCGAGTCAGGTCACATTTGCAAGGGTGGAAGGAAAAATTTCTTTCTCAAGCTGGTCGTGAGATCCTTATAAAGGCTGTCATCCAAGCCATGCCCACTTATAGCATGAGCGTTTTCCAGCTACCTAAAACCTTATGTCGGGAACTGAACGCTATGATGAATAAATTTTTTTGGGGTCACCAGGAGAACGTTTCAAGGATTTTATGGCAAAGCTGGAAACACATGGGGTTCTTTAAATAGAAAGGAGGAATGGGATTCAAGGACTTAGAGTGCTTCAATTTAGCTCTCTTAGCTAAACAAGGATGGCGCCTAATTCATCACCAAGACTCACTGGTAGCCACAATTATGAAAGAGAAGTACTATCCGAGAACTGATTTTTTGGAAGCAAAACTAAATGCAAGACCTTCTTTTGCATGGCGCAGCATAATCAACTCTCGGCTGCTTCTCTAACAAGGCCTGATATGGAGGGTAGGTAATGGCACTTTAATCAGAATTTGGCAAGACAACTGGCTTCCAGGCCTTGTCCCTCAAAAGATTAAGTCTTCAATCCGGATTTTGCATTCGGAGGCAAAGGTCTATGAGCTCATCGACTCAGCTACAAACTGGTGGAACTTCCCTCTCATCCATGAAGTCTTTGATCTGGTGGAAGCCCAACAAGTTTGTAGCTTACCTATGAGTCCCCATGGGCAAGGTGATCGGCTGGTCTGGACTGGAACATCCAGAGGCATCTTCTCGGTAAAAAGCGCATACCATCTAGGCATGGAATGGAAGCGACGCGAAACAGGGGAATGCTCAGCTTCTGCTGGAACTGATCAAATCTGGAAGTCCATCTGGAGACTTCGAGTTCCTGGAGTGGTAAAAGTCTTCTTGTGGAGGGTGGGTCATAATTCCCTTCCTACACGAGCAAATATGTTCAAAAAACAGATTTCCCCAGACCCTTTGTGTCCAGTATGCGGTCTCCTTCCTGAAACGGTGGAACATATCTTGTGAAGTTGTGCGTCAGCCACGGCGGTCTGGATGGAGGGTAACCGAAAAATTCAGAAGCTCTCATTTGTAGCGATGGACGGACTAGAGTTGCTGGAGAGGCTTATGGCCATACTGGATGATGAGGATTTAGAGTGGGTTGCTGTAGTAGCTAGATGGATCTGGCTTCGACGTAACTCCTTGCTTTTCCAAGGGGATTTCACTCCTCCCACACAGATAGCTCAACAAGGAACATATTCATTGGAAGTTTTTCGGTAGTCCAATCTCAGTTCACCAACCAACAGTCAACGTCCCAGAAATCTTAGTCCAGTCCACTGGAGCAAGCCTACGGCTAACATGGTAAAAGCAAATTGGGATGCTGCACTTGACTTACAAAATCAAAGGATGGGAGTGGGCGTGATTGTTCGGGATTCTGCAGGGACTGTATTACATGCTATGTGTGCAATCGTGCCTTTTATTACCGATCCTACGGTGGCAAAGGCAGTTGGTCTTTGGAGGGCGGTCTCTCTTTGCACTGACCTGGGGTTCTCACACCTTCACCTTGAAGGTGATGCCCTGAAAATTGTTCAAGCCCTACAACAACCTGAGACTTGTTGGAGTCATTATGGTCAACTAATCGAGGACTCCCGTACTCGCTTGCGGGGGCTACAGAATTGGTGTGTTTCCCATACGAGAAGGGAGGCAAATGAGGCGGCTCATCTACTAGCAAAGGCAGCTATTCGACTGTCTTTAGATTTTGTTTGGAGGGATTCGTACCCGATTTTATTAGCAGTATTGTCCTTGCCGAGCAAGGTGTTTAATCATTTCAATGAATGGGCTATAAGCCCACTTTCAAAAAAAAAAAAAGTTAGTATGTTAATAATAGATATACACACACATTGATACATACATTCATAGTAATACTACTATATATCAAAGTATTATATACATAGTTAAGTAATGTGCTTATATCACAATTGTAATGCCCGACTTATAATATGCACAATAGTTAGAATTGTTATAATACCATACTAATGCCCATATAATTATATATGTTGCTATGCTACAATCGCTAAAATATCATGGTATTGCCCATATAGCATTGTAAAGTAAATGACTATTGTTACATTAATGTAGATATGCTGCCCAAATTTATCATAAACATGTAAGTGATATTTTTATAATAGGTGGTTATATTAAAAGAAGTTTTTATAGTTATTTCCATGAATTCACGTAAAATCAATTTAGCATGCGATTGGTTTACGTGTGTAAATACATTGTTATGCCACCCAATTGATTTTCGGTATAAAAACAAAGCTTAAAAACGATGTTTTTGTAAAACCCTATTTTTGTCTTAGGTTTGGAAAATATGACACTTTTCGTATAGTAGAGCAACAAAATGACTGTTGGGACAATACGACCGTTGAAAAATAAAGGGGACATGATTCTATTTATATATAGAGAATATGACCATTGGAAAAATAAGACAGTTGAGACAATACGAGCTAAAAAAAATGATTGTTGGCAAATACGAATGTTGGGAAAATATGACCAATAAAAAGATGACCGTTGAAACAATAAATAAAGAATATTTAAATAATATAGATAAAAAATAGATAGTCAGATGTGGAGTGCATTTGAAAAGCCATTAGTTAAAATAAAATTGTAATAGATATTATCAATAAAATAAAATTATGCATAATTAACTATAATAGATATTGTCAATAAAATTCTCTTAATGATACATGATTTGGTAAAAAATCTAGGTTTTTTTTTTTAAAAAAAAAAACATATAATTTAGTACATCACTTGAAGTATTTTTTTTCTATTTGTAAAACCACTTTTAAAACTTTTAGTTCCGAACATAAATCTAAACCATCAATATCAGAATAAATATTATGTTTGAGAAAACTTACAAAATTATGACAACAAAAATTGTAGAGTGACTGGCGTTATAGTTTTTACAGCAATACTATGATTTTGATTTTGGAAATTTGAGAGAAAGGGAGAGAGAGTGTGTGTATTTGTTAGACTTTGATTTTTAGATTTGTGTGTTATGTGTGAGTGAGACTCTAGAACTCCCACAAACATAATAAACCAATAATCATATAGAGATAAAAGAGACTTATTGGATATTGGCTAATTTGCAGGAGAGATAATGAACCATAATTGAATCTTAATATTTTTCTCACAAATACATTATTTTTTTAGATTAACTATTTTTTGTTTTTGAGTAATGCTATTTAGTAGATTCATGTACAACTGTATATTGCAACAATAAAAATCAGCTTTTGGATTAACACTAAGGTTTTTTTTTTTTTTTTTTTTTAACAAGTGTTGATCTAAGGGCTGATTTTTCCTGTTTCATCATCCAATTGTATTACAGTCATACGTGAGTCCGCTAAATAAAATTACTCTTTTATTTATTTATTTATTTTTACCAATTCCACTACTATCTAGAGGCTTATGGCGACAATTATACATGAGTCTGCTAAATAGAATAACTCTTCTTCTTTTTTACTAATGCTACTACTATCTCGGGCTTATGGCTTTATTCCACTTAAAGGCCTTACGTGACTACCTAGTGAAATAGAGGAAGAAAAATGCTCAAAATATAATGAAAGATATAGTAGTAGCATAATGAGAGAAATATTAGGCTTACAAAATATTTTACAAAAAAAAAAAAAAAAATTCTTATAAAGTGATGTGACATAACATGGTTGAAAAAAGCTAACAAAAAAATAAATGTTTCGATTGTAGTCATGCTTACCTAAAAGTAAAAGGCTAGCTAGAGTGCAATGTCTATAACAAAAAGTAAGCCTGAGTTGTTGCCTTTCTGTTAACCTTTAGGTTTTTTTGAACCCACTGTTTTCTTGGTTTAATCGAGGAGCTCATAAGGTTAGTTTACTTACGTTTAGTTCTGGGAAGGTAGAGTAGCTCACATCACAACATGATTAAGAAGGAGATGAATCCAAATTTTGAGTAATTTAATTATGTTGTGGTACATCACTTTGTAAAATATTTTGTAAGCCTAACATTTCTCAAAGATATATTTAAGGACAATGGAGCACTCTTGTTGGGCTAACCCAGCTCAATACATTTTGGGGTCTAAGGCTAAAAGTTTAGAAATATTTACAATTAAATAAACTTGATTTATAATTAAAAAAAATTATATTGTGACTAGAATAAAATAAATTTTAAAAATAGAACAATAAAACCTAATTTCTCAAAGAAACTATTTCGAATTTAGTTTAATATTTATGATAGGATTGTCTAACACTTTCAGTATGCACAAGGAAATGCAAATTAGTGTAAAAATATTTCCTAAAATCAAATAAAAAAATTAATGCAAGTGATTGATTGATTTTTGGTAACTAACCTTTTTTTTTTTTTTTTTTATCATTGATCAAATATGGAATGCTTTTAAGGATTTAAACAGTAAGTTGTTGGAAAATAATGAAATTGGAGAAAAATAAAAGAATTCAAATTTGAATGAGACTTGAATATAGAAATAGGGACAAAAAAAAAATGAAAACTTATAAAGAGAGGAGTTTGTAATTGAATGAAATATTTGGAGACTTTTCATCTTCTTAACATTTAATTTTTTTCATTTTATTTTGAATGTTAGACTCCAATCATTGGACTTCAATCATAAATTCTATATTTTTTAATGTTACTTGTGGACAGAAACAACCCAATGTTAGAAAGAGAGAGAACAAAAAAAAAAAAAAACCAGAGTTTTGAATGTTGCGTGGGACTTGGGACTTTTTATCGCTCACCACAAGGTCAAAAAAATCACTTATTTAATTCCCTTATTTTAACTATCACTTATTTGATTCTCTTATTTAATGCTATCAATTTTTTTAAGACTTGTTTCAATAATGGAATGTTAGAGATTTAAGTTTTAAAGAGAATATATTAATGTATTTCTTCATTACTTATTTATCATAATTTGGGACATTAATTAGATAATATTAACTATAACTAGGGTCTTAAATATTTTTTTTATGAAATAAATATTCATTAATATTTATTAATTGGAGCTTTATTAAATTGGGGCCCTTACTTAGAGAATATTGACTATAATTAAGACTTTAAATATTTTTTAATGAAATAAATTTGCATTAATTTTTATTAATTAGGGCCTTATTAAATTGAGAGCATTAGACTGCCGCCTAAACAGCCTCTAACGGTGGAGAATAGCCGAAGGAGTAGGCAGCGCCAAGGACGAGAGATTGCCATGCAGGCGGCCCTTAGTGAAAAATCCGGCCCTTCGTTAAATGCATAATATGCATTATTTGTACAACAAGAGGATAATGATAGGCCACAACATTATGATGGGCCTGTCAGCCTTTTTGCCTTGGAAGAACCGCGTTGTCCACAGAAGAGCATGCAATGCCTTGAAGAGCTTCATCTAAATCCATTTTCTCAAGGCTGCCTTGGAAAATACACGCCATAGCCCCCAGGGTGTTGTGGTACCAGTAATAGTAAGCGCCTTTGAGGACCATTTTTTGGTGATTTGATTTTGTTTCTATCTTAAGATTAGGTTAGTGAATAGTGACTATGTCATTGTCACCTATGGATGAACCAACATTCCATTATATTATAGAGTTTTCCCATACAATGCTTGAAAGAGTCAAAGGGAGGTAAAGATGTAGGATTGGGATGCCAAAGAGCCTCACTTCTCAGCAGATATATTCAAGGAGTGTGTATTAAAAATTTGATAAATGACCTGGACTGATCAGGCAATGACATCAACAGAGAGTATCATACAAGACAACAGTATGACCAGAATACATCTCATACATAACCTGGATGTAGTGAAACACATCTGTAGAGGAATCACAAAAAAGGGGAAGCTAAGAAGATACTGCTATATCTTCAAATTTCTATTAGCTAACAAATTTTTCCTAAATGTATCAGGAGGAATATAGCATAATTGTACATCACGCATGACAATTGACAAATGGAACCCCATCCAAAGTAAAATTTTCATCAGCATCAATCAAACTCCAAATTAACATCATAACAATGTAAATAAAGCTAAAACCATGACAAATTTTGGCAGAGACCATGTGAAAGTAAAATTTTCTTACAATTTTTATGTTTATAGAAAATGAATTCTAGAGCAGAAAATGGAACTATTTGTGAATAGATCACTAGATCATATGACTCAAGAGTATCAAAGCTTGAGATTCACACCTCTACTTGTTCTTTTCCATTTCTAAGATCAAGTAGTCCTCACCATTTTTACTTTGAACTCGTTCTATTCCATCAAGTTTTGAACCAGTGACTGAATTAGCATAACTATCTTTCACTAAGGGCTTGGGGCCATCATAACTTGCAGTTCAACATCAACAAATTTCAAATAGCCACAAATACATTGTAAATTTAAGCAATAAAGTTGGTCCAAGTTGAAAATAATAGGTTTTTGAAGGGAACCAAAGAGATGTTGTTATGACCAGCAGCATTTATTTGAAAGAAATGGGACACATATTTTGAATCCCAATGCAGTCAGAGGGAAAGCAAAACAGGATTTGTGCTGCCAAGACCAAACAAAGATAAGGCACTCGACACTACAACTAAAACTACAATTACTGTCCGCATCCCATAGAATACTTTTGTCCTATATATTCAATTTAGTTGAATTTATCAGTTAGTTTGTCTCCTAAAAAATGTATTAATTTCACATGCAAAGTGTGATGTGTGCTAATCAGTGCACGTGTTTTTACTTCAATATCATACCCTGGCTTCCCAACTTGAAGCTTACAGAGGAAACAGAATGGTTCAAATGGGATCTCCAGTCTACACAATATTATTTCTATCTTCCGGGGAAAAAAATGAATCATCAATAAACAATTAATTATATTGAATAAGATTGACTAAAGCCCTATGAAGATCAATGTTGTCACTATCCCTCAACTTTGCAAACTTTACAACAAGTGTACATTTCAGTTCTATGCACCAATCTAAACAGCTATGCCCAAAGACATCAGAAAATCACCATGAAAGAAACTAATTATATGAAGTTACCACAACTGGATGTCTGAATACCAGACCTCTACAACGGAGCAAAGATCTGAAGACAGAAGTTGTGATATCTTCAAAACCAATTAGATGACATCTAGGTACGCATGATGGTCGATCATATAGAAAAATTTTGTGTTTGATTAGAAAGGGGGCGAAAATCAAAGAAAATAGTGGATGCATTATCACACTGAGGCCATTCACAACACAAATAACAGGAAACTCGGCGCATAAACTGAAAGAGACTTGTTACGTAGCAATAAAAGTGCATTGAACCAGAAAACAATACCAAACTAAGAACATATACACAGTATCAATTGCAATTACGCACATCAGCCTACCCAACATCAAAAATTCTAGTTATTTAAGCTCTGCCCCCAAATTGAAACAAAACCCATTTCAAATTTACCATCAAGAATGACAAGAATGAAGAACCCACCCAAAAAAGGAAGAAGAAGGGATAACATTCATGACCCGGAAACAGATACCTCGAATTTTTTACCCGCCCCAGTTCCACACATGCAAAGCCTTTCCCATTGAGAATGAGAGAAAAGCGTCGACGCAAGCGTACTGAACTTGCTCTTTGCTAAGCCAAAAAGCCTCCCAATCACTCCTCCCGATCCCCGTCGGCTTCTTCACCTCCTCGAAACCCAAAAGAAATTCCGCCAACGTCTCCATCGAGAGCCTCCGACTCCAACCCTTCCTCTCCTCCACCACGTCACGAACGTCAACGAGGTTCGAGACCGAGAGCCTGTGATTGGACCCAAGGAGCATGGCCTGGTCGGTGTTGTTCCATACGCCGACGAAGGTGTTGTCCGGGTCAGAGAGGAAGCGACGAAGGGAAAGAGGGACGCGGGGCGCATGGTGGAGTTGGAAGACGAGGCAGCGGTGGCCTACGCAGAGCTGGAGAGTGGCCGCGGAGGGCGAAGAGGGGTGCCACTGGACGCCAAGGCCGACGACGAGGCGGCGGTTGCAAATCTGGGTGAGGAAGAAGCAGCGAACGTTGTGGAGCCATGCACGGACGACGGAGGGGGTGGAGGTGAGGGTGACGTGGATGTGGTGGTTCTGGAAGAAGTGGACAGTGAAGGTTCGGAGTCTGTGAGGTTGTGGGCTGTAATGGGGTTCGATGGTTATGTGCTCGTCGTTCATGGTTGCTTGGTGGTGGCTGGGGGGTTCTGGGTTTAGGGCTTTGGGTCTCTGTAAGTTGTTTGTTGTATATATGTGTATGCGTGGAGATGGAGGGGAGAGAGCGAATTCTGCGAGAGATTTATACCTTTTTTTTTTGTCCACATGCGGGTTTTGTGTTTTGTATTTTTTTATTTTTTTTAGTCCATAGATTTTGTGTATTTACGCTATTTTGTTGAGTCAATTTAATCAAAATTGTAAAAAACTCTTCTTAGTAGACTCACTTAAATAATCCAAAAATTCTGATGAGTGTACAATTTGATGAGTACTGTACACTCATCAAACCATTAAAAAATATTATTTTTTCTCAATTTTTTTTTTTTTTTTTTTTCTTCTCTTTTTCTTTCCCAAATACCATCTTCTTCCCCCATTTTTCTTTTTCTTTTTTTCTTCCTTCCTTCCTTCCTCTCCCATTTATTCTCTTCTACACGACGCTAGATTACAGTTCATGCTAGATTATGTGTTTTCTTTTTTGAATTATCTCCATACAGATAATTTTTTTTAAAAGATTATAAAATTTATCTATTTAACTATTTATATTAGCCTTAAATTTGAATCAGTCTTCTTTTAGATTCGAACTTACTATTTTCAAATTGGTTAACTAGCTCATTTAAAAGACAAATATTCAAAAAATATAAATGTTTGAGAAATAATAAACAAATCTATGAAAAATAATATTTAAATGGAATAGTAATAGTGAATAGTTAATTTGTTGAGGCTGCTAGGGGTGCTTTAAAAAAGTTGATGGTTAAAATAGCTAGAATGTGACTTTTGGTTAAATTGGCTAGTAAAATTAACTGAGACTGCTAGGAATGCTCTAACGTGATAGCCAAGAATTAACAAATTTTTCTTCTTTTTTTTTTGGGCCAAATTTTTTTTCTCTTTATTGCTTGTAAAGCAACTATTACATTACATGGTTTTCATAAAGAGTTTGTTTACCAAGTGTAATAGTTATTTTGCAAGCCTTAGAGAGAGAATTTATATATAATAATAAAATTAAACTCAACTTTCCTTTGCNTTTTTTCCTTTCTCTTTTTCTTTTCCAAGTACCATCTTCTTCCCCCATTTTTCTTTTTCTTTTTTTCTTCCTTCCTTCCTTCATTCTTCTCTTCTACACGACGCTAGATTACAGTTCATGCTAGATTATGTGTTTTCTTTTTTGAATTATCTCCAATTAGATAAATTTTTTTAAAAGATTATAAAATTTATCTATTTAACTATTTATATCAGCCTTAAATTTGAATCAATCTTCTTTTAGATTCGAACTTACTATTTTCAAATTGGTTAACTAGCTCATTTAAAAGATAAATATTCAAAAAATATAAATGTTTGAGAAATAATAAACAAATCTATGAAAAATAATATTTAAATGGAATAGTGATAGTGGATAGTTAATTTGTTGAGGCTGTTAGGGGTGCTTTAAAAAAGTTGATGGTTAAAATAGTTAGAATGTGATTTTTGATTAAATTGGCTAGTAAAATTAACTGATGCTGCTAGGAATGTTCTAACGTGATAGTTAAGAATTAACAAATTTTTCTTCTTTTTTTTTTTTGGCCAAAATTTTTTCTCTTTATTGCTTGTAAAGCAACTATTACATTACATGGTTTTCATAAAGAGTTTGTTTACCAAGTGTTATAGTTATTTTGCAAGTCTTAGAGAGAGAATTTATATATAATAATAAAATTAAACTCCAGTTTCCTTTGG
>FXXK01000933.1:100477-113828 GCA_900184695.1 Betula pendula | reverse complement strand
ATGAATCTTTTTAAGGATTAAACAGTAAGTTGTTGGAAATAATGAAATTGGAGAAAAATAAAGAATTCAATTTTGAATGAGACTTGAAATATAGAAATTAGACAAAAAAATAATGAAAACTTATAAAGAGAGGGTTTGTAATGAATGAAATATTTGGAACTTCATCTTCTTACCATTTAATTTTTTCATTTTATTTTAGATGTTAGGACTCCACAATATGTGACTTCAATCATATGAATCTTATTTTTTAATGTTACTTGTGGTACAGAAACAACCCATATTTTAGAAAGGAGAGAACAAAAAAAAAAAAAAACCAGAGTTTTGAATTTGCGTGGACTGGGACTTTTCTATGCTCACCACAAGTCATATAAATCACTTATTAATTCCTTATTTTTAACTAAACTTACTTTGATTCTCTTTTAATGGCATCAATTTTTTTAAACTGTTTCAATAGAATGGAACTGTTAGAGATTTAAGTTTTAAGAGAATATTTAATGTTTCTTCATTACTTATTATCAATATTTGGGACATGTAATAATTAATTATAACTATAACTAGTGTCTTAATATTTTTTTATGAAATAAATATTCATTAATATTTATTAATTGGAAGCTTTATTAAATTGGGGCCCTTACTTAGAGAATATTGACTATAATTAAGACTAAATATTTTTTAATGAAATAAATTTGCATTAATTTTTATTAATTAGGCCTTATTAAATTGAGAGCATTAGACTGCCGCCTAAACAGCCTCTAACGGTGGAGAATAGCCGAAGGAGTAGGCAGCGCCAAGGACGAGAGATTGCCATGCAGCGGCCCTTAGTGAAAAATCCGGCCCTTCGTTAAATGCATAATATGCATTATTTGTACACAGAGGATAATGATAGGCCACAACATTATGATGGGCCTGTCAGCCTTTTTGCCTTGGAAGAACCGCGTTGTCCAAGAAGAGCATGCAATGCCTTGAAGAGCTTTCATCTAATCCATTTTCTCAAAGGCTGCCTTGGAAATACACGCCATAGCCCCCAGGGTGTTGTGGTACCAGTATAGTAAGCGCCTTTGAGGACCATTTTTTGGTGATTTGATTTTGTTTCTATCTTAAGATTAGGTTTAGGTGATAGTGACTATGTCATTGTCACCTATGGATGAACCAACATTCCATTATATATAGAGTTTTCCCATACAATGCTTGAAAGAGTCAAAGGGAGGTAAAGATGTAGGATTGGGATGCCAAAGAGCCTCACTTCTCAGCAGATATATTCAAGGAGTGTGTATTAAAAATTTGATAAATGACCTGGACTGATCAGGCAATGACAATCAACAGAGAGTATCATACAAGACAACAGTATGACCAGAATACATCTCATACATAACCTGGATGTAGTGAAACACATCTGTAGAGGAATCACAAAAAAGGGGAAGCAAAGAAGATACTGCTATATTTTCAAATTTCTATTGGCTAACAAATTTTTCCTAAATGTATCAGGAGGAATATAGCATAATTGTACATCACGCATGACAATTGACAAAGATAGATGAACCCCATCCAAAGTAAAATTTTCATCAGCATCAATCAAACTCCAACATCATAACAATGTAAATAAAGCTAAACCATGAAAATTTTGGCAGAGACCATGTGAAAGTAAAATTTTCTTACAATTTTTTGTTTATAGAAAATGAATTCTAGAGCAGAAAATGGAACTATTTGTGAGTAGATCATATGACTCAAGAGTATCAAAGCTTGAGATCCACACTCTACTTGTTCTTTTCCATTTCTAAGATCAATTAGTCTCACATTTTTACTTTGAACTCCGTTCTATTCCATCAAGTTTTGAACCAGTGACTGAATTAGCATAACTATCTTTCACTAAGGGCTTGGGCCATCATAACTTGCAGTTAAACATCAACAAATTTCAAATAGCCACAAATACATTGTAAATTTAAGCAATAAAGTTGGTCAAGTTGAAAATAATAGGTTTTTGAAGGGAACCAAAGAGATGTTGTTATGACCAGCAGCATTTATTGAAAAAATGGGAACATATTTTGAACCCAATGCAGTCAGAGGAAAGCAAAACAGGATTTGTGCTGCAAGACCAAACAAAGATAAGCACTCGACACTACAACTAAAACTACAATTACTGTCCGCATCCCATAGAATACTTTTGTCCTATATATTCAATTTAGTTGAATTTATCAGTTAGTTTGTCTCCTAAAAATGTATTAATTTCACATGCAAAGTGTGATGTGTGCTAATCAGTGCACGTGTTTTTACTTCAATATCATACCCTGGCTTCCCAACTTGAAGCTTACAGAGGAAACAGAATGGTTCAAATGGGATCTCCAGTCTACACAATATATTTCTATCTTCCGGGAAAAAAAATGAATCATCAATAAACAATTAATTATATTGAATAAGATTGACTAAAGCCTATGAAGATCAATGTTGTCACTATCCCTCAACTTTGCAAACTTTACAACAAGTGTACATTTCAGTTCTATGCACAATCTAAACAGCTATGCCCAAAGACATCAGAAAATCACCATGAAAGAAACTAATTATATGAAGTTCCACAACTGGATGTCTGAATACCAGACCTCTACAACGGAGCAAAGATCTAAAGACAGAAGTTGTGATATCTTCAAAACCAATTAGATGACATCTAGGTACGCAGCATGATGGTCGATCATATAGAAAAATTTTGTGTTTGATTAGAAAGGGGCGAAAATCAAAGAAAATAGGTGATGCATTATCACACTGAGGCCATTCACAACACAAATAACAGGAAACTCGGCGCATAAACTGAAAGAGACTTGTTACGTAGCAATAAAAGTGCATTGAACCAGAAAACAATACCAAACTAAGAACATATACACAGTAGCAATTGCAATTACGCACATCAGCCTACCCAACATCAAAAATTCTAGTTATTTAAGCTCTGCCCCCAAATTGAAACAAAACCCATTTCAAATTTACCATCAAGAATGACAAGAATGAAGAACCCACCAAAAAAAGGAAGAAGAAGGGATAACATTCATGACCGGAAACAGATACCTCGAATTTTTACCCGCCCCAGTTCCACACATGCAAAGCCTTTCCATTGAGAATGGAGAGAAAGCGTCGACGCAAGCGTACTGAACTTGCTCTTTGCTAAGCCAAAAAGCCTCCCAATCCTCCTCCCGATCCCCGTCGGCTTCTTTCACCTCCCTCGAAACCCAAAAAAAATTCGCCAACGTCTCCATCGAGAGCCTCCGACTCCAACCCTTCCTCTCCTCACCACGTCACGAACGTCAACGAGGTTCGAGACCGAGAGCCTGTGATTGGACCCAAGGAGCATGGCCTGGTCGGTGTTGTTCCATACGCCGACGAAGGTGTTGTCCGGGTCAGAGAGGAAGCGACGAAGGGAAAGAGGGACGCGGGGCGCATGGTGGAGTTGGAAGACGAGGCAGCGGTGGCCTACGCAGAGCTGGAGGAGTGGCCGCGGAGGGCGAAGAGGGGTGCCACTGGACGCCAAGGCCGACGACGAGGCGGCGGTTTGCAAATCTGGGTGAGGAAGAAGCAGCGAACGTTGTGGAGCCATGCACGGACGACGGAGGGGGTGGAGTGAGGGTGACGTGGATGTGGTGTTCTGGAAGAAGTGGACAGTGAAGGTTCGGAGTCTGTGAGGTTGTGGCTGTAATGGGGTTCGATGGTTATGTGTCGTCGTTCATGGTTGCTTGGTGGTGGCTGGGGGGTTCTGGGTTTAGGGCTTTGGGTCTCTGTAAGTTGTTTGTGTATATATGTGTATGCGTGGAGATGGAGGGGAGAGAGCGAATTCTGCGAGAGATTTATACCTTTTTTTTTTTGTCCACATGCGGGTTTTGTGTTTTGTGTTTTTTTTTTTTTTAATCCATAGATTGTTGTATTTACGCTATTTTGTTGAGTCAATTTAATCAAAATTGTAAAAAACTCTTCTTAGTGGACTCACTTAAATAATCCAAAAATTTCTGATAATTGGTACAATTTGATGAGTACTGTACACTCATCAAACCATTAAAAAATATTATTTTTTTCAATTTTTTTTTTTTTTTTTTTCTTTTTCTTTCTCTTTTCTTTCAAATACCATCTTCTTCCCCATTTTCTTTTTTTTCTTCTTCCTTCCTTCATTCTTCTTCTTCTACACGACGCTAGATTACAGTTCATGCTAGATTATGTGTTTTCTTTTTTGAATTATCTCCATATAGATAATTTTTTTAAGAATTATAAATTATCTATTTAACTATTTATATCAGCCTTAAATTTGAATCAATCTTCTTTTAGATTCGAACTTACTATTTTCAAATTGGTTAACTAGCTCATTTAAAAGACAAATATTCAAAAAATATAAATGTTTGAGAAATAATAAACAAATCTATGAAAAATAATATTTAAATGGAATAGTTATAGTGAATGTTAATTTGTTGAGGGCTGCTAGGGGTGCTTTAAAAAAGTTGATGGTTAAAATAGCTAGAATGTGACTTTTGGTTAAATTGGCTAGTAAAATTAACTGATGGCTGCTAGGAATGTCTCTAACGTGATAGTAAGAATTAAAAATTTTCTTCTTTTTTTTTTTGGGCCAAATTTTTTTCTCTTTATTGCTTGTAAAGAACTATTACATTACATGGTTTTCATAAAGAGTTTTTTACAAGTGTTATAGTTATTTTGCAAGTTTAGAGAGAGAATTATATATAATAATAAAATTAAACTCACTTTCTTTTGGATATTTCTTTTTCTATATATATAACTTCATATCTCATTATATGAAAGTGAAGTTGATGTTAGAAACTCATTACCGGTGATTTTATTTCATTTTGCTACTGAAGAGAAGGATTATGATGAAGTAAGAAAAGCTTACAACAAGTCGTGTCTGGGGGGTAAGATAAGTCGTTCATTACTCAATTTAAAGCATTTGAGTTACTTGGACCTCAGCCTGAATAATTTTAATGGAAACAATGTTCCAAGGTTTTTAGGTTCCCTTGAGAGTTTGAGGTATCTCAATCTCTCTTTCTCAACATTTGCCGGAGTTATTCCTCCTCATCTTGGAAATCTTTCAAGGCTCCAGTATCTGGATCTCAATTCAATGTTTTCATTCTCCATCGACTATTATCACGATTCCTTTCCAAGCTTGGAAGTCGAAAGCATAAAATGGCTTGTTGGTTTAAACAACGACTTAAATAATAACAGATACATATCATAATAACTAGAGCCGTCTTGATACATTTGGGAGCTTAAGGCGAGAAGTTTAAGTAATTTTTTTTTTAAGATTTAAATATTAATTAAATAATATTATATTTTTATTTAAAATCATTAATCTCTCTTTTTGGGATGCAAAATTACTTAAAATTTTTTCTAATATTCTTTTTCAATTGATAATAAGGCTAATTTATTTTGTTTCTTGTGACATTTTCTATCATGCTTCTCCCCATTTGATAATTTTCGTATATAAAATGTTCTAGAAAAATGTCTAGAGTTCTCATCTTTAAGAAAATTTATATTGTTGTCTTATATTGGACCATTTTCTACTAATAAATCTCTAAATTTGGCATCAATATTTTTCCATTGACCTGGGTCGTAAATATTTGTAACAATAAATAAGGTACATCATTAGTGTTTTTATTTTCTTCTAAATTTTCCTAAAGTTCTTCATCAATAATTATTATATTAAATATTGGAACATCATTATCATTATTTTCAATGTCATATTTCTGTTGTATTATTTTATTATCTTCTAACTCTTTTTGATGAATTTCTTATTCATTTATGAGTTTTTATCTAAATTATCAGTTATATTTTGTTTATTGCTAATAACAAAATATCATTTATGAGATTCAATTAATTTTTCTACTTATCTCTTTTTTTAAAAAAAAGTTTTTCATGATGCATATGTTCTACTAGACATCAAAAATTAAAAATATTTACAAATTAAATAAATACGATTTATAATAAAAAATTATATCATGACTAGAATAAAATAAAATTTTAAAATATAACAATAAAACTTGATTTGCCAAATAAACTACTTTGAGAAAGACAATTTAGTTTTAAAATATTTCATAAAATCAAATAAAAATAATAATACAAGTGATTGATTGAGTTTTTGGTAACTAACATTTTTTTTTTTTATCACTAATAAGATATGGAAGGTTTGAAGAACTTGATTTGTAAGTTGTTGGAAAATAATGAATTTGGAGAAGAAGATGAGAATTCAAATTTGAATGAGACTTTTTTTGAATAATCAGTTATCTTAATTATATTCAATGATCATGAAAATAAAACAAATTGCTTTAACAAAACAACATTTTTAATATAACTTGAAATTTCTTCCAACTAAATATCATCTATAACATGTCTAATAGCAGCCTTGGTTAAACCATGAGCCGCATAATTAGTCTCTCGAGGAGAGTGTACGATCTGTCAACTAGTCAGAGAATTAATAATCAACTATGCATCTACCACTATGTGTCCAAATTTGTTAAAACTTTGGCATGTAAAATTTAAGGCATTTACAACTTGAAGCACATCTCCTTCCAAAATAATAGGGAAAAGTCCACATACTCCCCTCAAACTATCACCCAATTGACAATGTCCTCCTCAAACTTTCAATTGTAACAATGTCCCCATCCAAACTACCAAGCAAATGACAATGTTCCCTCTAAGGACGAAAATACCCTTAATAAATAAAAAAAAATTCTTAAAAAAAAAAACTAAAAATTAAAAAAAAGATTATTATTATTATTTTTGAAAAAAAAAAAACACTACAATTCATCAGAGCTAGAAAAGACTAAAGCTAAAAATAAAAATAAAAATAAAACAAAAAAAATATTTTTTTAAAAATTAAAACACTACAAACCAATTGGATAAATTCAATAATAAAAAAAATTATAATTATTTTAAAAAAATATATATTATTATTGTTATTATTTTTGAATTCAATGAGGTTTAGAAAAAACTAAAACTAAAAAAAAAAGGAACAATTATATATATATATAAAATACTCCAACCAATTGGCCAATTCAAAAATTTTTAAAAAAATTATAAAAATTTTTTTAAAAAAATTATTTTTAAAAAGAAAATTAAAAAAATGATATTTGGTTTTACTTAAAAAATCTGTAGGGTCATTTTTGTCTTTTTTGTTGCCATTGAGGAGGACATTGTCATTTGTTTGGTAGTTTGAGGAGGATACTGTCACAATTGAAAGTTTGGGGGGGACATTGTCAATTGGATGGTAGTTTGAGGGGGATATGTAGACTTTTTCCAAAATAATATTATGTAACCCCAACTCTATGCTAAATTCAACCGCCTAAAAAGCTGTCAGAGCCTTTGCTACAACTGGTTCTAAATTTTTCATTCTAATCTAGCTTCTAGTTGATTACCAAACCATTGTAATCCCTCACAATGATCCTAATCCCTAAATGTCTATTTACTTTGTCCACCGGAGCATCTCAAATCACCTTGTACTTGCTTTTGGGAGGGGGTTTTCATCTTACAGAAAATCTTCCTCTCTCCTCTGTAAAACAGTCCCCATCTTTCGAGTTCACCCTTTAAAATTCTGCAACAGTCCCTGAAGCAAGATATTGAGGGTGGAGAAACTCCCCACCATGGACTACTGAATTTCGACGGAACCATATCTTCCTGGATATCACCACAAAATGCTCATGGATATTTGAATCAGACTTGAATATAGAAATAGGAGAAAAAATGAAAACTTAATATATATTTAGAAACTTGAATAAAATATTTAGAAACTTTTCACCTTCTTAATATATATTTTCTTTTATCGTTAGACTCCAATCATAAATTTCATAATTTTGAATGTTGCGTGTGAACAGAAGCAACCTAATGTTAGAGAAAGTGAGAGGGGGGAAAAAAAAAAAAAACCTCATATCTTGCAGTGACAAACGATTTGGCAGTTGGGCTTGGGATCATAATTTATTGTTGATTAGATGTCCTTTGTAAATTATGATGAGAATTTCAGCGGCTCATCACAAGGTCAAAAAAATATATACCTTACAACATTCAACGTGAAAATGAATTTAATTTAAGAATGATTTTAATATTAATATATTATTTGATTTCCTTATTTAATGCTATCAATATTTTTTAAGACTTGTTTCAAGAATGAAATGTTGGAGATTTTAAATTTTTAAAATAATCAAATGATATTAATGCATTTCTTAATTACTAATTTACCATAATTTGGAGCCTTAATTAAATAATATTGACTATAATTAGGTCTTTATATATATATATATATATATATAATATATATTATATATAATATTATATAAATAAATCCTTTATTAAATATTTATAAAATGTGGCCTTTATTAAATCGGAGGCCTCAGGCAGCTGCCTAATCCGCATAGGGGTGGAGTCAGCGTTGATAATAACTCATGTATATAAAACATAAATATTCACTTATCACGGTCTTTAGTTTGTTTTGTTAGGCATATTTCCCCCGTCTAACCACCGGCTTGCTATCGTCCCCCTCGCCCCACCCCACTCTTCTAGTATCAGGATGCTCTTAACCGGCATAATTTGTTAAGGCGTATCCCCCACTTAACCACATGGTTGCTAGAGTGTATAACTTTTTGTTAACCATTGGGTTTTGTTAAGTGTATCTCTCCACTTAACCGCAAGGTTGCTATAATTTTCTTTCTTTTTTTAGCATTGGGGTGCTAAGTATATCGCTCCACTTAATTGTCGAGCTATTAATTTACACTTTTCCTTTTACAAACTCTTTTGTAAAATCATACTTTTTCTTTTACAACTTCATTCCATTGAAAAACCCTTTTCTTTCAAAAATCTTTTTTCTTTAAAACATGTAAATCACAATGTAACATAAATTTTTATTTATAAACATATTTAAATTGTAGGGCTCAATATCATTGATAAAATCATGCTCATAATAATACATATAATGTGCACATGTAAAACAATTTAATGTAAGCTAGGTCAGTAAGTTTATACTTACAACTCGGGCTTATCTCCTAAACTAATTCCTTCTTTATTTGAATCTGATCATCCGTTGCATTCACATCGTGTCTAATGATTAAGTTTTAATCCTTTATAAATCACTTGGACCTCTAATGAGCCCTATGACTCTTGAAAATCACAAAAACTTCCTATGAAAACCTTAATCTCATAATATTGACTAGGCTCAGTCCATCAATAATCAATAGAACATCGAACGAAGGTTCATTGGGACTCACTGTGACACCCTGAAAAATAACTAGGGTTAAGAGTGCTTTAATATTAACTTGGGACATTTGGAGTCGGGTTAAGTGTTGGATTTTGAACTTTTGTGGATTTTGGTCTCACTGAACGATAGATGAGAATACTCAAACGTTCGATGAAACCCTAGACATGAACGATCAATAAAGCAATCAAACGATCGATGGACGGTTATAACAAATTATTTTTGAAACATCTCAACCCTTTTAAACATGCATGATTAAGTTTTTAGAGCATCTTCTCGACCCTTCAACCTCATTTCGTTATTCTCAGCCTCTGGAAACCTTAGAGAGAGATAAGAGGAAGGAGGAGAGAGAAGGAAAAGCAAGAAAGGTTCTTAAGGCTTTGCTCTCAAGAGGAGGTAATCTTTCACTCCAATCTTGTTCTTAATATTCTTCTAAGCATGTTACCTTTCTATTCACATTATGTATTAACATATTAATCCTAGATTTTTGTTGAATTAAGTATATTAAGATGCTAGAGTTGGATATCTTGAGTTATTGATGATTAATAGTTAAATGGATTATGGGTGACGATTACCATGTGTTATTTGGTTGATTACTTGTGCTTAGTCTATTGTTTGGGGAATATAATATAGATCTATATGCTTAGACTATTCATGGATGGAATTATGATAGGTTGGAGATTTGTTGTAGTTGGATTAGTATTGGTGCGTATGAATGTTATGTTTACGATTAGAACAGTGTTAGGAAGAATGATAGGGCCTTAGATCGTGTTACAACGGGTTAGATTTGAATTGATTTAGAAATGAGAGTTTTCACCTGACAACCGAACATTTGGAGGTCTAGTCGAACAATCGGTATCGAATGTTTGACCTGATAAATGATGGTCAAGCACAATGACCATTTTGTCCTCAGATTATGTTTTAAGATATTTTAGCTTAGACTTGAAACTAATGATAGAACCTTACGCATATTTTGGTGTTGGAGGATCTGAATATGGTTTTCAAGGGAAATTAAGTAATTGAGGTAAGCAATTAACTTTGTGCTAGCATTTTTATGTACAATAATTTGCAAGTTTTTTCAAAAGAAAAGCGCGGAGTACCTTTTTAGCATTTTGAAAAGTGTGAAAATACTCTTATACATGAAATGTGTGACGTTGTATACTTTTATAAATGTTGTCTCAAATATACATAAAATATTTTAAAGACTGCTTTATTATGCAAACATAAGCTGACATATGTTTTGATCCTTAAATGTAATGGAGGGCTTAGATTTTAAAATTTGAGAATTTTAGATTTTAAAAAATTTGAGGAAATCCCAATCCTTATCACGAATACTGGAAAATTAAAATGGGTACACTTGTAATTAAGGAAGCAGCCAACCAGTTGGTCCATAAAGTCCAAGGCTGGGCGCATGATGTCAGAGTCTCATATGCTAAACCATAAGCATAGGGCCATTCGTTCAACTTTCAAGTCCTCTTAACCGCTAAGAATACTAGCAGTAATTTTCATTAGATTTTCCTTAAATGCAAATAACCAAATTATCGTTTGTTTCCATATTTAAAAAAACTCAAAAGTAGCTTCTCTTATCATTTTCTTATATGATTTAAATATTTTTTAAACTAAATATTAGAGAAAAGATAAAGCTATTTAAATATTATTATATATGCTAGAAGAAAATGAGAGAAAAGATAAAGCCTTTTGATATTAAAATAAGAGTAATTATATATGTCACCTTTCATATCTACCTTGTGTCAATAAAAAATGATGTGGCTTTTAAAATCACCATTGAATTTATTATCGATAATTATTGACTTTTAATCTAATGGTGATTTTAAAAGCCACATCACTTTTGATTGACACAAGGTAGACATGAAGGGTGACTTATATCATTACTCTTAAAATAATGTTAAGTGAAGCAAAATTGGTATCTTAGATTTAAGGTACTACGTTCGGTTCCAGGGAGTCTCTTTGAGTTTTTTTTTTTTGGAAAAAAAAAAGAGTGTTTCTAATATTTAAAGAAAAAAATAAAATTTAAAAAACTGTTGCTAGTCTTCTGATCCATTTTTTATTTTTACTCCACCAAAAGTCCTCATGGGCCTCGACAATGACTTGAGATCTCATTCTACTTTTTTCTATATTTCCATTCTCAAGTCAATTCATGCACTTTAGCTTTAGGTGACTACTATTCCTGAACTTTTTCATATGACAAAGAATTTCAAACGTTCTCATCAAATACTAAATCTCATACATATTTTCATAGAACAGAAGTTAAACCCCTCGTCATCACCGTCCTACACATTCATGTAAGTTCCACTCCCTTCACAAGAAATATTGGTTCCGCCCCTATGTTCAAACTTGAAACTGAACTATTTATGAATAGTTCAAAATATTTCAGTTCATTTACAACACTAATTTCATAGCATAGGGGGGGTGGTCTGGTCTAGCTCTGGTGTTTTTCTTGGGTGGCTTCATAAATTTTTTGTTTTTAAATTTTAATCTTAGGTTTGCATGAAAAAAGTAAAAAATGATGGACTTTTTAAAAATCTCATATTGTTCTTATTTTTTTTTTAGAAAAATAGTTATTCCAATTTAAGGAATAATATTTTCATGGAAATTACTATTTACTGATATAGCGTTTATTAGCGTCCAACCAAACAATAAGATGACTTAACCAATCCTCTTCCGACACCTGTCAAGCTGGCTCAAATATCCATGCATCACTCTTTGACAATAAGTCCACTTCTTTGAATGCCCCNTTTTCATTAAATTTTCCTTAAATGCAAATAACCAAATTATCGTTTGTTTCCATATTTAAAAAAAACTCAAAAGTAGCTTCTCTTATCATTTTCTTATATAATTTAAATATTTTTTAAATTAAATATTAGAGAAAAGATAAAGCTATTTAAATATTATTATATATGCTATAAGAAAATGAGAGAAAAGATAAAGCCTTTTGATATTAAAATAAGAGTATTTATATATGTCACCCTTCATGTCTACCTTGTGTCAACCAAAAGTGATGTGACTTTTAAAATCACCATTGAATTTATTATTGATAAATCTAATGGTGATTTTAAAAGCCACATCACTTTTAGTTGACACAAGGTAGACATGGAGGGTAACTTGTTTCATTACTCTTAAAATAATGTTAAGGGAAGCAAAAGTGGTATCTTAGATTTAAGGTACTACTTTCGGTTCCAGGGAGTCTCTTTGAGTTTTTTTTTTTTGGAAAAAAAAAAAGAATTTTTCTAATATTTAAAGAAAAAAATAAAATTTAAAAAACTGTTGCTAGTCTTCTGATCCATTTTTGATTTTTACTCCACCAAAAGTCCTCATGGGCCTCGACAATGACTTGAGATCTCATTCTACTTTTTTCTATATTTCCATTCTCAAGTCGATTCATGCACTTTAGCTTCAGGTGACTACTATTCCTAAACTTTTTCATATGACAAAGAATTTCAAATGTTCTCATCAAATACTAAATCCCATACACATTCACCGCCCTACACATTCACGTAAGTTCCACTCCCTTCACAAGAAATATTGGTTCCGCCCCTATGTTCAAACTTGAAACTGAACTATTTATGAATAGTTCAAAATATTTCAGTTCATTTACAACACTAATTTCATAGCATAGGGGGGGGGGTGGTCTGGTCTAGCTCTGGTGTTTTTCTTGGGTGGCTTTAGAAATTTTTTGTTTTTAAATTTTAATCTTAGGTTTGCACGAAAAAAAATAAAAAATGATGGACTTTTTAAAAATCTCATATTGTTCTTATTTTTTTTTTTAGAAAAATAGTTATTCCAATTTAAGGAATAATATTTTCATGGAAATTACTATTTACTGATATAGCGTTTATTAGCGTCCAACCAAACAATAAGATGACTGTTTTTTTTTTTTTTAATTTTTTAATTTTTTAAATCAGGATGACTATTCTACAGTAATATGAAAATCCATTTCATTTTTTTTTTTGTAAGTTAATATCCATTTCATTTTTAAAATTTATTTTACACGTAATTATATATGTCACCTTCTATGTTTAATTTGTGTTAATAAAAAATAATATGACTTTTAAAATTACCATTGAATAATTATTTCACTTTTGGTTGACATAAGGTAGACATAGATGATGATTTGTA
>FXXK01000933.1:73939-97225 GCA_900184695.1 Betula pendula | reverse complement strand
GGGTTTAGTCCATAAAGTACCTTGTTAATCAATAATCCGCCCAATATGATTAATTTTCCGACGATGAGTAGCCCATGCATGGAAATAATTCGTGTTGCAATCACCACCACGGAACCAATTCCTTTTTGCTCGCTGTTTCCAATGCAAATCGTCACATTCCAATAAATGATCAATATCAGCCTGCAGGCGCTTAATCTCCTCCCAATCCGCAGGAACATCATGAATCTGTAAGAGAGTTAATCTCTTTGTTTTCTCTTTTAAAACTTTCCGAGAATTGCGAAACTTTGCGGAGCTCCAGCTGGACAAAGTCTTTTGACATTGTTGTAAGAGGTGTTGTGCCGATTGTACAGGAGAAATCCCAGAATCAGGTTGAACCCAAACATGCTTGACTAAATCAGCACATTCCTCATCTGCACCCCAGCTCGCTTCATACTTAAACACCTTCCGTCTGGACCGCTGATGACCATTCCCAAGAAAGCTGACATGTAAAGGCTTATGGTCTAAACGCCGAGCTGCAAGGATGTTGACATTGACACTAGGATATTTTGCACACCAACTAGTCGTAGCTGTAGCACGATCAAGCCTTTCCTTAATGAAATGATCAACTTCCCTGCAATTAGTCCATGTGAACCTTGATCCCCTATAGCCTAGATCACCAAGCTGACATTCGTCAAGGGCAGTCCGAAACGATTCCATTTGCCACTCACTTCTAATAGA
The DNA here is from genome assembly GCA_900184695.1 of Betula pendula. Lineage (NCBI taxonomy): Eukaryota > Viridiplantae > Streptophyta > Magnoliopsida > Fagales > Betulaceae > Betula > Betula pendula. The sequence goes on along the minus strand of FXXK01000933.1, from coordinate 96,508 downwards.
ACCCCCCACTTTTTCTGATTGATCAACTATTTCGTTAAAATCCCCAATACAAAGCCAAGGTTCAGGATTAAAATGCTTAAGAAAAGATAACAAATTCCATGATTCGAAACGTTGTGCCCGATCAGGGTGTCCATAAAAACAAGTAAGTTTCCAAGAGCCCCTGGGATCCCCTGTGTGAACAATGGCATTAATGTGTCTGAGAGAATAATTCTGAATTTCCAAATCATGTGCCTCTCTCCAAAGTAATGCCAAACCCCCACTCCTACCAATCGGGTCAACAACTAACATACCTTCATACCGCAATTTAAGACGAATAACTTGCATCCGAAATTGCCTAAGCTTCGTTTCCATAAGAAACAGAAACTGGGGCTGCTTATCCTTTACCAACTGGCAAAGGTCCCGAACTGTCCGGGGGTTCCCAAGCCCCCGGCAGTTCCAACTAATAATACTCATGGTGATTGGCGGGGCTGGTCAACAGCCTCCGCCAAAACAGAAGAAATACTACTAACCTTCTTTCCGAGCCTGCTACTCTTTGGCCTCTTGCTAGAAGACGCAACTGGTTCAGAAGAAGACACCAGACCACGTTTTCCAGAAAGTGGAACCAAAAGCTTTTCCCCACCAGAACATACTTGGCCAGCACGAGCACGACGCTTCCAACCGTTGCCAGATTCCTCCGTAGGAACATACTGCATGGATATAGAGGAAGAGTGCAAACCAGTAGAAGTCTCTGAAGAAAGGATACTAACTGGTCCGTCAGAAAGACCTTTATGTTTAAAAGCCTGAGCACTCTCCAAGCCCATAGAGTCAACAGGGTTCACCGAAATGGAACTAGACAAAGAAGGCCCATCAGACAAAGCCAACTTAGATCCAGTATCCAACACCAAGCCCACATGATTAAGGCCCATAGAATTACCACTAGAAGCATTCGCATCGTTCGAAAGAGCCACCTCCGTAGAAAAAGTATCATCCAAAGGTCCAGTTACTAAATGCTGATCTGGAATAGAGGGACCAACCAGAGAGACATCAGCAGAAACTCCCGAAACTCCCAAAATTCCCGAATCGTGACCCACTCCAATTGGAGGATCATCCCCTACATTTTCTCCTGACTTTGTGGCCTGTAAACTGAAATTTGGAACTTCCTCCTGCAGTAAACGGGAACCAACTGCATGCCCAGCAGCCAGAGGAGTAGAACTACCACCAGCCGGCGAAGAAGATGGACCGCCATCTGACCCACCTCTGGTACTTCTATCCACATTACTGAACCGGGTACGCTGGTAATCATCTGCACGTAACCAAGAACCCCATTGCTTATCAGGCACATCCTCATTATTTTGCAGACGGGATGGAACAGGGCATCCTTTAGAGCAATGGAGAATACGCCCACAACGGAAACAAATCAATGGGAGCTTCTCATAACGAAAAGAGACCCAAATGGATTTCCCTGCCAAATGAATGGCACGACCACGCTCAAGGGGCAAAGTAAGATCCAAAGTAATCTGAATACGTAAGCACCGACCCCAACCCACACCATCTCCTGCAACATCCACCTCAAGAACAGACCCCAGAGAAGCCCCTATCTTTTGACCCACTTCCCTGTTCATACAAACTAAGGGTAAATCGTGTACTTGAACCCAGAAAGGAGAGTGCGTGAAAGATAACTACGACGGAGGCGTACACCCATCAAAGTCGTGTAGGACCAAAATAGACCGACCAAACAGCCAAGGGTGCCCCGAAAGTACACGGAATTTATCACCAACGTCTGAGAACTCAAACAACCAAAGATTCTCCTGAATCTCCTTAAAAATAACACTGCCCAGAGGTTTCCACAAACGGGTAAGCAAAGATTTAAAAGCATCCTTGTTAATCCTCTTATCCGCACCAATTTTACCCACAAGGCATCGAGCACCCTTCTCACGGACATCAACAATTTCCCCTTCAGAAACTTGAATACCCTTCCGTTCCCCCTCAGAGAGTGTAATACGATCGCACAACGATTCCAAAACATCCTCCATATCCAAAGTAAAGTTACCAAAAAGAGAAACAGAGATCGCAAAACCCCACAAACCTTCACACCCGGATCACCGGCATTGAAGACAAAGACCCGCACCTCCAGACCATCTACAGAGAGAAAACCTAGAGAGAGGGACTAAATTTGGCTAACGTTATGTTCATAAACTCCCAGGGACCATACTCTTGAAATTGATGATGATTTGTATTATTACTCTTATTTCACATAGAAAAATGATATAAGTCACTCTACATATTTATCTTGTGTCAACTAAAAGTGATATGACTTTTAAAATTATCATTAAATCAAAAGTCAATAATCATCGATAATAAATTTAATGGTGATTTTAAAAACTATATCATTTTTTGTTGATACAATATAAACATAAAGGGTGATATATATAATTACTCTTTCACATATCTACAATTCAAGTAATAACACAAGTCACTCTCTATATCAAAAGTCAATAATTATCGATAATAAATTCAATAGTAATTTTAAAAACTATATCACTTTTGATTGGACACAGATAGACATAGAGAGTGACATATATAATTACTCTTACAATTCACTTCAAAAAAAAAAAAAAACAAAAAACGTGTCTACAATTTTATTGGGTGGGTAACGGGTTAATTCGGAATTTTGATTGTGGTTTTTCACTCTAGCGGCGAACACCCTGACCGAAAAAACAAAAAAGAACCAGAAAAACCCTATTAAACCCCAGTAATCCACTTGTAAACTCAGCGAACCATTTCAGCACCTTCCCTCCGGTGCACCTTCTTTTGCTGTAATTGCCTCCCCTTTCACAACAAAAACAAGAACGAGAACAAGAGCAAGAAAAACAGCACCAGTGCTCACTGTGCTCTAAAACCGCTTCTACAGGCTGCGGCTCTTCTTCTTCTTCGTCTCCAGTTCCGGCTCCGAAGGTAGTACTCAACAGCGCCCTCAAGCGCTCCGAGCCCACCGAATCAAACCCAGAAGGTGCAACCATTCTCTCTTCAAAGAAACCTTTGATTCTTTCGCCTATATGGGTTAATCTCTTATTTTCATTGCTGGGTTTTAAAGAAATCGCTAGCTTTGTGTTTTTTAACTACTCTCCTTATTTCGAAAGCGAAAATTGGGTTGAATTCATCTCTATGAAAGTGAGAAAAGCACTTGTTGTAAATAGGGTTTCGTGATTTTGAAGTTATCTTGCTCTTTTCGTTTTTCTGTGTGTTTATTTTCACTTCTATAATCTATTTGGTTGCTGAGAAAGGTAAGGAAAAAATGAGTGTTTTGGGGTTTTAATTTTCTGTTATATTTGGTTTAATGTAATGGAGTGTGAGACTGTCAGAGAATTTGAGTTTGTCTAAGCTGTATTGGATTTTGTGGGGCTATAGCTTAGGGGATACTTGTTTTGATGTCATGCTGTTCCCAAGTACTCAGTTTTCATTGAATTTGAGGAACTTTGACCGTTCCTGAGAAAGGGAAAGGAAAAAATGAGTGTTTTGGGGTCTTAATTTTCTGTTATATTTGGTTTTATGTAATGAACAGTAAAAGAAAAAAGAATAGAAAAAAAATTAAAGATTGAGTATGTTGATCCTATTTCTTGTGTGGCTTTTGCAGTAGATTAATGGGAGTGTGATACTGTCAGAGAATTTTAGTTTGTCTAAATGTTATTTGATTTTGTGGGGTTATAGTTTAAGGGATACTTTTTGTTTTGATGTCATGCTGTTCGTAGTAAGTACTCAATTTTCATTGAATTTTAGGAACTTTGACCGTTGCAGAGAAAGGGAAAGGAAAAAATGATTGTTTTGGGGTTTTAATTTTCTGTTATATTTGGTTTTAGGCAATGAAGAGGGAAAGAACAAAAAAAAAAAAGAAAAAAATTGAAGACCTTATATGTTGATCGTATTTCTTGTAGCTTTTGCAGTAGCTGAATGGGAGTGTGAGACTGTCAGAGAATTTGAGTTTGTCTAAGTGTTATTTGATTTTGTGGAGGTTATAGTTTATTGGATACTTTGTTTTGAAGTCATGCTGTTCAAAGTAATTACTCAATTTTCATTGAATCTGAGGAACTTTGACTGTTGCTGAGAAAGGGACAGGAAAAAGGGGAAGGAAAAAATGAGTGTTTTCGGTTTTTAATTTTCTGTTATATTTGGTTTTAGACAATGAACAAGAAAAGGAAAAAAATAGAAGATTGAATATGTGGATCCTATTCCTTGTGTAGCTTTTGCTGTTGCTGAATGGGAGTGTGAGACTGTTGGAGAACTTGAGTTTGTCTAAGAGACTTTGTAGTGTTATAGTTTAATTGACACTTTGTTTTGATGTCATGCTAATCACAGTAAGTACTAAATTTTCATTGAATTTGAGGACCTTTGACCCTTGCTGAGAAAAGGAAAGGAAAAATAATATTTAAAGAAAGTAGAAAAAATAATAGAGTATTTTTTGGGGTGTGTATTGAAAAAGTAAGTAGCTAAAGTAGAGATTGTTGCTTTTTGAATAGTTAAAATAGAGAACATTGCCGGAGATGTTCTAACTCTCTGTTTTCTCTCTCTCTAAACCCAAAAACTTTCTTCAAACTGACTTTGCTTTTGATTGCCCAGATAAAAAAAGAACCAATAAAGGAAAGCCTAGAGTCTGATTTCCGTCGCTCAAAACTGCGTAAATGGAGATTGATTCTTCTATCCACAGTCAGAATATCAAGTCATCGGGTGAAGAAGGCACATCGATGAACACAGACTCAAAGGACTCGTCAAACATTCAAGTAGTCCCTCAAACTCGCAGCTTCTTTTTTTTTTTTTTTTTTTTCCTTTTTTCTTTTTTTGTAATTATGAGTTCTTTTTGTGTTGTGTTTATCTCAATTTGGTTTCTGGGAAACGGGGGAAAGTATTGGGACATTGTTCAATTTTTAGTTTTTAATGAGCTAAACAACTGTTTGGTATATACGAGGTTAGGGTCTCTTGTCTCATGTCCCAAATTGTAAAAACATCTATGATTAAGTATCTGAAAGTTTTCATTTTGGGGGTTCCTCACCAGTTTTCTAAACTTGTTACGACTTACCCATTTCAGATTTGAGCTTAATTTTGTTGTTTTGAATCGTGTACGTCACCAATTTTTCTTTTTTGGTTCTGCATCAAAGGAAAATAGCAAAGAAAAAGAGGAGATTAGTGAGTCGATGGATAAGCTGCATATTGAGGGATCCTCATCTGGGCAGGCAGGGACTTCGTCACCCAACTTCCGGAGAAAACCGGTTATTATTATTGTTGTAGGAATGGCAGGTAATACATAGTAGAATCTTATCGGCATTGTTTGAAAGTTTATTAGTTATATTTCGTCAAATTGGTGTGTTGAGGATTTTGAAAACTATTTGATTATGTTAGTGTTTGGAGATAATGATTGAAGTATGTGTTTTGATTTTGCTTAGGGAGCGGGAAAACGACGTTTCTTCATCGGCTGGTCTGCCACATGCAGGCTTCGAACATTCGGGGTTATGTGATGAACCTTGACCCTGCTGTGATGACCCTCCCATTTGGTGCCAACATTGATATAAGGGACACTGTGAAGTACAAGGAAGTGATGAAGCAATTCAATCTTGGACCTAATGGTGGAATTTTGACGTCGCTTAACTTGTTTGCTACAAGGTTTGATGAGGTATAGCTTACCTGCAAATTATCTGCTTTAAAGCATGTATATTAGTCTGCCAGGAGGTTGTAATTACTTTGCTCATCCAGCTTCAGCTCTGCTGTTGATGAGGCCATGGCTCTGCGATCTATAGAATGAGTGGTCTTGCACCCATTTTTCAGTGTTGTCTCTGGACCATCCCAATTATAAACATTCTAAAGAATTCTTTTGCAGAAATGTTTAGTTTGGAATTGTCTGGTTTAAGCATATTGATTATACATTTGGTGTGGTATCTATGAATATGCTTGCATAAGCAAGGCACTTTTCGGCCATGGATACTTTGTGGTGGTGGGATGCGCTCATTTCTGAATTCGTTTTATGCTCTCACCTCATATTTTCTTCTTCTTATTTGTTTTTCTCAATTTTCACAAAGTATTTGTATATTGTATAGTAATCTTTATAATACTCAATATCAGGTTATTTCTACGATTGAGAAGCGAGCAGATACACTTGATTATGTTGTTGTAGATACTCCTGGTCAGATTGAAATATTCACGTGGTCTGCTTCTGGTGCTATCATTACAGAAGCTTTTGCTTCAACCTTCCCTACCATTATCACTTACGTAGTCGATACACCTCGTGCGTCAAGTCCAGTTACCTTCATGAGCAATATGCTATATGCTTGTAGTATACTTTACAAGACACGGTTGCCCCTTGTGCTGGCATTCAACAAGACTGATGTGGCTCAACATCAATTTGCCTTGGAGGTATGAATTTGATTAACATTTTATGTGAACAAGTTATATTGAAGTTAGATGATTTAAATCTTGATGCTTCTGTTTATTGATAATTTTTTAGGAGTCCTACATTGCTGAATCTTTGGAACTAAACCCCAAAACTCGAACTTTTATAGAATAAAAATTAAATGAGTAAAAAAGTAACAGAAATATCAATATGTTTAGATTTAAACGATAAAAAAAATCTTTAAATCTTATTCAGTTATCCAGTCTCTTTGGTGTGTTTGGGAGCTAAATTTGGGTAAACTCATTAGTAATCAGGTTAGATTTGGTGGGTTTAATTTGGATTACTCAAAGCTATGCATTCTCTCATGCGAAACTCTGGTAGTGGTTGTGAGGGAAAGATGTACTGTGTTTCAAGTTCGGCAAACTTGCGATATCTTTAAAATGTGATTTCTATCTTAATTCATTCTGGCTTCAAGGATATCTTGAAATTTTACTTCAGCTGGTTAGTCGTTTACTAGTGAGTACCTTTGCTCATTTCTCTTCAAAGCCAAATGGGAAAAGGAAAAAAAGAGGAAAAATTAAATATCCTCTCTTCTGTTCACTTGTAATCTTATCTGGAAATTCAAATCTTATACCTTTTCTTTTTCTTCTTTTAAACCAATATTTCTTTTAGACCAAGATTTTGATATGACAGTCTAAATCTGAGTCTGGGGAGCTGTTTCTCACCCTTTTTACCTGGGACTCCAAATATTTCTTCATTTCCTTATGTCTGTTTAACTTACATATATAAACATCAGGATTCACTTTGTATTTATATTCTTGTCTCGGATGATGATGTGCATGCAGTGGATGGAAGATTTTGAGGCATTTCAGGCAGCAGTAAGTTCAGATCAGTCTTACACATCGACTTTAACTCAGAGCCTTTCCCTTGTGCTGGATGAGTTCTACAAGAATTTACGGTCTGTTGGAGTCTCTGCTGTTTCTGGTGCTGGAATGGAGGCCTTCTTCACTGCCATTGAAGCGAGTGCTGAGGAATACATGGAAACCTATAAGTATTGCTTGAACTTTGATAAATGTTCTCCTTGGCTTTTTTTTGTTTTCCCCCTCTGCTACAGTTATATTACTGATTGGGAAAGATTGGGAACGCTATTGCTACCTTAATGATTAGAGTAAACAAACATTTATTTATTTGCTGCTTATAATTCTTGTTTGTGTAGGGCTGATCTTGACAAGAGACGGGCAGAGAAGCTACAGCTGGAGGAAGAGCGTAGGAAGGAAAACATTGTTAAATTTAGGAAGGATAGGAAGGATGAGGAGAAAGCTGTTGTCTTGAGCACTGGCCTGAAGGACGAAGGCGTCGCTAGTAAAACCATGATGGATGAGGAAGGCGGAGAGATAGAAGAGGAAGATGATGATGATAATGATGACCATGAGGGATTTTCTGAAGATGAAGATTTTATAGATGAGGATGAGGATGATGATGAGGATGAAGATGAGGATGAAGAAGTTGCCAAATTCTCCTTTTAGTATACCACCTCTGCTCGAGCCATTTTCTTGGAACACAATTTTGTATAGGACCTTCACTAGTAACTAATTAAACCCACTGATTTAAAATTTTGCAGTTTGGTTTGATGTACTGTGGGTTTCTTTGCAATTGTGCCTTTGCCGTTGTCCTTTATCATTTAACCCTTTTAACAGTTGTGACTGCTGAGACTTTGATCATTCTTTCTCTGTTTTTTTTTTTTTTTTTTTTTTCAAAATTCTTACTCTCTTCTTAGTGGGGTTTTTTTTTTAATATATATTTTTTTCTTTCTGGAATATGTTTCAGTGTCTTATTGAAGGATGATTGTTTCCCATAAAAAAATAGCACAAGCTTCCAAATAATAGCAGGTAGGACTTGTCACGTGATGGTGGCACTAAAAACAAAAAGAAACTCAAAAAGTGAACTAAAGATAATAAAATTTATAAGGTGAAGTTCTTAAAGTAATTATCGTATTTAATTAGATAAATCATATTAGTATTGTGTTAATAAAACCTTAATCATTTAAGGAAATATTAGTATTAGAATTTATCCACAAAATCCAAAATTTACTACCGAATGATTATGTCAAACAGTTAAGCTTTATCCGGAAGCTAAGCCTGTAATCAAGATCGACTGTAACGAAGTTCAAAAAAGAAAAAAAAAGAAAAAGAAAAGAATTGGCTGTAACCACAACAAAATAATATGATACTCTAATATAATATGTGTCTTTGTGTCTCTAATATCTCTATATGCAGAGATGGTATAGTGGAGTAATTCTATAAGGTTTTTTTTTTTTCTTTAAAAGTAAGGTAATTTTTAAAATTACAATCTCTGATTAAAATTTAGTATGATCAATCAAAAGCTTAATAATAATTTTAAGAATTACATCAACACAAGATACTTCTAAAATTACTTGTATTGTGGTTCATCACCGGCTCACGGCAAAGCTTTTTTTATCTTATCCGAATCTTTTCCTGTTGTTAATATTAATCGAATCCAATCATAAAGGTAATCAGTAATAGCATTTTTCCATCACAAAAAGTCCAATAAAACAAAATTCCACAATTTCAAAAAACAAACAAGAACAATTTCTTTATAAAGGTGATCAAGTAGTAGTCTATAGTATTGAGTACTGGCTCTGATTTCAGAGTTTGCTGAGAATTCAACGGTTCCGATCGAATGGCGAAGCACGAAGAGCTCCCAATCCCGGTGTTCTCATCTCTGGACCCTGTGTACGGCAAGGGGTCACAGCTCGAAGAAGCCCAGCTTCGGTTCCAGAATTTGAGGTCCAAGTTTCTCGAGGTTTTCGGTCACCCTCCTCACATCTTTGCTCGCTCTCCAGGTTCTTTCTCTCTCTCTCTCTCTCTCTCTCTTCTCTGTTATATCTGTGTTTGGTTGCTGAGAAAGTCTTAGGAATACGGAAATGGATTTTGGAAAACTCTGAATAGAAATTACTATCTCTCGCGCTAATGATCTGTTCGGTTGCTCCGAGCCGAATAGGGAGATAAAATCAACTTTATTTATTTTTTATTTTTATTTTTAAATCTTAGATTGTTAGAAAATGAATCTGACCCCTCTCTTTCTGTGTGTACATATGTATGTATATATTATATATGTATGTATTGTATAATTTGTATGCATGTAGATGAATATGTGTATATGTACATATATACGTAAAGATACACACTGTGAAAATGTATGTATCTGAGTATGTATTTTGTGTATATATATACATGTATATATACGGGGACAGATGCATGCTCTTTTCCATTAATTCGACGTGGACTTTTGGATCTGGGGGAATTGTGATAATAAACTTTTTGATTTGTGCTGCCTTTTGTATTTGGGAGATTGTTGATGATAGATTGAGAGTTGGCAGTTGGTGGTTGACATTGATTGCATGCAGGGAGAGTCAACTTGATTGGAGAGCACATTGACTATGAAGGTTACTCAGTGCTGCCGATGGCGATAAGGCAAGACACTATAGTGGCGATCCGAAAGCGAGATAATGGAGAGACAGAAAAGGTTCTAAGAATTGCTAATGTTAATGATAAGTACACCATGTGCACATATCCTGCTAATCCTGACCAGGTAAATCAGTAATGCTTATTAAATTTTGTAACTTTCATTTGTGTTTGTGGCTAGAATTGCCTTACCTCATGTGCATTATATCTTAGCCATTTTGGGTTGGATAATTTCACATTGGAATGGTTGATGTTACTGTTTCTGTTATTCATTGCATCTGCTGTGAATCACGCCTGATGATTCTGGGTTTAGAATGATGATAAAAATTGGTGTACAATTGGAAGTTCATATCTCGTACTTTACAACATGGTAATGGCATTGGATGTTGTTAGAGTTCCTTCTCAACGTTAGATTAGATAACTCGTGTACTTTTGAGCCCGATCTTTGCTGTCCACCATGTCCCTTATAGGACTTGCCCACTTCCATAAAAGCTAAATTTCATATCAGAATTTTTGATATTGTTTATTGTGCAGGAAGTTAACTTGAAGGATCTCAAATGGGGCCATTATTTTATTTGTGGGTGAGAAATGAAAAACTTACTTCTTGATATTTTGCTCTTTGTAATTGGATTTTAAGTTTATGATAAACTAATGGAATTCAATTATTAACTTTTGATTTTATGAGGCCTCTTTAAAGTGCATAATTAATTGCAAAGTTGAAGTGATGTTATGGTGCAATTTTGCCCCAAATGACATTGACAAAATACTGCTACACAATCTATTGCATATTTTGAATTTTGACCAAATTTAATTACCCTACTTGACCCTTTAATTGGCCAAAACTCCAAAATGTTTACAACTGATTCAAATGAATTTTGTGTGATGAGCAGAAAGAGATTTTGTTTGTTTTATAGAAGGCATTACAAATTTAATGTAGTTTCAAAATTCATATTTTATGTATGTTTGGAATGTATTTTTTTTCACTACTCCAATGTCTTTGATGATTATGGATGCGTTTGGGATTGCGATTTTGTAGACAAAAAGTGTGATTTTAAATCAAATCGTAAAAAATATATTGTTTCGGAATTGCGTTTTTAAAAAATTGCGATTTGAAAACGCAGAAAATCTGTGTTTTCAAATCACAAGTAAGGTGGTGTTTTTTTAAAAAAAGTAGAAATTTTAAAGGCTAAACTGCGATTTTAAAGGCCAAACCGCGATTTTGCCAAACGCTTAACTGCGTTTTTAAAAATCACGTTTTAAAATCACACATTTTAAATTCGCAATTTTTAAAATTGCATACCCAAACAAAACCTACCTCGCTTCGCATTAATTTTTCATGAAGGTATGTATTATCAATTAGCAACTACTGAACTTCATTCTCAGAAGAAGTGATGGTTTATATTCTTCAGGTACAAAGGTTATTATGAACATGCTAAATCAAAAGGAGTGGATGTCGGTTTACCAGTTGGACTCGATGTTCTTGTTGATGGAACAGTTCCTACAGGTGTATTTCCATCATTCATGTAGAATTGCATTGGCTATGATATTCAGTTTAGGTCGATTAGTTCACTATTTCTATTGTTTGTACTATGACAATGATGTAATTGTTTACTTGCATACTGAAGTCAAATCTGGATCACATTTCTTTTCTTCTTCTTCTTTTTTTTTTTTGGTTTTCATTATAGGATCGGGACTATCAAGCTCAGCGGCATTTGTTTGCTCTTCCACAATTGCTATAATGGCTGCTTTTGATGTGAACTTTCCTAAGGTACATATAAACATTACTCTACAGGCCCATGCAGGACTTGTATGAATCCGTGCCTGGAATCTCTTCCTAAAGTTTGTTTTACATAAAATAACCTATTTTGTGGAGAAAACTTTAATTATGGTTAAAGGGTCCTCTCTCTGCCCCTCTTTTACCTTTGGAACAGGTTGAATAGATACAAATACTGTTATTAATTTGGATTGTATTTGTACTTGTGGTGTTGAATTTATTTATATCCTTGAGCATTTGTGTCATTAGTAGCATTTCTGTAGGCTGTTTTCGTTAGCCATATAAGTCATTAACTGAATTTGGCAATGGAACATTGTCTAACTTTGTGAATTCATTTTCCCGAGCTTAAAAGTGTTTGTCTTGTATTCAGTTCTTCTTCTCTTTTTGGGTACCCTATTAACCGAGCGTTGATCAATTCCAACTTTAATGCACTTATGGGTTCTCAAACATTTTATCTTGAGTTGAGGTTGACTTTGGTGAAGGGAAGAAAGCCTATAACTAATTTCAAATGCTATATTACTCAAGTTCAATTCAGCAAATAAATTTCCTTTTAAATGATTAGTAGTTTGATTAATATGGCAAACCCTGCTTATACTGTGCCACTGGTAAACATTTTACTCTTATGTTCTGTTTGTTTGTTTAATAATTTTAAATGCTAACTTTTATTTTCTGGTTGTTGCGGCTTTGCGCTTTTTAATGAAATTGCGATACTTATCAAAAAAAAAAAAAAAAAAAATTGCTAACATATGTTTCTTGCTGAACAGAAAGAAATTGCCCAACTTACATGTGAATGTGAACGGCACATTGGAACACAATCTGGTGGAATGGATCAGGTCATACATTTTTGCTTTGTATGATTAAATCTGTTCTAATTTTCCTGAATTATCATATCTCTGATTATTAGTTAATTTTTGTGTCTGTCAAAGGGCGACCTACTCTTGTTGTTTATGGTTTAATTTCCCTAACCTAATAGTCGTTATTCACATGACAGGCAATCTCTGTTATGGCCAAATCTGGATTTGCAGAGTTGATTGATTTCAACCCTATTCGTGCTACTGATGTGCAACTTCCTGCTGGTGGGACTTTTATAATAGCGCATTCTCTGGCAGAATCTCAGAAAGCAGTCACTGCTGCTACAAATTACAATAACAGGGTTGTTGAATGTCGGTTGGCTGCTGTAAGTTTCAGCATTTTTAAAAATTGAACATAAAATGTTCCTAAATCTGCCTTGCTGCCCATTATATTTGACTTAAGTTTTTCTGCTTTCGGTTGCATTTCATGATTTTCGAGACACTTGCCAATTACTTTTCAACTAAGTTGGAAGGGGAATGGCAGCTGAAGGAAAATTTTGAGGCTTGTGGTTCAAATATTTTTTCCTGAAGCAAGAGCTAAAGTTTGAGTTGGTTTATGATCTAAAAACCTTAGTTACATTAATCACTTGAGAGGATCCCATGCTTTAATGGAAGGAACTGAACTCTGTCTCTCTCTTTCTCTCCCTCAATAGAGCTATTTGCTTAGCTGGCTTGCAAATTGCGAGCACAACTTCTTTACCTTCACCTTCATAGATATCTTTGTATTCACCAAAGAAAAATGACAATGTCTCACTCTGAAATTTCTTCAGATTGTGCTTGCTATAAAGCTCAGAATGAAACCACAAGAGGCAATATCAAATGTAAAAACTCTCTCTGACGTTGAAGGGTTGTGTGTATCATTTGCCAGTAGTCGTGGCTCTTCTGATCCTGTTCTCGCTGTCAAGGTATTTCTTTTACTTCTACCACCATTGAAAATATGTTATGACAAACAGATTAGAGGGTGATATATGTTTGTTGGAGCTTCTGGGCATACTAGCTTCACTCTCTCTCACATACATACACACATACACACACATGTGAATGTATATGTTTAAACTCTTTTGTCTTTCTTTAGGAATTTCTGAAAGAAGAACCATATACAGCTGAGGAGATTGAGATAGTCACAGAAGAAAAACTACCATCAATTTTTGGGGATTCTCCAACTTCTTTGGATGTGTTGAAAGCTGCCAAGCACTTTAAGTTACATCAGGTACTTTCTTATTTGCCAAGTTAATTTTAATCCATTTCATAATTGAATTACAATTTAAAAATTTGGAATTTGGCCTGCTCTTATTTTCCATATTGTTTTGTTGTTTTCAATATCACTACAACTGGTTTAAAATGGTGGCCTTTGAACCTACTGAATGCCTGAATTTAATGAGGTGTGTTGTTGGTTAGCCACTTGCTGAGGTTATTCATTATTTTCAGAATTAGTTTTCCAAATGGTTAATCACTTCATAAATATTATCTTAATAATTTATAAGTCAAATTTGAAAATCTTATTGCATTTTCATTTTGCAATTTCTCCTGAAATATTTCAAAAGAAAAATTGAGACAAGAGTAAATCAGAGTAAATCATGTGTGATTTTTTTTGGTTGGAAATATATTTTCTCTTCCCCCCTCCCTTCCTCTTTAGTAGCATTTTATGTGGCCCAATCATCACTAAGTGATTCTCTTGTTCAGTTGTGGTTCAAAAGTTCTATTTATTTATGACAAACTTACTTTTCAGCGAGCCTCTCATGTGTATTCTGAGGCCAAACGAGTACATGCCTTTAAGGATACTGTGGCATCAGATTTAAGGTGAGTCATATCGATTGATGCTATCCCTTACCTTGACATGGTCCTGTATATTTACTTTTTTGTTTTGTGAGATGAATAAGTGCAGAGTGTTAATCAGAAAGCAACTTTTAGATTTTTTGAAAGTAAATCTGTCAAATATTAGAGATAAAAGAATAAAATTAATTGCGAAAAAAGGGAAAAAGAAGAATCTACTAGATGAGATGCTAAAAATTGAAGTTTTCGCAATGCATACCAAAAGGGTCTGGATGAAGCCAACCATTAATGACTTGTTCGAACACCAGGAGCGGTTGATTCCCTTATTTTAACAATGCATGGTCTATGCTCCGCAAACTCACAAGCCTAGACCTGTCTGATCGTAGCTCTCTTTTTTTTTTTTTTTGTCTCTCTTAATTAGAGATTCAAATTGGGAGTTCATATTTCTCATTAGGTGCATTCTGTTGCTAACCTATGATTTTATGCACATGCATGCTGCTACTTTTTTTGGGCTATTTAACCCGTGGTAAAAAAATTATGCTTGGGCACACGACTCTGCCAGTGTCATCTCTTACTATTCTCTTTCTTTCTTGAGATTGGTCAAAGCCCAGAAAAAGAAGGGTAGTGGTAGGTTGACATCCACCATGAACCTTAGTCAACAAAATGGATGCATGTGTTGCAATTGGGTAATTCTACTATGCATTTGGACCCTTATTATGAACTAGGTTGGGAGTTGGGAACTACAATTTAGTTGTTTATTAAAGGTCTCACCCTGATAGAACTTTGTAATGTGTTTTATACCCAAGTTAATTATGGTTGATTTTATTTTTCATTAATATCTTCTCTTTGAGTATTTCTAAATTTTCGCATATTAAATAAATCAGTGTTGTAAAACTTGTTCATGTTATCATCAAAGTTCAATTTTCTTAAAAACTAAGTTTTAACTAATTGTTCTTGCAGTGAGGAGGACAAGCTGAAGAAGCTTGGTGGCCTTATGAATGAGAGCCATTACAGCTGCAGTGTTTTATATGAGTGCAGGTACAAATGTTCAAGTCCAGCTTCCAGATTGTGTATTCACGCACTTAACTAGTTTCTCATCATTAGTGGAAAACCTTATGAAAGAATGTGATTGCCTCATATAAAAAAGCGGCTTGTATGCACTTTCACTCCATGCTTTATATGTTAATAATGGTTTCCTTTTTAAATTTTGCACTCGTGTTGTTCTTTGGAAAATGGAGCATTTTACAATAGGCTTTTCATGCAAATCTTTTTGGCATTGGACCCTCTATACTTAATAAGAGAGAGAGAGAGAGATGAATGCATCTCATTGAAAGTATAAATTCTTTCCTATTACTATTGTTGTTGTTATTATTATTACTGCTGCTGCTGTCTACTCTGCAATAATTAGTTGTTTAAGAAATATGCCCTACCTTTTTCACAGCATACTGTCATATTTATTGTGTCGTATCATTCTTGTTGTAACTAGCTGTCCGGAGTTGGAAGAGCTTGTAAAGATATGTGGGGAACATGGTGCCCTTGGGGCAAGGCTTACCGGAGCTGGATGGGGTGGTTGTGCAGTCGCTTTGGTGAAAGAGAGCATTGTCCCACAGTTTATCCTCAATTTGAAGGTTAGTCTTCTAGTGGCCCAAATGGAAATTTCTCCATACATTGTTGGAATAAACAGTAGTTAACAAGCAGTACAATTTGGTTTGGTATGTGTATCAGGAAGGCTTCTACCAATCAAGGATTGAGAAAGGGATCATTAACAAGAATGATCTTGGGCTCTATGTTTTTGCTTCCAAGCCGTCAAGTGGTGCTGCCATTTTCAAGTTTTAGCATGCATCTCTTGTTCACCCTTTTGCTTTTCTTCGGTAGAAATTCTGTTATTTATGTGAAGACGAACCAATTCAAGATATTTCCTCCCTCATCTTTCGGTATTGGTCCACTAATAAACTAAATAAGTTGCATGCATGTGAATTACAAAAACAAAAAAACAAAAAAAGTTGCATGCATGTGTATTCATGGGCGGTAGGGCCATTACGTTTGGGTGCTTGTCCAATCTTAGATACTCACCTCGATGGGGCCATGATGGATTCTGAATATCAAATCCCATGTGGGTTTGCACTGCAATAATGCTTGTTGGGTTCGGGCCTAAGTAGATCAGTTTGAACAGCCTCATCTTTCAAACCTCTCAAATCGGAATAGGATCCTCTCCATTTCGAGCTATTTCATGGTCGTAATTTTATTTTGTTGCATCAAATAGTATGTATGATGTCATGTTATTTTCGTCTTCTCAAATTATGATAAAACGAATGGTTCGATCTATTGGGCTTTACTTTATTGTATATAACGGTGTATATTATGCTACATGGTGAATGTATTGTCATGTTATTTAAAAAATTTAAATGACATGGTTATACCATTAAATGCAATAAAATAAAATTTTGACCATAAAATCATTTGATAGACCTAAAGCTCCTTCAATTATTATGACTTTAGTAAGCGTTTCCAAGCTATTACTGTATTAAAACACAGACAAATCAGTCTTCTTATATCAATTACCATGCCATGCATATACTCTTTTCATCTTTTTTCCTAAGAGTAATGCTCTATATTACACTCATTTTTTTCTTATTTCACTAGGCACATATCAGTTCTTGTTAAATAAGAGTGTAGTATATAACATTTTTTCATCCACGGATTAAAAAAAAAAAAAAATTTGTGTCCATCCATACATTCATGCACCGTCACAAGGAAAATACATCGCTATTTGGATTCTGGAAAGTCAAATGTCAAGAACATGGTTGGTTGTTACACGCTCCTCCAAATGGTAAAGCGACAGACATAATATGCCCCCCGTCTTTCTTGCCTTTTCAAAAGCCCCGATTGATGTTAAATTTTGATAGTGACGTCCTCACCATTGTTCTGACCAATTCTCACAAAACTTAACAAACCGCAACATGTTTTCTTCTTCTACTCTTTTTTTATTTTTATTTTATTTTTTATTAAAATAACTTGATAGACTATAGGTTGATCTTGATCTGACCAATCAAAATACCGTCAACGTAGATATTTTCTGCTTTCGTCCAATAGAAAAGAAATGAAGAAACGAAAAAAAAAAAAAAAACTACCAATTATTAACGCCATTTTATGACACATGAACTGAGTTATTTAAGACCAAATTTCACATATCCAATTGGCGGGTCCAAATGAACACCCACCCGTTGAACATAAAAAAACCCCCCCTTTAAAAGTCCACTATCCTCATAAAAGATCCCAAACATTTCTTTCTCGTGGTGTGTTGGACCTGCTCATTAGAATACCTCTTCTGTTAACATGGTTTTATTTATTTATTTTTAATAACGGAGAATTCTTTTAAGATAAGATTATTTTGTGTACCTACTTCTGTTGGATAAACTTTGAATTCGTTCAAAGCGCCTCTCCATACCAATCGTTAAGATGGTTTTAGTTAACCAAACAAGTATGTTATGCACATAAAGCAGGATTATGTGTCTTCAAAAAGACAACCCTAACACTTAAAAAAAAAAAAAAAACACGTAACGATTAATTTTCTCTCTTATAATTTTCAATCCACAATAATAGATAAATTTTCCTATCTTATTATTATTATTATTATTATTATTTTACTTATAAATTCTCCTATCTAAAAGATTATAGAAAAGGACCTTCTATCAATAAGTAGACCGTCGCCATCTTCTATATTAGTCCGTCCTTATCATACGTTTTTGGCTGAATGAGTTTTATTGCTTCAAATTTCCCAAGAAATAATAGTCTTCTACACGTTAAACATTAAATATTAGCCACAAATTCATACGACCTAATACTGTTTTGACGAGATCAAAAGAAGCAATAATAGTTTTTACTTTTTATTTTGTTTTTTATTAGGATATTTTGGTATCATCTTTTGGTTTTCCAATAATATCCTCATTAATAGTATCCGGATTCCGTTTCATTACATTAATAATAAAAAATCAAGAAAAAAAGAAGAAGTGTGTAACCAGTCATTAGACCTAACCAAATAATAATAATAATAATAAATAAATCTATAAGTATAGAAACTTAAAGAGTATAATATTGGGTCCAATACAAAGATCTATAAAAACCTTAAAAGGCTTCTCCATCTCACGTGATTATGATACACGATATCAAAATGTTGAATAAGTATGAGTTAATAATCTCATATTGAAGGAGTGAATTATAGAATTATTCACTTGAAAAAAACAAAAAAAGAAATTATAGAATTATTACATAGACGACATGTGTTAATTTGGGTTAAAATATATATTTTTTTTAATTTAGTCTATAAAAATAATATGTGTTTATTTTTTTGATAGCATGTGAAATGCATATGTTGTTTTAATAAAAAAAATTTTAATTTTGTTCATATTATTAAAAAAATATATGCATTTCACATGTTAAAGGGATACATGTTCATTTTTATAGACCAAATTGAAAAATTTTCTTATAACCCAATTTAAAAGAAAATTCTGTTCATTTATTTATATATATTCGAAATCGATAAAAATAAGCTAATATTTTGATTACCGAATATGCCAAGTGTCGGTGAAGCTTCCTTGCCAACATCACACACCCATCGTGTCCGCTGTATTTATGTGACGCAAAGACAAAATAAAGAAAGACAGACTTATTTTAAATCTTAAATCCTTAAAAAAGGAAGTCTATAGGACTTTCTCGGCTCTCTCCCAAAACCCCTCGTGTCATCCCCTCAATCTCTCTCTCTCTCTCTCTCTCTCTCCCTCTGCAATTCTTCCGGTTTCCAGGGTGGCCTTTTGCCCAGCATCGGATCTGGGGTTTCTACGCTTTCTATTGAAGGTACCTACTTTTCATTTCATTTATCAAAATGCTTCTTATTTGTTTAGTATTTTCGGTTTCGATTTCTGTGGAATATTAATCATGTATTGATGCATTTCAACTATTTAAGGGCTCTGATGGGTTGGTCAATTCGCTATGGTTTGTGGGTTTGATTGATTATGTAGGTTTTTTTTTGATACTTTTGTTTTGAATTTTTTTTTCTGCAGTTGTTTTACGAGACATTTTGTTACGTCCGAACTTTGTTCTTTGCTTTTTTCCAAGGTTTTTCAGATTGGTTATATGACTTGGTTTTTAAGGTGCTTTTTGGTATTTTGAAGCCACATTGTTTATTTTACCCTTTTATTTCTCTTCATAAAGATTTCACGGGTAGTGCTTTTGGAATTTGGTGATTCAAAATTTTTTTTAGGTGGTAGTTGATTGATGTTTTTCTGTTGCATCAATAATTGCAGGGTTCTATTCATTGTTGGGATATTGTTGCTATTGTATTTTCTAGAATTCGTGAGGAAAGGACTAGGGGGGATTGTTATTTTTTGGTTGAGTATTAGTGGAAAGGCAGCCAGGTCGTGTAAAACAAGTTAAACTGCAATTCTTGAAGATTTCTTGGCCTTAATTGTGACTTAAAATTGGAAAGTGATGTTTACTTAACGAAGGTAGATATATTTGAGATCACTTTTCCCACTAAAGGTTAAAATATATAGTGAAGGAAGAGGTAATCTGTGTTATGGGTTGACTTCAAATATAGGAAGATTTGGTCGTGTTCTGGAAATATTGTGGATTTTTTTTTATCATTTGGAGAGTGTGTGGGGAAGGGAACAATTAGATTGGGTTTGTGGTTTCGTTATGGATCATATGACCCCAAGAGAGAGAGATATTGAAACTGATCTCGAAAGTGGGGAAACAGTTAGTGAAGAAGATTCGAGCAAAGTCCCTCTTTTGGGTTCTGTAAAGCAGGCAAGGACATTTCTTGGGAAGATTCATAGTGGGTTTGTTGATGGGTCAGCCAAGAGTGAAGATGGGTTAAGTTTATGTGACAGCGTGCCAAACTCCAATGGGATTTCTCCTGAGAAAGTGAAGATGGTGAACAACAAGATATTGGAAGGTGAAGAGACTCTAGATTATGTGGAGAAAAAACCATTGAAGGAGAAACGTAAAAAGACGACCAATAAAAAGCCTCCAAAGCCTCCCAGACCTCCGAGAGGTCCTTCATTGGATGCAGCTGACCATAAGCTAATTAAGGAGATATCTGAACTTGCCATGTTGAAGCGTGCAAGGACTGAGCGAATGAAAGCCTTGAAGAAGATGAAAGCTGCTAAGTCATCTCCTAAAGGCAGCAGCATATTTGCCATGGTGATGACAATTCTCTTCTTTCTTGTGATAATCTTTCAAGGTAATATTTTCTAATTGAACCTGAAGTTGATTTACCTTGTATTTAGCTATGTGTTCTTGTTGGCTGCTTGCCTTGTTCCCTGTGCAAATGGATGGCTTAGCTTTGACCAAGAAAATTAGATTGCTATGTGGATAGAACTATCTCATGATTTTGATTGTTTCAATCCTTATGTTTGTGTGAACTGTGAAACATACCTTGTTTCTTAATTAAATATCTCTTTTTCCCCCCTGACTGTTGTTTAGTGAGCTAGGAGCCTAGCACTTCAAGATGCTGTGAGTTTTCATACTTAAATGCTCGTTGCTCCATGAATCTTCAATGGATTCACTTGAATCATTTATGTTCGAAGGCAAAATATATAATCCTGAACAGGGCCATTGAAAAGTAAGGAGACACCACTGAAATTAATGGTACGGGAGTTTTATGATCTTATGGCATCCCATTGAATTGAGTTTATATTATTTTTTTGATAAGTAAGGTCAAGTAAGGTAAGATTTTATTAAAAAACAGCGCGAGGCGCCCTTAAGTATATATGAAGTATACAAAAGAAACACCTAGAAAGAGAAAACATCAAGCAGAGTTTATATTATTAGGTGTGTCAATTGCTGCCATTTCAAAAATGGCCTCAACAAGATGGACTTATCTAAAAACTAAGGTCGAACAAAACTGGGATAATCATCCTATTTTTATGGGACGTCCAAATGTGCCCCGAATAGATTTATTGTCCTGATTTTTTATTTATATATTTTTTTCTATGATGAAAAATCCCTTCAAGGCATGGCCCCTTTGGGACCCATCTCTGTCAGTTAAACCCCATATATACGACTCCGCCTAGAAAAACTGTGTATCAGGTAATTGAGGAGACTCGAACAGCCGACCTCGTGGTATTACACCAAATGAGTGACCATTCAAGCTAATTCTCGTGGGCTATTGTCTTGGGATTTGTTGGCTATGTATGTGTAGTTATTTTTTTTAACTTTGGACACGGTTAGATATTCTAGCAAATCTTAGGTTTTGAAGTTCTTTTAAGATTTGCTTCAACCTTGCTTGAGTTCTTTTAAGATTTCTGTTTCCTAGCTTTGTTTAGTGTTCTCATGATCTTGTCAATTCTGCAGGAATGTCATCTAGGAGAAATACACCGGTAAGCTTCCAGGGGTCTCCTGTGTCAGCAGGACCGACAGAGGGTGGTTTGATTTCCATTGAGTACTACCCATTTCCATCTGCAAGTGAGCCAAATGAACCTGCTTCTGCTTCTGCTTCTGGTTCTCCCAAGTATGTCTACTATTCATATTGGCTAGAAAACCATATTTGATGTTCCTTTGCTTATTGCGATTTGTTGTTAGTTTGGTATATAGTGTGGCAGTCAAGTAAAAATCGTTTGTTATGGTGGAACCTTTGCAGTTTAGTAGAGCAGATTGCTGGTTCAGATGTGTCGGAAAAGATGACAAGAGATGCGGGATGAAATGGAGTGTTGCTGAAAAAGAGAGAGAATGCTATTGGTTTTTGCCTATTGCCTAGTCTATGTTGAAGAGCAAACCATTTTTCCATGCACGTGTTTTTTTATTCATGACCTTCGGAATGTGAATCTGAATCTTTCGGGTAAATTTATCCCCACTGTTGTGTATATAAATTAAAATTGGGGGTGTCTCAAATTGCTGTACAAGTTTTGTAGATGATGCCAAAGTTGCCTTCTTAGCAACAAACGTGGCCAAGTAACTACTGTTGGGATTTGGTTAGCACATCTGGTTTACACAAGTTTTAACCTCCTTCACTATTTCTAATTAAATATAAAAGGGTCTTTATATGGGTATAAACCTCTTGTAATCTCGTGTTCAGTTTGGTCTTAAGTGTATACTTTACTATTGTGTGGTTAAAAATCAATGAGATTATTGGCTTTAAAGTGTGATACAAATTAGTTACGTGAGCAAGCGTTTAATTCATAAGAGTTAACCTGTATGAAATGAGTGAGATGGCAACTCAAACACCCCGTCAAGGAATAAGGATCATAGGAAATATTTTTTTTGAAAAAGTCCACATACCCCCTTCAAACTACTACCTAATTGATAATGTTCTCCCCAAACTTTCAATTGTGA
>FXXK01000933.1:55063-68070 GCA_900184695.1 Betula pendula | reverse complement strand
TTTTTTGTTTTTTATTTTTTTATTTTTTTATTTTTTATGATATAGCACTCTTATTTTTTGCAAAGCAAATTCTCTACATATTGCAGCGGTGTTGAAAGTTTATGAAAAAACATCACACCATAAGCTCAATAATTAAGGAGAAAACATCCTCTTTTATTTTTTTTATTTTTTTCAGTAGAAATACCAATCATGAGGCAAAAGCTCAAATTCTTGTTATTTTTGGGGTTCAATCTATTCAAAGTTATGAGAAGTACTATAATTGGTAAATTCAAAACTAGGACTTTTAAAAACATCATTATGTAATTTTTCAAGGTTGGATTTGTTCCAATGTTGCACGTGCCATAAATATGTAATTTTTCTGATACAAACACAAGAGAGGACATGCTGCATGTGATAGATTGTAATATTGTAAGTGTGGATTTTCGTTACTTAATGGATTTTAATACAAAGTGGGAATCCATCTAGGATTCCAGGTTTTCTATGCACATGAGGGAGATTCAACAGTACTTCAGCTAGCTGTTGAGTAGACATCAAAGTACACAAAACTATTAGAATTAATCTAAATGTCATATTTCATATTTCAAAAGGATTTGCGCATGTACATAGATCATTTCTTACTTCAAATACCACTTAGATAAAGGGCCTGTAATGTCTCATAACCTTGCAGCCATCATTGCCTTCGATTCTGTCAATGAAACGTCGAAACAGGTGTGAAGCCAAAGTCACATGTGCAATCCACTATTTTTTCATATGTGATAAAGTTGGCCGCTGTCCGTGATCCTAATCATATCATTCAATATTTTTTCAGTTAACTTATCCGGCCAGATGGTATTGTATTTGTTTATGGAATTTTGAGATATCCTTAGAAAATGAAGACATCCTTAATACGGAAGCCAGGTTTAATCCTTTTATTCATAATGTTGGTAAATTCTCTACAGTAAAAAAAAGGGGGGGTTAATATATCTTCTTGTCACTAAGAAACGGGAAGAGAAAAATGATGAGGAAGTGAAGAAGTAGAAATAATGAATAAAGCCACATGATTTGACAACTTCCAACAAAGTTTTAAGGCAAAAACTGAAATGTTGAAGGGTACGTTAAATTAATTAATGCTTCAATACAGGAAAAAAAGAATGTGATGATATAGTATTCTTTGTGAGAGCTAGGGATATTTTCTTCTTCTACTCTCCTGCATCTCACGCGCGCATGTGACTAGTGGCTGGTGTTTGGCATCGAGAAAAAACAGTAGGGTTGAGAGACTTACACGCCCAAATTTTCTAATATATACGCATAGACTAATGATATTCGTCGGCCGGTGTGAATGAACAGTATTCACACCGGCCGACGTGAAATCTGCTTTAATGCAAAAAATTAATTTTTTTTGTTTTTTTTTCAATGACAACAGATTCATGTCGGCCGGTGTGAATGACTCACACCGGGCCGACGAGAATCATGACTCATATGCATATAATCTGTCTTGCCCACCCTCAGACAAAAACTGCCCCATGTGACTTGATTGCTAAGATCATACGTACACTTCAATGGCCCGACCCTCTAGCAAGTTCTGACGTGAGTAGCTAGAATTACTTTATTTTTTTTTTTTAATACAAAAAGTAAAAGGAAACTTGCCTAGCCTACCTGATGTTGACGTAAATTTTATACAATAGTAAAAGAAAATCTGCCTAGCCTATTTTACGTGAGGGTATAAAATTACTCTAAATTGTCAAAATAAATTGCTCCGTTGCCTAGTTAGAACACTCATATTGGATTCAATAAAATAATTAAAAATTTATTTTGTTGAGCTTTATAATAAAATTTTTTTAAAAAATTCTCACATTTGACTTAACAAAATATTCACTTTTTTGTTGAGATGCTACAGTACTCAACAAAGTATTGTAGCTCACCAATCTATATTTTAATTAATAAAATAATAATTTCTCCCTCCTATCTCCTCTCTCCTTTCATTTCTCTTTTTCCCTACGCCTTCTTCTCTCCTGTGCCTTCTTCTTTTCTCCTTTTTTTTGTCTTTTTTTTTTTTTTTTTTTTTTATCTTGTGCTGCTTTCCCTTTGTAATTTTTTTTTTTTTAAGTATTCCTCTTTGGTATTTGGTATTGAATGCTTCATTTTTTTTTTTAAAAAAAAAGACCATTAGAAAATAAAAAAAATTTAAAAAAATAATATTAGAAATGATAAAATTTCAAAAATATGATGTTGGAGAAAGAATTAAAAAATAATAGATATGAATATTAAATGAAATAGTGAAAGTTGTTAGTTAAATACTGAGCCGGATGTAAGTTCTTTTGAAAGTTAGTTAAGCTAAAATGAAAAAAAAATAAAAAAAAAAAAAAAAAAAGAAAGAAAAAAAAAGTGATGTTTTAACTAAAATTTAGTTAAATAGTTGTTGAGCCCAATGTGAATGCTGTTAACCTGCTTCTGTCAAAAAAAGAAAAAGACAAAAGACAAAAGAAAAAGGCTACTTCAGAGTCAAACCGAAATGCTATAATTCCTCACGAAAATCCAATGTTGTTTTACAAGTTTTGGAGAATTCCATGTGTTGAGTTTACACATGTGATTGTATAAAGATTGAGTTTCACATTAAAAAAGTATAACAAATTTTAGTGGTTAATATAATATAGTTGGACTTAAACTCACATTTTTAAGCTTTTAAATTGAATAATATCTTAATATACTATATTATCGACTCACTAAAAAATTTCTTAAGATATTAATTTCTCAAACACGATGTAACCTTTTTAAGTTGTTTGACCGAACCAGATATCAAAATAAAAAGTTTTACAAACAACCACGGCTGTAACAAATGTGAGAATTTTGGGAAATTCGATTACAACCCCCAATTAGCCATATATATACCAATATCAATTTTTTTATTAGGAGGCAATGTTTTTTCAATTATCCATCTACTATCTCTTACCAAATAATAATTTTTGCTCTATTGCAGTTTCATAAAATCTCAAATAACAAGTCTACTTTATTGTAAATAGTTTTTCTCTTTCTTAAAATTTTTCAAGAACGTTATCAAATTTTTATATTGATATATTTTTAAATTTATTATCAAGTAAAAAAATTTTCTATATAAACTTTATTTTTTAATATTGTCCCGTGGAACTACTTACATATAATAGACCAGAATTAGGAGTCACGACTTTGGGGGTTTGGATGGACAAAACTTAAAAAAAAAAAATTCTTAGGGGTGTATATCATAAAAAAAAAAAAAAAAAAAAAAAAAGAGGGAGAATTCTAAAATTTTGAAGGCTATAGCCTCTCAAGACATCACTTGGCCAGGGACGGAACTAAGAATTTTTATGAAGGGGGACCGAAGTGTAAATGAGGATTTTTATTCGGAGATGCAAATCAGAATCATGCTCCAATAAACTAATATCAATTTCATTTACATTAAATTTTCAAAATTTTGTAGAAGGATTTTTAAAAATTGAGATATCAGAGGTTGACGATGATGTATCACTAACATTGGTTTCTAAATTTTGTGTATTTTATCTTTTGAAAAAGTCAACAATTATAGATAATTTTTTCATCATCTATAAATAAACTTAATAACATTAGGGTATTTAAGTAAATTAACTTAAATGACAATAAAATTATTATACTTAATAATAAACAAATAATACATTTTATAATCAACCTTTACCTTTACCTTCTCTCTCTCTAACCCATGATCTCACTCTCTTTTCTCTCTTCTTTCTTCTATTTTCTACGTCTCTCTCCTTGTTTCCTTATTTCTTTATCTTTTCTTTTCACTTTTCTCTTCTTCTATTCACCAAAAAAAAAAAATTAAAATTAAAAAAATCAGGGGGGGCCATGACCCCTTCAGTCTCAACGTAGTTCTGTCACTGCACTTAGCTCTATTCTTATTTACTTGACACTAATTAATTTTTAGATAAGAAGATAAAAGATTGGAACCAACAAAAGTGAAGTTAGTTGAATTTGTTACATTGTTGTGTGTGCCACATACATGTTTTCAATCTATTTTACGTAAAGGACAAGAAATGCTATGACAAAATGGACCCTTCATGCGTGGACTATACGTGACTCCTATCTTAATCCAAAGAAGGCTGTGTTTTCTTTTTTCTTTTTTGTAAGAAAGAAGGTAGTTCAGGATTGTTTTGAGCTGATTTTTAATACTTGAATATCAGCCTTACATGCATCCTGCCAGCCGTTGGTGCTGCTTTCTGGTATTGTAAAGCTTAGAACAACAGATTTTTATTTATTTCTTTTTTTTTCTGAGCAATACTATTTATTTATTTTTTAACTTTTTCCTTTTATTTATTTTTTTTTCCACCCTCTCTCTCTCCTATTCTCTCATCTTTAATCTCAAATACTACAGTACTAATCTCCTTTCAGAAAGAGTGTATATTCTGAGTCATTGTATAATATGCACACATACGACAAATGGGAGTCACCAAACGATTGGTCGTGTTAAAGTACTATACGACTAATTTATTCTTACATGACATCGATCCATGAATGAAGTAGAGATCGCAAAAATGCAACAACTGCTTAAAGCAAATTCCTAACGATAGCTGCAGCCACAGCAGCGACTTCATGCACAACTTTGTTCATATCCGTCAGCGGTGAACGGCGGCCGGAGAAACCGTCTTCACATGAACTGGCCACATCGGCGGCATCATTTGCAGCCTGTTCAGCAAATTTAGGATTACCTTTCTGCAAAGCTTCAATGGCTTCCGGGACATCACCCTCTATAATAGCTTTGTAGCCGTCAGCACAAGACCTTAACGGCCGGTTTAGTTTTGGGCTACCGTGACGAAGACCGTTAATATGGTTTAGAGTTTCAGTTGCCTTGGTTTTGAGTACGTCAACCATTATGAGGGCTAGCCCTGTGACATCTGCACGGGAGCTTCGAGGGTTTGATTTAAGAGAAGAGATGCAAACATCATAAAAGGGTGTCTGCTTGCATGTTTGCACAATCAAATTGCCATCCATTGGCAATGCCGCCGCCGCGCATTGGGTTGCGGTAACATGAACAAGAAAGAGGAGCATGATCAAAAGTTTCATCTTTGCAGAGAAAAGAAATAAAGGACGGAAGAAAGTAGAGAGGATTCGGTGATGCTTATTGAAGACAAAAACTAGGAAGAGAGCCCTTCAATATATATATAGAAGATAAGAATCTAAAGTGGGAAGAAAACAGAGATCCCAATAATATCGCAACATGCAACATGCATTAACATTGATAGGAGAGGAATTAATCGAAATTATACTTTATACTTTCCTTTTTGTTTTTTTTTGGATATACCTTCCTTATTTACAACACTCAATGGGGCCCAACTTGGGCCATCTCAGGAAATCTTCTTGCTCAAGTTAATCCTTTGGTAAAAATTAATATCAGTCAATTGGTACAGACTGCAAATGAGTGGGAGCAACTCCACTCGTTGACTTTATACTTTCCTTTTTGTTTTTTTTGGATATACCTTCCTTATTTACAACACTCAATGGGGCCCAACTTGGGCCATCTCAGGAAATCTTCTTGCTCAAGTTAATCCTTTGGTAAAAATTAATATCAGTCAATTGGTACAGACTGCAAATGAGTGGGAGCAACTCCACGCGTTGAAAACTCTCCCATTTTTACACGGGTAATACTACATGGAAATCCCATTTTACTGTATTTGTTCCTTATTTGTGCGGAGGCGCCGAGTTCTCTCCTTTCTCATGCTGAACACACAAACACTCTGACAAGTGTTCCTATATCAAAAAAGGGACCAAGTACATCTGAATCATCCCTTTTTTTTCTTTTTTCTTTTTTCTTTTTTCTTTTTTCTTTTTTCCTTTTTCTTTTTTCCTTTTTTCACTCATGACAAATTGTTTTTTTGTAAGGCACATCCTCTACATTGGCACATGCTGACCAAGTTCTTGAGTATTTATGAGGAAGCTTCTAGGCAGCAATTAAATAAGGCAAAAACTTTTATTTTTTTAGCAGAAATCCAAGTTCAAGAGATAAATAGAAAATTTTGGAGTTATCCGACATTCTGGCAACTCAGAGATATGACAATTAGTATCTAGGGTTACCAGCACTAATTGTGCAAATCTAGAATATAAGATTTCAAAGGAATAAAAGATAAGGTTGGGAAACAGTTGCAAGACTGGGAGCTCAAATTCCTATCACAGGCAGGGAAAGAGATTCCATTGAAGTCAGTAATTCAAGCAATTCTGACGTATAGTATGAGTGTTTTTTTGCTTACAAAAGCTCTATGCAAGGAGAATATCTCAATGATGCAGATATTAATTCTAACAGGGCAGCAAGGGAATGAAGCTAAGATCTACTGGATGAGTTAGGAGAAAATGCATGGGTGTTTCCAAAGCACGAGGTGGCATGGGTTTCCTGGACGTAATTTGATTCAACAAAGTCCTATTGGCCAAGCAATGCTGGAGATTGGTCCAAAATACTAATAGTCTCACATCGAAATTATAAAGGCGAAGTACTATCATTGAGGCACAATGATGGATGCACAATTGGACAAGAGACCCTATATATTTTGCTAGGCGTAGCATTCAAGGGGCATGTAACTTAGTACAACAGGGATTGATCTGGCAAATTAGAGATGCTTCTACTGTTAAAATCTGTAGGGATTGATGGCTGCATACATCGATCACTTATACTGTTCAATCACCACAAAAAATTCTCAAGGTAGAAACGAAAGTAAAGGACCTTATTGACCATGACACGAATTGGTGGAACAAAGCTTTAATTGATGCAATCTTCACAAAGGAAGAGGCCCTGGTGATTAGCAAGCTGCCAGTTAGTTGCTCATTATAGAAAGATGTAGTAATCTGGAGAGGCACTACCACAAGTGAATTTTCGGTTTGTAATGCATATCATTTGGCCAAGGAAATACAAGATGTTATGAGTGGAGAAAGCTCTAAGTCGGCTAGTGACATTGAAATTTGGTAGATCTTGTGGCAACTACAAATCCCTAACGCAGCAAAAATGTTTCTGTGGAGAGCTTGCTACAATATATTGCCAACCAAAGACAAGCTGTTGAAGTGAGATATAGTCCAAGAATCCTTATGCCCTCTATGTGGACTAGAGGTTGAAAGCATCACCCATATTTTGTGGAATTGCTCCTCAACAATGGATGTGTGATACAAAATTTCAAAAAAGCCATTATTGCGGATTTGACTTTCTACAATTGGTGGATGAGATGTTCAACAAATGCAATAGGGATGAGTTCGAATTTTGTATGGATAGCAAGACAGGTATGGTTTAAACGGAATTCAGTTGTATATGGCTAGAAGTTTCTTTCATCCTAATCTTCTAGTGCGGGGAAGGAATGAATCCTTCAAGGAATACAAGAAGGTGAATTTGGGAGAGAGTGCCCCATCATATTTTGGCCCCGAAAAACCACAAGATGGCATTAACGCCCTAAAACTGTTCATCAGTTGTATCAACTATCAAGGACCTCCCCCCGCCGTATTTGGGCTGGCTACCTCCAGCTCTTGCCTCCTTAGGAGTGCTTTGCCCTTGATTTGGACTTTGGACGACCTGGACTCTCTCCTACGTACGCGGCGCACCACAAGGTATATATGCGGCTATCCAAAATATATCATACATTTTTTATTTATGCAACTCTTTGTGGTTTTTGTGAATGGTATTGTTTGCAGTCCGATGGCACTTCTTTTCCATTCAGAATTGGATAATCGTATTGATCTGGGGTCATCCCATCATGGGTGTTAGGATTTATACATTTTCTAGATTGGAAATATAACTGACCCTTTTGTCTTTGACCCAGATAGTTTGTATCCATTCAAGGTATGGTAAAATGTGAAATGCTTAAGTGTGTGTAGAAAATTGTCTAATATGCTAGCAGTGTTAATATATAAGTTCCTCTACTCATTGCAATGCTAGTGCAATATGCTGCTCCTTATCTTTCAAGTTCGGTTGTTCCAATTTTAGAGCTTCATCTTTCAGCTTTTAGGGTTTGGCTGTAGAGAAGAGAGACAAAGATCATAATGAGGTGTTTGCTTGCATGCTTGATAATATGACCACTATAGTTTTACGCTTTTTTTTTTCCTTCAAAAGGTTAGGTTGCTTACTTCATTTGTTTACGCTGAAAGGTATCTGAGGACGGATCAATGCCCTGAAATATTAACATAATTGAAAGCGTGCATTAGAGAAAGATTAATATACAGGAAGTTGTTTGTGTGAGAGAAGAAGCACCTGAGAGAGATAGGGGGTTTGCTTTCTAACTTGCGCTGGAATAGCAATGAGGCCTTTCCACTGCAAGTCCACACATAAGTCAGGGAGAATTCAAAGACATGTCATTAAGAGAGATGGATAGGCATATATAGCACTTACCAGGAAGGAGGCCCGGAGAAGAGTGTAAATTGTTCAGTCTGGTTATAGTTGAGGAGGTTCTGTCTACCTCGCTGAGAAGAACCTCTACCATATTCGTCGAAAGTTTTGAATTGTAACGACAAGATAATGTGGTCACTGATACCATACTTAAATCAAAAAATAATAATACATATATCTGTGACCATGCGAATGTGTTGTGGCAGATATGCTTATGCTTAATATCTGCCAAGCATATCTGCGACCATGTTACTGTCGTCGACGATATGTTCTGATTAGTACACAGTAAAAGCGCTCCTGATTAGTGATTGAAACACAGTAAAAAACTCCCACATCGACAACATGGACCGAGAGAGCGAAGAAGTGGAGAGGAAGTGAAAATGAGTGAGGACGTGAAGAGGAGCATCGTGGGAGTTCTCTCTACGCTGTCGTTTGGGTCGTTTATTTAAAATTTGTTAATTTTGTTGATTTTTTTTTTTCTCAAAACCAGAAAATTAAGAAAAAAAATAAATCATACTTAAGTCGAGCCGAGCTGATTACTCGATAAAGCACTTGGCTCGACCAATGTGCGAGCTCGAGCTCGCACAAGGATTTTTCCTTGGTGAGCTGAGCCGAGCCAGGGTTTAGATACTCGACTAAAGCTTGAGCTCGAGCTTAAGTAAAGTGTGAACAAGCCGAGCTTTCATAGCCAGTACTCATCCGAGCTTGGCTCATTTACAACTAAGGACAATTGGCATGAAATTGTTGAGTGGGGCTTGCAGTCACCAGTGTATCTAGTTGGCTTGGAGTGCAGTCACCTATCATATCTAGGCTTAGAGGAATGCTAAAACTCATGGGGGAATTCCCAAGTCATATGAGGATTTGATTCAAGTAATTAAGTGATAGATTAGAACTAGAGTTTCCAAATAGCTTTCCATTTCCAATCTAAAAATTTACTGGAGTTTAGCCTGACCATAAAGGAAAAAGGAAAAATCTACAAAAAGAACTGAAAATCTAAAAGTTAGAACTAAAATCTAAAAGCTAAAAAAAAATAAAAAATAAAAAAACCCTGCAGAAGAAAATAATTCTGCGAAGATAATTATTTTTGCAAGGTATTACACCAACCACCCTCAAGTCTATTTTGGGGGGTTCGACCACCATTTAAAAAAATTAAAAAAAAAATTATTTAATTTTGAATGCGTTTTGTTATGCATCGATGACAAATTGACATAGCTCTTTTTCCTGTTGTTGACTACATACGAACGACTGGAATTTTAAGAATTGCAAAACATATGGATCCCTTTTAAGAATCAAGAGCTCTAGTAATTGTTACGATGCTAGAAAGCCAGAAATTAATGTAGCATTTAGTTGGTCAATGACATCGGGGCCAATTCAATCCTCGTGATACAATATTGTTTCTAAGAGTTAGAGGAGAATTTATTATAGAACCAATCAAAAGAAGCATAGGCTTTAACGCAGGCATTATCTCTCTGATTAGATCAACACCCTAAGAGCACATGTGACGTTTGTTCAATCCTCTTTTTTATTGTTTTGTTAATTTTTTGGCATAATTGCCCACGTAACAAGTTGACGCATATTTGGATACACATGTGACATTTTCATTGGTCTGATGTGGACAATTGTGAATGCTCTAACTGGTACATGATCCTCCAAATTTTGCTAAAAACTTTAACCCAAAATACAAACCACAAAACAACATTTCATATCAAATTCTTTTTCCACCATGGGCCATTGGGCCTAACAGTAGGGGCCTTTAAAAAGATTAAGTGGATTAAGCAATAGACCATTTCAGAAAGGAATAATGAAAAAGAAAGAAACACGGACTTAGACAAAGGTCAATGGGCCAAATTCAGGTTGGGCTGCATCCTACACCCTATTTGGGCAAAATTTACATTTGCTGAATGAAAGGAACCAATATTTGATTATATAGAACTATGTTTCCAACAACGGGCCACGGCTATCAAAACATTTTGCATGCATTGAAATGAAAATGTAAATGACAAAAAAATAAAAAAAATAAAAAAAAAGCTTATATGTTCAAATAATTAATGCGGATAACCAAATGGTTGACATTAATTCCAAAATGTAGGATGAGTTCAATAATAAGATGAAGTTACATATATACGGATACTTTTCTTTTAATTGGTTGCTTTTTTCCATTGGTAAGGGTTTTATCAAGTATATTTTGGAAAAAAATTTCTTTTGGACGTTAATTATTCATTCAATTTAATTGATTTCACCAAAATTGCTTTTCACGGAAGCTAACTTGTTACACAAGTTTTTTATCAAACTTTTGGACGAAGTTACTGTTTGTTACTCTAGATTAATCTAGACCCTTCATTATTTTTTAACTACGGATCCAAATTAATAGATCATCAAGACGTAGACATGTAGGATCATGATAAAGCTTAGCCACGTGATGCAATTTCTAGTGTAAAACGCACCTGCACCCCTTGTAGTTGAATGCAATTTTATTGGCTGCGTCGAAAATCGCAATTTTATTGCCTATATCATCTATTGGTTTGTCGGAAATCGCAATTAGGGGGACTCGATGGCTATTGTTACAGGGAAATCACAATGGTGGGGCTCACGGTCATGAAGATCTCGTAACGACTAAAGATCTCGTAATAACCAAGATCTCATAATGGCATAAATTTCATATATGTAATTAACTCAAATGATAAAATTTTAACTTTTAACAATAATGATATTAGTATAGATTTACATGAACAATTATGATATATACTTTATATAAGAAAATAAAAAATTAATTGAGTAACTCATGAACAAGCTCAAATTAGTTTGAAAAATAAATGAATTAGGCTTGAAGAGAATATCTAGCTCTATCGATAATATGAATAAAAATGGAAATTAGACAACGTTATTGTTTGCTACTCTAGATTAATCTAGACCCTTCATTATTTTTTAACTACGGGTTTCCAAATTAATAGAAATTGAAAAGTAATTACAACACTTAGAACTAATTAATTAAGCAGCTATTATAAATAGAAATTCAAAATTAATTACAAAGACTTCTTGGAATTGAAAATTAATTACAAGACTTAATTAGAACTAAGCAGGTATTATAGAAATTAAAAAGTATAATATAATCAGTAGAACTAAAAAGTAATAGAAAACCTAGGGAAAGATTGTTGTTCGGCAAGATGGGCACGTCAGTGGCCCTTGGTCCAAATCCAAATATTCTCCCATGCAGTGAGAGTGGAAAGCATGCTGGCGGAGAAATGAGACTGATCTCCTCCATGTCAGCAAATTGGTTCAAGTAGACTACACACGAGCTCTGCTCATCACCATCGTGGTAGGTGATATTCAGCAGCAGTGGGTCCGGCTGGGGCAAGTCTTGTAGTTCCAAGTCTTGTTGACCGTGAGCCCTCCCATTCTCACCATTCTGATTTCCGTGAGTCCCACCCTTGCGCAGCCAATATATAATATATGCAACAGCAAGGAGAATGAATACCACGATGACAATGAGGACGTCCATGGCAACCGAGTTAGAGTGGGTGTCAGTTGGGGGAGGAGGGGGAGGAGGCAATGAGGATGGAACGAAAGGGATTTCAGGTAGGGCGGGGTGGTCTGCCATGTTTGCAGAGGGCAAGAGGTGGATGAGGATGAGGATGAACAAAATGGCTTTGATACTCTGCTTTTAAGGACACGGCTTATAACCATTGCTACTTAAAATGGTAAAAGCTTTTAGAGAATAATGCTATAATTATATATGAAGATCATCCAGACGTAGACATGTTGGATCATTATCAAGCTTAACCATGTGATGCAACTTTCACAAAGCTTAGACATAGACATAAGCAACTTAATCAGTATTGTGGTTTCAATTTACAATAAGCTTCATAGAGTTTAAAAAGTAACTTAAAATTTTATTTTAATTTTTTTTAAGATAAGACGAACAAGAACTACAACAAAAAACAGACTTCATCTAGACTTGGAAAATATGCATCTCAGTGGGAGTGGAACGTATGCTGGCACGAAGAAATGAGACTGATCTCCTTCATGTCAGCAACTTGGTTCAAGCAGACAACACACGAGCTTTGCTTAAAAGAAAGAATATCACCATAGTGCCATAGTGGTAGGTGATATTTAGCAGCAGTGGGTCCGGCTGTGGCAAGTCTTATAGTTCCAAGTCTTTTTGACTATGAGGGGGAGGAGGCAGTGAGGATGGAAAAAATGGGAGTTCGGGTAGGGCGCGGTGGTCTGCCATATTTGTAGATCTCTTTCTTAAGATCGAAAAAACAAGAAAAGAAGAAGGGCAGGCAGAGGATGAAGAAAAAACATAGAAAAGAAGAACCGGGCAGCTAGGCAGAGGGCAAGAGGATGAAGAAAAAAAATGAAAAAAAGAACTGGGCACAGGCGGAGCATGAAGAAGACGATCAGGATGAAGAAAATGGCGTTTGATACTCTCCTTTTAAAGACTAGGCTTGTAAGCATTGTTACTTAAAATGGTAAATGCTTTCAAAGAATCATGCTATAATTATATGTTAAGATCATCAAGACGTAGACATGTAGGATCATGATAAAGCTTAGCCACGTGATGCAATTTCTAGTGTAAAACGCACCTGCACCCCTTGTAGTTGAATGCAATTTTATTGGCTGCGTCGAAAATCGCAATTTTATTGCCTATATCATCTATTGGTTG
>FXXK01000933.1:35322-54543 GCA_900184695.1 Betula pendula | reverse complement strand
GGATCCAAAATTAATAGAAATTGTAAAGTAATTACAACACTTAGAACTAATTAACTAAGCAGCTATTATATATAGAAATTCAAAATTAATTATAAAGACTTCTTGGAATTGAAAATTAATAACAACACTTCTCCCATACAGTGGGAGTGGAACGTATGCTGGCACGAAGAAATGAGACTGATCTCCTTCATGTCAGCAAATTGGTTCAAGCAGACAACACACGAGCTCTGCTCAAAAGAAAGAATATCACCATAGTGGTAGGTGATATTTAGCAGCAGTGGGTCCGGCTATAGCAAGTCTTGTAGTTCTAAGTCTTCTTGACTATGAGGGGGAGGAGGCAGTGAGGATGGAAAAAATGGGAGTTTGGGTAGGGCGGGAGTTTGGGTAGGGTGCGGTGGTCTACCATATTTGTGGATCTATTTCTTAAGATCGAAAAAACAAGAAAAGAAGAAGGGCAGGCAAAGGATGAAGAAAAAACACAGAAAAGAAAATGGTAAATGCTTTCAAAGAATCATGCTATAATTATATTTAAGATCATCGAGACGTAGACATGTAGGATCATGATCAAGCTTAGCCACGTGACGCAATTTCTAGTGTAAAACGCACCTGCACCCCTTGTGGTTGAATGCAATTTTATTGACATCCCTTAGGTTTCTAATTTTTCTAGTCATTCCTCAATGGTTATTTTTAAAAACCAAGAGTGTGCCAGTAGAACTGCATCAAACTAGAGAGTGCCGGTAGTTTCCCCAAATTTTTAGGCTGCCCAAACAATACTTGGTCTTGGTACACCACTCCCAAATCCATGCTTCAGCTACCCCCTCTGGCTAATTTAAAGTAGTCCGACCACCTCCTAGAATATATTTTATAGTTTTTATCATAACAAATACATGTATTATTATGGTTATTGGTGTGGCATTTTTTATGGTTTTTGTTCAAAATTTTAAATGGAAGTTCAGGATGAAAAGTTATTTGTCATTTATGCTTACCACACTGAGTTTTAAATCACTTTTTAAACCATATGGAGCTTATTGCAAACCCCATTTTCACAAACCACTGCAATCATCAATCCTCATCCTCTGCCTGCCAAGAGTTCTTTCTTTTCTTTTGTTTTTCATAAACAACCCTTACCCGAAATCCCATTTTTCCCATCTTCGCTCTCTCCTCCTCCCCCAACTGACACCCACTCCAACGCCAACTCTAACTTCATTGCCATGGACATCATAATTATTATCCTGGTATTCGTACTGCTAGCTCTTGCCTATATCATCTATTGGCTGCTTCGAAATCGCAATGGTGGGACTCACGGCCATGTACAGGAAAATGACAATGGTGGGGCTCTCAGTCATGAAGATCTCGTAACGACTAAAGATCTCGTAATAACCAAAGATCTCGTAATGACCATAAATTTCATATATGTAATTAACTCAAATGATAAAATTTTAACTTTTAACAATAATGATATTAGTATATATTTACATGAACAATAATGATATGTACTTTATATAAGAAATAAATAAATTAATTGAGTAGCTCATGAAGAAGCTCAAATTAGTTTGAAAAATAAATGAATTAAGCTTGAAGAGAATATCTAGCTCGATCGATAATATGAATAAAAATGGAAATTAGACAACGTTATTGTTTGCTACTCTAGATTAATCTAGACCCTTCATTATTTTTTAACTACGAATCCAAAATTAATAGAAATTGTAAAGTAATTACAAGACTTAGAACTAATTAATTAAGCAGCTATTATATATAGAAATTCAAAATTAATTACAAAGACTTCTTGGAATTGAAAATTAATTACAAGACTTAATTAGAACTAAGCAGGTATTATAGAAATTAAAAAGTAGAATATAAATTATTAGAACTAAAAAGTATTAGAAAACCTAAAGGAAGATTGTTGTTTGGCAACATGGGCACGTCAGTGGGCCTTGGTCCAAATCCAAATATTCTCCCATGCAGTGCAAGTGGAACGTATGCTGCCACAAAGAAATGAGACTGATTTCCTTCATGTCAGCAAATTGGTTCAAGCAGACAACACACGAGCTCTGCTCAAAAGGAAGAATATCACCATCGTGGTAGGTGATATTTAGCAGCGGTGGGTCCGGTTGTGGGTCCGGCTATGGCAAGTCTTGTAGTTCCAAGTCTTCTTGACTATGAGGGGGAGGAGGCAGTGAGGATGGAAAAAATGGGAGTTCGGGTAGGGTGGGGTGGTATGCCGTATTTGTGGATCTATTTCTTAAGATAAAAAAAAACAAGAAAAGAAGAAGGGCAAGCAGAGGATGAAGAAAAAAAATGAAAAGAAGAATTGGGCATAGGCGGAGGATGAAGAAGATGATCAGGATGAAGAAAATGACGTTTGATACTCTCCTTTTAAAGACTAGGCTTGTAAGCGTTGTTACTTAAGAAGGTAAATGCTTTCAAAGAATCATGCTATAATTATATATCAAGATCATCGAAACGTAGACATGTAGGATCATGATCAAGCTTAGCCACGTGATGCAATTTCTAGTGTAAAACGCACCTAGACCCCTTGTGGTTGAATGCAATTTTATTGACATCCCTTAGGTTTCTAATTTTTCTAGTCATTCTTCAATGGTTACTTTTAAAAACCAAGAGTTTGCCAATAGAATTGCATCAAACTAGAGAGTGCCGATGATTTACCCAAATTTTTAGGCTGCCCAAACAATACTTGATCTCGGCACACCACTCTCAAATCCATGGTTCAGCTACCCCCTCTAGCTAATTTGAAGTAGTCCGACCACCTCCTAGAATTTATTTTATATTTTTTATCATAAGATACACATGTCGTATTATTATGGTTATTGGTGTGGCATTTTTTTTGACGGTTTTTGTTCAAAATTTTAAATGGAAGTTTAGGATGAAAAGTTATTTGTCATTTATGCTTACTACACTGAGTTTTAAATCATTTTTTAAACCGTATGAAGCTTATTGCAAACCGGTTTAACCATATAGACTTTTATATTTTTTTTCATTTTTTTTAATATTATTAAAAATCACATTTTTATCTCATAACTACTGACGTGACATTCCCAACCAACCATTGGATAAGACCTTATTAAAAAAAAAATACAGTTATTTAGAACTGATATATTAGTATTGTGGGATAATTATCGGATAAAAATATAATTTTTAACATTAATCTTCTTATTTTTTTGGCATAACCCGAGGAACTCTGAATCTATTTCGATACCACAATAAGCTAATTATAAATCAAGTAAACCATAATGCCTGATTTTGCATTTTTCCCTTAAAAAATTAAAAGATAAATACATTAAATTAAGAAATTTTGAAATTTAGGATGGTAATCACAAAAACAATGACAATTCAAAAAAGTTAAATAAAGTTTTCCCTAATTATTTTTATAATTTGCTTTTTCTTGTAGATTTGAGTAAATGAATGTGCCAGATTGGATGTTTATCACTGGTGTTGGAAACGTATCAATTTGAAAGTGGTGTTGTCAATTTCCTCTTCTTTTTTATGTAGCATGCATAAAACATAGTCTATTACCTAAAATGTTTGCTAAATTTGAACTTTTTCAATAACTATTTTGGCTACTAATACTGGAAATGCTCATAAAACAACAGTTTTACTAGATTATATATGAGTGCTTAACACAAGCCTAAGAAATCTGAAGCAATTACATATGACCATTCGTATGAATTACGCTCTGCTCCAAACAAATCATATTGGCAAAAGCAATTACATCAGCTGAAATAAGACTAATTCTTTTCTGAATACAATTTTCCAAAGGGCAAAAAAAACACGAAAGGAATTCTTCTTTGAGTTTACAACTTTACAAGCACTATTCAAATTTCTCTCAAAACCATGACTTTCAGCTTCTATGATTTCTCCTTTTAACTGTACTTGCGACTATCCTCATCTTCCTATAGTTTCATTTGATCCTCATGGAATCTGACTTGCCCAGGAAAAAAACTTTCTAGTTTCTTTTGATCCTCATGAAAACTGTGCAGTCATGAAAACCTAAATTCCAACAGCGCAGAGGCAAAACAAGATATCCAGAAAAGAGACCCAAAACAAAAAACAAAAACAAAAAGTTGACATAATAAGCCTAACCCCCACCACTTGGGCACTCAGGCTCTCCATTAGCTACCACATACCCAACAAAGTAATGTGGCAAATGCTGTGAATACACTGGTATTCTTCGTTGATTGTAATCGAGAATCTTCCAACAGGCTTTTGTCCCCTTCCCACTTCCAGTGTCACGAAGAGCACTCTTAGGCACCTGAGAAGCTTGGATAATGGATAATTTCATCCTTCCAGGAGATTCTTGATAGCCATTATTTATATTCTTCATGAAATCCTCTTCAACAGACTCTATATCCGTGTAACTACTCTTGCTAGGATTTAAGCCCCAGTAGAACACAACATTGGGCTCTGTTACATCCATATCTACATATTCGGTAGGGTTAGGGTCACAAAAACCTTGCATCTCCTCCAGCTGCAGCAAAGAAAATCACAGAATGTGTTGACAAGGTAACCAAACCATAGGATTTTAGAATACTGACATTCATCAGTGCATGTCATATCAGTGGTTAGAGCTATGAATTGGGTAGAAGAAAACTTTGATTGATACGCAGATCACCAGTATAATTCAGTTAGAGAAAAGATGTAGAATGAAGTACTTCAAAAATGTTTGCGAAAAATCAAAGATGTCCCATGTGATAACAGCATTTAACCCATACTACAATAATTCAAGAACTACAACAAATATAATTGTGGCAAGCAGAGACTTCTTTTTATGTTAATTTTTTTTAAGATGAGATGAACAAGAACTACAACAAAAAACAGACTTCATCTAGACTTGAAAAATACACATCAAAGTAAGGAGAGGCCATATCCCCTTAACCAAGGGCCAGCTACACAAATAATGTTTGTGTACCAGAAACCTCCCAAGACATAATTGCTCATCCTGAATCACAAGACTGCAAGCTCATACGCATGTATGCTTGGTGCTTTAGTCAAAATAATCACATCAACTATAAATATAAATGCACTGAACTTGACTTCTCTACTTTTATGTATCCATATAATCATGAGAAGCAGGGACATCAATTAAACATAACTAAATAAACACTCACGGTGAGGCCATATCCCTTTTATCTAGGGCCAGCTACACAAATGATGCTTCTGTACAACCTCCGACAAGATGATTGTTCATGCCATGAATCATGACAACCCATTGATGTGCACATTATGCTTAGAATTTTGAGAAATTATCCCAAAAGTCCGAGCTTTGCCTTTGTGACGGATAAGGAAAATCATGAGTTTTGCTCGAGTGACAAATAGGTCTCCCATCAGATTTTTCATCCAATCTTTAACGGAAACCTTGCCACCTGTTATATTGTCCACATCAAACCAATGAAAACATCACGTGTATCCAAATACACGTCAACTTGCTACGTAGGCAATTACACCAAAAAATTAACAAAAAAATAAAAAAGAGGGGTGGAGACCCACCCCACCCCACAGAGGGTGGCACTCCACCCTGCACACCTCTTCTCCACCACCACAGAGGGGACGGTGGGGGGTGGCTTCATCCCTACCCACCTATGGAGGGGTGGAGTTCTAGCCCCACAGAGGGGCATGAGGTGGACAACTCTACACCCTCGCCCCCCCCCCCCCCGCCCCCCGCCAATGGGGGTTAAACCACCATTGTAGAGGCGTGTGAGGGTGGACCTCTCTACCCCGCCCCTATGTGAGATGGATCTCCACCCCTAACGCTCCTTTTATGAGGTGAGCAAGGATGGAACCACCCACACTGCCCCTTTGTGGGGCCCTCCACCTCCACCATATCCATGTGAGAGGTAGAGGATAGCAGTGGGATGGATCTTCAAACTTTTTTTTTTCCCTCTTTTTTGTTTTTTTGTTGTTTTTTTCAATTTTATTTTTTTTGCGTAATTGCCTACGTGACAAGTATCTGGATACACGTCACGTTTCTATTGGTTTGATGTCGACAATATAACAAGTGGCAAGTTTTCTGTTAAAGATTGAACAAAAAACTGACAAAGGGACCTATTTGTCACTTGAGCAAAACACATGACTTTAATTGTCAAAAGAAGAAACTCGAGTCCTTATCCATCACAAAACTCAAGGACTTTTAGGACAATTTCCCTAGAATTTTAGCCAAAGTTGTGAAATCAACTATATAAATATGAATACAGTGAACATCCTATATGAGCCTCATACCTTGACAAGAAGGCAGCGAAAACGTGATTTCACCCAACCTACCCAATCTCCTAGCTCATCTTTCTTAGTAGCCGAGAGATCAATTTTGACAAATCGGGTATACTTCTTTGTATATGGAAAAGGCTCAAGTATGCTACCCCAATCAAAATCCAGCTTCAAAATATCCTGCAACACCAAGAAGAGAACAAAAAAAAAAGTCCCACATTATCTCATGCCTCAAGATCATTTTCAACTAAAATGTTCAAACAAAACTATAGAGATACCATAGTAAATTGCACACCAAATTTTGGGAAATCCTTCAATATAAGTAGTGGCTTAGCAAGAGCTCAAACAGCACTACAGACAATTTTGATCCCAGTTAGACCACAAAACATACCCTAGTCATAGCATAGCCTTGGAGAAATTCTGCCCTGATCCTGTAGAATGTGCTTCTAGTGATATTGGAATGGCAATATTCATGTGGACTACACGGTAG
The DNA here is from genome assembly GCA_900184695.1 of Betula pendula. NCBI lineage: Eukaryota > Viridiplantae > Streptophyta > Magnoliopsida > Fagales > Betulaceae > Betula > Betula pendula. Next base: position 47,834 of record FXXK01000933.1, on the reverse strand, counting down.
CCGAATGGGCATTAGGGACCGTGTCTCAGTGGCATCTCCAGTTGGCAACATTCCATCTTGCAGAATTACTGGAGCAGGCCAAGGCCAAAATGCAAAAGTCTGGAAGAAGTTCATAATAAGAGTATTTAAGCTAGCATTTGGATGCTTTTGACAAACAAATGCCGCAAGAATTGCCAGATGAACTCCTCCCAAGAATCCAAGCAACTGCAATCATCACAAAAATACTCGGATTCATCACTCACTGAAAAGTGACATGCCCAAGAAAGCTCACATAACACGGAAAAGAAAAGCATGAATAGGAAACACCGGTAGGCAACACATACTTACATTACTGTATACTCCTCGTCTTTTTGCCCATAATTTAACACATCGCAGCATTGATTGGAAATTCTGAAATGCATCAGTATATACATGAGATTTGGACAATTATACAGCATAAGAAGAAATCAGAATCTCAAAAGTTCCTGCAAAGATTGTTTTAGATTAAAAGTATCTCACCATATTGTGATATCCTTGTCAACCCCACTCCCCATCAACCACAAATAAGCAACCCATATGCATAACAAAAGGGAGCCTCACACAGATACTAATAACTATAGCCTCTAAAATACTCTATTGGATCCCATAGGGCTTCCAAGTCAGCATACTCCAAAAGGGATCCATACATGTGCACACAGCACGCGCACATACACACATGCATTCTTGTTTGCCCTTGCCATCATATTAGACAATCCATCAATGCCAAACATTTCCCATTTTCCCAGAAATAGTCCATGTCAAAACCTCAATACATGGTGTTTCCAAGTTCATATATTGATTCTACCAGTGCAACATTTTTTTTTTTTTGAATCAACCAGTGCAACATTAATAAGGAGACACATTGGCACAAAATCAAGCGGCATATACCAACAATCATATTACAAATTTACTCTTCAACAATAATTCTATTGAAAATTGTCCTCAAAATACAATTACAAATTGCTCAAGAAATAGAATGTCAAATCTAGGCTTGCATTTGGCTCGTTAAGTAATAGGAGAATTAATTAGATTTCAAAAGAAAACATGAAATCAGCCTTTACCTCCAAATTTGGAACAAGCTGAAGAATGCGTTTGTTAGCACGTACACCAGACAAACTTTTCCAACTAGTTTCATCAATACCCACGAGAAAGAATGGATTTAGTATATCCACATTCTGCATTTCACAAGCTCAGCTGATCACAATTTCCACATAATCAATAGTGAAGCAGAAAAGGTTTATTGATAATATGAAGACTACAAAAGAAATATTGAAGGCAAAATGGTGAAATGATATTACACACAAAATAGACACCATGTTACCAGACACATGCAAGTTAATACTTCAAAATTAAAAATTAAAAAAAAAAAAAGAAGACTACAAAAAAAATATTTTAGGCAAAACGGTGAAATGATATAAAACACAAAACAGACACCATGTTACCAGGCACATGCAAGTAAATACTTCAAAAGAAAAAGTTAGAAACGGAAATCTGAAAATGTATAAAATGTGTTCTGAAGATAGCAGTGGTAAGCATCAAGTTCAATAGTTGCATAGTCTCAGCACTCACTTCAGGAACAGAAAATACTTGCAGTTGTGCATACGGTAGATCAACTGAGATCCCATCGAATTTAAACCGCATTAGAGGAACTTTTGCATCCTTTACACAATGGATCTCTGATACTTCAGGTCTACTTTTAAGCATGTTGCAAAGAACGATAAAAAAGTCCTCCTGCATTAGTCACATTCATTGAAAATTAAGGCAATTCTTATGCCACTAAAAATCAAGATATAACAAGCAGGCAAAAGGGACTTACTGCGATCGTGGCAAAGGAAGGACCAACACATAAAGCATCAATATCGGATTCCAAACCATGAACCTGAATGCATTTAAAAAGTACATATATTAGTTGATAAGCATTTAGAAAAAATATTTAGCTTCAGTGGTAACATAAAAAGTTAATCTCCACCAAAATGCAAAATACTACTATAGAGCTCCCAAATTGAAAATTGTCAACTGAATTGAGGCTATATGTTTAAACCCTCTGATCTTCCTGAAGTACTAGACAAGACTGCCTTTGGAAAGGATTATAAAATGAACTCATCACCACAAATTTAGAACACGTCCACAAAGTGTCTAGAATATTTGCCACATTAAATTTTGATTTTACTTATAATCTTTTATTTTCAAAGGCAGAGTCTTTAAAAGTACTAGATATTTATATATGTTTAAAAAAAAAAAAAACAATACAAACAAAACAAAAAAGTTTCTAGAAGTGCTAACCCAGGCAGCTCCAAATTAGAGGATTTTCATAATTCATTATAAACTCATCATATTATATGCTTTAGTAGCGTAAGCAAAAGTATAAAAAATTTAGGAGAAAAAAAAAACAACACAAACAAAATAGACAAAGAAAGAACTAACTCCGAGGCCATATGATCCATAAGTCAATATTGTGGCACAGGTGGCAGCAATTTGCTCCATTGGAAATCCACGTTGCCATGCAACCTTCTTAGTCCATGCCAACACTATCTGCATAATCGTATGAGACATCAAAAGATTTAACTCGACGAACAAGATGTGAACTATCGAAGTGCATGATCACTAAACAAAAGAAAAAGACCAACTTTTAATCATTGTGGTCGACTAAGTTATAACCCTTCTCACACAAGCAGCCATCCTTGAAAGAGACAAAATCATTTCCACCAACAAACTAGATAACTAGCATGTTATACCCCGAACCTTAGATCAGGACAATGTCCTCACAGAAGATGTTGCAAATACCCCACAAAATAACAAAAGCATAATTTGTCTGACACCCCAGAACAAAGATAATAAATGTGAGTCCTACTCCTCTTAGGAAAGATCTAAAAAGTACAACGCAAAAACTTTGAGAAATGCTGAATACTCTAGGCATTTTTTACCATTTTCAATTCCTAATATCGCCCCATTCTTGACAATATTCATGCAGAGCAGGTCATATATATTAAAAGAAGTTCACCCTTTAGGGGGGGAAGAGTTTCTTAGCCCATCTATAGGTCTAAAGAACAAAAGAACCAAAATATAAAAAAGGGACGTAATGCAAATGGCACGTAATGCTACTAAAATCCCTTATATTTACATATACATATACACACACATAACAAAAAAGGACATGTTTCTGAATCGAAGAAAACCTGTTTGAGCTTTAAAATGACATTCCTCCTCTTCTCTTCCTCTTCCGGAGATAACACGAGTCCTTCATTAACCATAAACTACCAAAAAAGAAAAAAAAAATGAAACCCATTAACAAAAACCCACCAAAAAGTAACGAATAATTCACAAAATTTGCACTCCAAAGAGAAAATTAAAGCCACCCAAGAAAGACAAAATGTACATAAACCATGAACTACCAAAAAGATTGAAACCCCAAAACATAAACCCAAAAAGCATTAAGAAAGTATTTCAAAATTTGCAATCCAAAGAGAAAATCAAAGCCACCCAAAAGAAAATGTAGAAAGAAAAATATACCTGACGCAGAGAGATTGACCTTTCCTCGTCCATTCGGGCCAGAGCCAGTAAAGGTGGGTTGTACGGAACAAGGACCTGTGGAACTCTAGGGTTTAAGGGCACAAATGGTTGAGGGACCAAGACGAGGTTGGGGTTCACGGATGGGAAAGAACCTGTCAACTCGTGAAGAGGCACAAAAAAAACGCCGTTTCGGTTGTGGTAAGCATGCGCTGCCATACACCCGGACACCAATATCTGTTTAGAGTTTAAAGAAAACGATTCTGGGGTTGGTTATCTTAGGAAACAAAAGAAAAGATTTTCTAGAGAAATGGAAATGCAAATACAGAAATTGAAATCCGGGGGAAATGGGAGAGTTTTGGAATTCAAATTTTGCTTATTGGGGTGTTTGGCAAAGGATTTAAATTGTACTGAGAAAGAATGTTGACTTTTTTGATATGACTAGTTGGACAGCACGTGCAATGCACGTGCTTGGTTCCCTGTGTTAGGTATTGTTGTGATACTTAACATTAAAAATTCAATAAAGTTAATATTTAAATCTATACCCGAGTTTGCAAAATTGATAGCATAAGATTACAAAAGTTAGTAGATATAATGTTAAGACAAAATTTTTTTTTTTTAAAAAAAAAACTCCTACGTAAAAGTTGATCTAAATGGCACATATATATTGTAAATACAAAAGATAGTGTAGGGCTCAGGAATTACCTAAGGGCCCATGTCGCCAGCCCCAGCCAAAAGGAATACCAAAAGGCTGTGGGTGTTATAGAATACCAAAGGGCTGTGGGTGTTATAGAATACCAAAGGGCTGCGGGTGTTATATATATACGGTAAGGTATTATCTCACACACATCTATCTCTCTCCCTTCTCCTCTCCTCTCCAACTGACTTTACCATCGGAGGGGCCCACTGGCAAGCGCCAGTGGGCCACTCTAATGGCTTTCTCTCCTTGTGCAGGCGGAGCTCCTCCCTGGAAGGTGGCCCGGAGTCATTGTAGAAAACCGACATCTACAGTTGGCGCTGTCTGTGGGAAGTCCGACGTTCACCATGGATTTCGGACTCCAACGAACGAAGGCTCCAGGCCGTCAACCAGGTAGAAGCCTCTGTCTGCACACCAGCAACCGGCACAGCACGCTATCTCAACCTTGCCCAGCATCTTCTTCGGCGACAACAGATCAGCATTCACCCGTAGCAGATCTGAGCAAATCTGGCCCATCCACATCAAACCGCTCATGAGTAGCAGATCCACATCGCACCTCCCAGTTCAGATCTGCACAAATCTGGATCTGTCCACCGCCGCGCCACCAGGGCACATCTCCATCGTGCCAACTCCCCCCCCACCCGGTGGTTCCAGTTCAACAGATCCAAGAGTCTCGCCGTCAAGACCTTCGACCCAGCAGGTATGAACTTGGGGTCGGAGCTCCGCTTGAGCGCCGTGACTGTCGTCAATATCAGCAAGCGTCCGGATGAGCTCCAAAGGGAAAAATTCATACGCTGAAACACTGGAAGCTGCCGCGGCTGACTCGAGCAAAGAACAAACACTCGGCGCCGATTCAGATCGCCGCAGAAGATGGAGATGGCGATCTGACCAGCAACCCACCCACGCCGGACCAGCAACCCACCCACCGCGACCTCCAAATCTGTAGCGCCGATGACGATCCCCCTGATGGACTGCCGGCTCTGAGCGCCGTGACCCCGTCGTCCCAGAACAGCCCAACCCCGCCGGACCGGTAGCTCACCCACGCCGGACTGGCAACATCCCACTACCTCAAGCCGGAGTAGCAAACCTTCGAAGGTGGTCATAGATCTGCGAATGTGAGCTTGGAATCGGGACCCCCTTGAGCACCCGACAACCTCACGCTCTAGAACTCCATCTCCAACCCATGCGACTGGTCCGGTGTCTCCGGCGAGATCCAAGTCTGAATCTCCGCTCCAAACCGCGTCTCCAGCGGGACTCCCTCCGATTTCTCCATCAACTATCTCTGGAAGCTCATTTTCGGCTCCAAGATCTGAACCTTGGCTAGCCCAGTCCGATACATCTCCGGCTACGACGCCGTCGGCTCTACCAAGCGACTCAGGAAGATCTTCAGCGAACGAGCACTCTGACATGTTTCGGCTCAACCTTTGGAGCCGTCTCTGCATCGCCGAAGAACTCCTTCCCTCCGATTCCGGCTACTGCGGCGCAATCCCGACGGACCTACCCGCTCTCGCCGGGCCAGCCCACCCTCTCGCCCTTTCCCACCTCCCAAACGCCGCTCCACATTCTCCCATCGGCACTGCCGTCCAGCTTTGGTTTGTTTTTCTGTCTTTGCAAGTTTCATGAACCGTGGGCTGTTCAACCGTGGGCTTTCCTTCTACACCGAGCCGTGGGCTTCTTTTTTTTCCTACACCGAGCAAACCGAAGGTCCGAGTCTGGGTGTGTCAGCGGGCTATTCTCCACACAGCAAAAATTTTGCGAGCCGTGAACTTTCCTCTCACGGTAATCCAAGGGTACCCACAAAAAAAAAAAAAATCTGATGGCTCCACCAAATTCCGAGGCCGCCCCCAAAAATCCGAGGGCTCCACCAAATTCCGAGGGCTCCACTAAATTCCGAGGGCCTCCACAAAATTCCGAGGGCTCCACAAAATTCCGAGGGCTCCACCAAATTCCGAGGACTCCCCCAAAAATCCGAGGGCTCCACCAAATTCCGAGGGTTTCCACCAAATTCCGAGGCCGCCCCCAAAAATCCGAGGGCACCACCACATTCCGAGGCTACCAACACAATCCGAAGGCACCCAAAAATTCGAGGGCTTCTTCAAATTCCAAGGGCCGTGGGCCGAGGGCCGAGGGCTATCTCCAAATTCTGAGGGTTTCCTCAAAGGGCCGAGGGCCAAGGACTTCTCCAAAGGCCGAGAGCTTCTCCACAAATTCCGACGGCTTCTCCAAAAGTCCGATGGCTTCTCCAAATTTCAAAGGCCACCACTAAAACCCGAGGGCCCATCATATTCCGAGGGCTACCTCTATATTTCCGATTGATTTTTTAAGATATAACTACTCAACAAGCATTTGGTAAATATGACTTACGAGTTTGTGAGATTTCAGGAACCTCCAGGTGAAAAGACCTCTCCATGGAACACTGCTTCCTCAATAGCTATCTTCACTACTGTATACGCATCCCACGCGTAAAAGGCCGATGGTTAGATTTCTCGCCTCCTTGAAAGTCTCTTTTCATTGGATGCCTTGATACAGAAAATGCAAATATGTTTTATTATATTAATGTACATGGGTACACCGATTTTGAAAGTTAGGCATCGACCTCTCTGCACCTAATTCACCAGTCCCGAGAAGAAACTCACAAGGAGTACATCATTTTTTCTACTAAGAATCCTCTTCTGCATTCTTGTTTCATGCTGTACTTTTATGATATTATTGCCTTCACTTGCTGTACTTTGCCAATTACATTTGCGAGTTGCCATTATAACAATATCATGCTAACTGCCATTGTTGATTTACATTGCTCCGAATTTCCATATATGGGCATATGGGCCAACAAATACATCTCTTCATATTTAAATGCTTCTGAAATATTTTTGAAGCTACATGGAACTTCTATGATGTTGTCTCCTTTAGCTGCTGGGTTTTGCCATGACATTTTCGAGTCGCCATTATGATGATCTCGTGTTCATCGCTATTGTTGGTTTACATTACTCTGACGCCCTTTATTTGTCTGTCAATGACGCCAAGGTAAAAGTTTATATAAATCATCCTCGACAAAACTGCAAAAGTATATGTTTTTGCAGGCATCCACAAATCTTGAAGGACAACTCCACATCCCGAAGGGTATTCACAAATGTCATTGGACGACTCCATAATTTGTAGGTCACCTTCAAGTACATAAAGGCACCTCCTATACTACCGACAGGCTGTTACGACCTCAAGGCGGTATAAGCCCTCCTCCTCTGAGGCATCTTAAGACCGTGCTCCCACATTGTTACGACATCAAGGCGGTATAAGCCCTCTCCTCTGAGGCATCTTAAGACCTTGCTCCTAGGCCCGATCCTCGGTAATTCGCTCCGAGGATCGACTCGGTAATTCACTCCGAGCGCCACACATGGACTCCACCGCCACGGCCGTATAAGCCTCTCTCTCTGAGGCATCTTAAGACCGTGCTCCTAGGCCCGATCCTCGGTAATTCGCTCCGAGGATCGACTCGGTAATTCATCCCGAGCGCCACACATGACTCCATCGCCACGGCCGTATAAGCCCTCTCCCTCTGAGGCATCTTAAGACCTTGCTCCTAGGCCCGATCCTCGGTAATTCGCTCCGAGGATCGACTCGGTAATTCACTCCGAGCGCAACACATGGACTCCATCGCCACGGCCGTATAAGCCTCTCCCTCTGAGGCATCTTAAGACCTGCTCCTAGGCCCGATCCTCGGTAATTCGCTCCGAGGATCGACTCGGTAATTCACTCCGAGCGCCACACATGGACTCCATCGCCACGGCCGTATAAGCCCTCTCCCTCTGAGGCATCTTAAGACCTTGCTCCTAGGCCCGATCCTCGGTAATTCGCTCCGAGGATCGACTCGGTAATTCACTCCGAGCGCCACACATGGACTCCATCGCCACGGCCGTATAAGCCCTCTCCCTCTGAGGCATCTTAAGACCTTGCTCCTAGCCCGATCCTCGGTAATTCGCTCCGAGGATCGACTCGGTAATTCACTCCGAGCGCCACACATGGACTCCATCGCCACGGCCGTATAAGCCTCTCCCCCTCTGAGGCATCTTAAGACCTTGCTCCTAGCCCGATCCTCGGTAATTCGCTCCGAGGATCGACTCGGTAATTCACTCCGAGCGCCCATACATGGACTCCATCGCCACGGCCGTATAAGTCCTCTCCCTCTGAGGCATCTTAAGACCTTGCTCCTACGCCCGATCCTCGGTAATTCGCTCCGAGGATCGACTCGGTAATTCACTCCGAGCGCCATACATGGACTCCATCGCCACGGCCGTATAAGTCCTCTCCCTCTGAGGCATCTTAAGACCTTGCTCCTACGCCCCGATCCATCGGTAATTCGCTCCGAGCGCCATAACATGGACTCCATCGCCACGGCCGTATAAGTCCTCTCCCTCTGAGGCATCTTAAGACCTTGCTCCTATGCCCGATCCTCGGTAATTCGCTCTGAGGATCGGTACTCGGTAATTTGCTCCGAGTACTACACATGGACTCCATCGCCATGATCGTATAAGACCTCACAACCAAGTCATATTAAGACCACAATGCCAGGATCACCATCTCTATTAAATGGTCGTCATCTTTATTGCCGGCCGCCGATCCACGAGCATCTCCGACCCACCAGGATCGAATAAACAAGTCACCCACATGCCTCTCCATGTGGACAGCACAAACAATTCCAAATTCCCATGGATAGATTTACTAATCATCCAAGGGAATTGGGGGACTCCTGTAGGGCTCAGACAAAAACTCCAAGCAAGGCCCATCTACGGGCCCAGGCACACACATATAAAATTCCCATGGATAGATTTACTAATCATCCATGGGAATTGGGGGACTCCTGTAGGGCTCAGACAAAAACTCCAAGCAAGGCTCATCTACGGGCCCAGGCACACACATATAAAATTCCCATTGATAGATTTACTAATCATCCAAGGGAATTGGGGGACTCCTGTAGGGCTCAGGAATTACCTAAAGCCCATGTCGCCAGCCCACAGCCCAAAAGAATACCAAAAGGCTGTGGGTGTTATAGAATACCAAAAGGCTATGGGTGTTATAGAATACCAAAAGGCTGTGGGTGTTATAGAATACCAAAGGGCTGTGGGTGTTATATATATACGGTAAGGTATTATCTCACACACATCTATCTCTCTCCCTTCTCCTCTCCTCTCCAACTGACTTTACCATCGGAGGGGCCCACTGTCAAGCGCCAGTGGGCCACTCTAATGGCTTTCTCTCCTTGTGCAGGCGGAGCTCCTCCCTGGAAGGTGGCCCGGAGTCACTGTAGAAAACACATCTACAAGACCCTTAGATAACAAAATGCCTAACTATCAGGGAAAATCCGGGATAGCTCCAAGCATCCAAAATCGCCTCACAAATCTCCCCCTCACAAAACCATCCCTCGCAAAGCAATCCCTCATCAATCTCTCCCTAATAAAAATGCGTCCCGAAAAAATACGTCCTTCCGATCTCTCCCTCACAAGGCAGTGTCACACAAATCCGAACCTCCCGAAATTCCTTCTAATGAGGATTATGGCACCTACAAACCATAAGAGAATAGAAGTAACGAAGAGGGATATGGAAAGCATGATGAGTGGTGCAAAGATTGCGAAGATGAGACTCACAGAGAGACCCAACCTAGCCGCAAACGCAAGGCAGAAAGCCAACCTTGTCACTTTGAGAACCCCAAGCGAAGGAACAACCTAGCCAAAGTTGTCAAAGATTTAAAAGCCAAATATGAAGCAATGACTAGAAAAATGGAAGGGAAACAATCTCTTGTAGATGGACTCCTCTAGCATACAAGCCTGCCATTTACAGAAAAGGTCATGAAGTTCCCTTTGCTTGATAAGTTCAAGGTCCCTCACATCAAGATGTACGATGGGCTCAAGGATCCAGAAGAGCACCTAAAAACCTACAACGCCCATCTCATGCGCCATGGGATCGCTGAAAAGATAGCCTGCAACGCATTTCTGATGTGGATTTTTTGGATCAATAATAAAAGACCACTCGCAATAGGATAATCCTTATAGGATAGGGCTATTTAGAGGGTCTTCTTGGTCGGATGTTTATCAACTATTCAAGATTGCCTCTAATCTAACTCAGAGAATAAATTAGTTATTTTTTTATTTGAAAACTTAAAAACAAGCATAAAACAAACAATGAATTAAATGGGAAAAAACATAGGGATCTGAATCCACTACAAACCTTGTACCAATGGTTGTCTGTATTCAACATGGGATTTCCATCATATCATAATATGCATGATATGATGTGTGTTATGGTTGTCAACCATATGATGACATTGACAAGAAAACACTTTTATTTGGAGAAAATTATAACTCATAAATGGTTAGCACGAATTGTCTACCTAATCACTACTTGTGATCTGATCTATGTTAACCTAGCATGGCCTATACAAACCCTAAACAGCATACACACAATCAAGATCTAAGCATAACCCATCATAGGTTGCATGAATCATCTACCTATGTTATACTAAGCTAGAATGTAGAATGATTTATGGTTCATAGGCATGACCTATCAAATTCCTTGAATGTGCATCAAATTAAATCATTGCATAGCCATCATTCATATAATAACAGAGAATAGAATGTTGAATTCATTCAAGATAATAAACTTTCTTATAGACAAGATAGAGTTTTTATCAAGAACAAGTATGAACATTAAAATGATTACAATTGTTTTGTAAAACTCTAAGCTACACAATCATCATACAAAATCTAGAAAATCCCAATTGAAATACACTTAGACCATGGCACTTGGAATGAGCTTCATTAATTCCCTATGAAGAAGAGATTAGCTACTCATGGAGAAGCTGAAAATGTTTATTGATTTAGAGAAAACCATCTCCTAGAGTGTTGTTGAGCTGCTGGTCGAGCTTCTGGACAGCACTAAGAACCTTAATAAGCCTTGCAATGCACAAAACTTTCAGGGAGACTGCTAAGCCAGGATAGCAGAAGAGAGAAACTTCAGATCCTCGAGTTAAAACCTTCCATTTGGGGATACTCGAGGCTAATCTGCAGCTTGACCCCAGTCTTTTAGTGAAATTCTCCTCTCCCAAATCTGGCAACAGATATGAGCTAGGATTCTGTGGTGACCGAATTGTGCTTCGAGCCTCATTTGGGTATTGCGCTCGAGCCATAATTTAGTTAAGTGTTGCCATTTCAAGCTCACTTGGAGGCGCTCGAAGCACACATTCGATTCAATATCAGTTTGAGCTCGTTTAAAATATCAGAGCAGATAGCTTAAGAATCCATTTTGTCCCATTCAGTAGTATCATTATTGAAGTGGTTTATATGCACACGTGAATACCAGGGACTTTACATTATCATTATTTACCTTAGGACTAAATAAAAACAAACATAAACACAACAAACATTATATACCAAAACAAAATACGGGATAAAGAATGACGAGTTAATGGCTTGGAATGCCATAACAATTCAAGGTTTAATCAATTCCCCTCACCCTGGGTGTAGAGACACAGCATTGGTTCCGGGAGAGCTTGCCACCAACTCAGGGCAAGAATAATTCAAAGGCCTAATCAAAAGTTTTTTTAAACATAGTTCTAGGCAGCCAAAAAACGCAACCAAACCCCTGGACTAATATACACAAACTACAAAAATAGGGAAAGCGAATCCCTCAAAACTTTACCTTTCGATATCAAAGCAAAACATAACTGTAAAAAATGTTCCAGAAAATTGATCCGTTGATCAAACCTTTCGCTACCAAGTGGGTGTCACCACAAGGACTCCAGCTCATGGCTAGAGCTATAGGAAGACGCCGCCACTTACTCTCAGATTTCATGGATAAGCAGAAGAGTACATCACCAGAGAGTCAGACGATCAACATGCTTTAGAGACAGGGTGAACAGAAATAAATCCAAACAAAGAAGAAAGGAAACACAACCAGGAGAATGGAGTGAGAGAAAGCCAAGGGACACGAAGCAGTTTGGGGGATGGAAGCCTCTAACTCAGCAGGAGTTCAACTTTTCCCCACCTAAACACGAATGTCCGAAAATATCTTACACATTCAAGATAATCCAGGTATAAAATAATAAATGGCCTCAGAAATTAGGGCCCCTACAGAAAAGGGACATGGACAAATACTTGTGATTTTCACCAAGATCACAGCATGAAAACATATAATTGTGTCTTACTTTGTTGGAGATCAAAAAGACTATATAAAGCGGGAAACTGGCTAGATTCATCGCTGAACACCGGTAGCAACGGGGTTTCCATCCATTCCTAAAGTT
>FXXK01000933.1:12518-24439 GCA_900184695.1 Betula pendula | reverse complement strand
CTAGCAATATGTAAGTTTGGGGGTGTGATAAGCCTTGAATGTTATGCATTCATGTCCCTTAACTCGCATTTGTTAACCTTTAGTTTGTTTTGTAATATAATATTTTGACGTGTTTTTGTTTTTATTAGTGTTGTATGTCCTAGGTTGAAAATGCAATTAAACAATGGATTTTTGGCCTAAAACACTTCAAAGTATGCTAATAGAGACCAAATGGCTCGAGCCTATCTGATTTGGCTCAAGCTCATTATTGAAAAACTGAAATGGCTCGAGCGCCTTCCAAGTGAGCTCAAGCGCAACACTCGCCAAAAGGGCTTGAGCGCCTAACAAAGTGGCTTGAGCACATTACCAACGAAGCTCGAGCATACTCGGTCGTACTAGAATTCGATTTGGGATTTGCACCTGATTCGATGAGTGAAATGTTTCTAGAAGAATGGGTCAGTGCGGGATCAGCTCTAAAATCCCTCTAATAGTGGTTTTGACTCCATATCCCTGCAATGAGGGATTGGGGGAGACTCAATCCCTTAAACTAAGGGATTGAATTGTGATTTAGAGGGATTCAATGAGGGTTTCAAATAGGAGCTGAATGTATGATCCAAAAGGTCGAATTTCTAATTCCCAAGGATGAATTTGGGTTCTTGGTTCTGAGGAATTTTGTCCAGCAGCTCAACAACACTCAAGAAATGAATTTCTCTTCATCAAAAGAGAATTCCATATCTCTCACAAGTAATTAAGCTCTTTCATAGAGATTGATGTAGCCCTTTCCAAGTCTATGGTTTGATTGTATTTCATTTTGAGATTTTCAATATGTGAATGATGATTGCATAGCTTAGAGTTTTACAAAACCTTTGTAATTGATTCAATGTCCATACTTGTTCTTGATAAAAACTCTATCTTGTCTATAAGAAGTTTATTTGTCTCGAATGAAATCAACATTCCTATTTTCTGTGATTATAGGAATGATAGCTATGCAATGATACTTTTTGACATAAAATCAAGAGATTAGATAGGCCATGCCTAGGGAAGATGATCTGTATTACATCTTATATTAGTGTAATGTAGGTAGACGGATTATGCCAATCGAAGATGGGTTATCATCACCTTCTAACTAAAGTATTTTCTTGTCGATGTTGTCATATGGTTGACACCCATTATGCGCATCATATCACGCATTTAGTGAGAATCCCATATGAATACAATCTGCCATTGGTATGAGGTTTGTGGTGAAGTCATATCTATATGCTTCTACCATTTGATTTCAATATTTGTTTATGCTTATTTTCATTTCTGAAACAAAACCAATTATCTTTTTCTGAGTTAGATTAGATTTGATTCTGAGTACTTGATGACCAACCAAAAACAGACCTTGAGGTTTAACATCCTCTATATAGCCTTATCCTATAAGGATTCGTTTTATTGCGAGTAGTATAAGTTTATTATTGATCCGTAAAATCCACATCAAGTGCATGTCAACGAAATTGTATCCCTAACAATAAAACTTAGAACCCGAAGAGATTAACTGTCATAATTAAAATCATCTAAATGGCATAACCTTTGATGCTTACAAAAATTCAGAAACCAGATTTCATTGAGCAGAACATAATAGATAGAGCTTTCTGTTGAATAATAAGATAATAAGATACAAACCACACATCTATTTTACAAGAGAAATTAGAACTTATTCTGCCCCTAAACATCTGGCTGGAGCATTTATATCAAGGTTCTTGACAAACATATACTAATGACAGTAAGCAAATGAAAAACATATACTAGCTGTTTCTATGATCATATACTTAGGCTACTGAGACTACAATTAACGATTTTGATAAGTCACGTTAAACTTCTGAATCCAAATGCAATCCATGACTGAAATGATGCTCCATAGACGACATACAGGAAGCCTTCCTCTTGATCTGGATAAGCTTGTCCGAGATGCACCATGGAAAACTAAGGAAATGAGCTCTATCCATCCCTTCATTGTGGCGACCCAAATAACTGTAATGATATGTAACATGATACCAAGCTGATGCTTTTGCATATACAATATCAGATTCAGAATCTGAGTCACTAAAACCCTTGTTGAACCAGGTCCTAGCTTCCTTTCTTAAGGACTTCACTGCATAATTAATTGCTTCCATATCCCTCCTCTTACTGAAACATTTTGACATTTTTAAGTTGTTGCCATTGAGTATTTCAGCTTCTGTTTCGATCCCGTAAAAGTCCATTAAACTCCCCAGCTTGGAATCATATAAAATTTTGTAATTGAGAGCATCACTGATGTAGTCCTCAAAGCCATCTACTTCCATGTTGGGATCATAATACTGCTTTGCTGCTTCTTGGGTGAACAGATTTATAGGGCTGGAACATGATGCAATGTCTTTCACTTCTCGAAAAAGCTTCCCGATTACAGATTGTGATTCATAGGTGGGTTTATCAGGCTTTTCCATGAAATCTGGATATTTTTTGACACGCAAATAATATGCATTTCGACTACCACACCACTTTTTGGGAAGTCAACAGCAATTGAGTGTAGCTTTGCAAGCTTAATGCATTTACCACTCAGTGCCCTAAGATGCTCCCTATCAGCAAAGACTTTGTGGGCATTATCAATGATTCCTAAATTGTCATTGACCATGTACTTGGGGAAATACTCCTGAACTTCCTGTAGCACAGAAGTAACATGCTTTATTATGTAAGGTATAATTTGTTGCAAATGGGATGGATACATATGAAAGAGAAATGATAAACTTAGAAGAGTAAAAAAAGGCTATTAAAAATTTCATGGGTGCAAAAGCACATTTCAAGAGTCCAATAGATTAAAAAGTATCTTATCAATGCCTTACATATTATGTATTTATGCGGTGCATTATCCCTTTGTAGAGATCATATGTTTGTTAAGGTGTTTTGGAGAGTGTTTTTTATTTTTGGTTTGAAAAAGTGTAATGGCGTGATATAAAAGTGAAAACTGTTTTTGTGTTTTGAAGAGTATTTTGTGTTTTGAGTTGTTTTTTAATGTCTTTGACTTGAGAACAGAAAACAAAAGATTGAAAACAAAGTCGTTAACCAACATGGCCATGGAAACCAATGACTTACTCCTATCTAGTTTTTCCTCACTCAAGTGTCTAGGAAAAATACTATATATGTTCTTAAATTTAGGGTTCTCAAAAGATTTCTCTTTTAGTTCAGTGGTCACAATACATTGGAAGTCTTGATTTTCCTATTGGCAATTCATGCTTAGAATTTCCTGATTGCAAACAAGTTGCCGAACAGCAAGGCAGAACCTTTAACGACATTACCCATATTTGCTGAAGACTTGTTTCGGTGATCCAAAATATTCAAATAAGATCCTTTCAATGAATCCTACTTGACCTATTCTTCTGTGCGCATAAAGATGCAAGTTTTAGGCATATTTTTTCAATTAAAAAACAAAAAAGAATTCTGAATTACTCCTCGAAATCTGTTTCTTTGTAAATGACTGTTTATGAGCATGGAACAGTTTCTCACATAAACTAAAGGCATAATTGTCTTTTAACAAATGAAAGGTGACAGAGGATAGATGACGATGTGTTCTCTCCTAAAGCGGTTTCAAACAAATGTGTAGATATTTGTTTAGGAAGAGCTATCATATCTTACTTTTACATTGCAAAAAGAACATATGGATTTCAAAGGACTCATGTAAGGTAACAGAGGATAGTAGTACCTCTATTGTAACATCATGATCGACTGGCACAGTTGGTGCTGGGAAGTAATCCATTGGTTTAATTTCTTGAGGAGGAATAAGATCAGGGTCCCAACAGACAAAGTATATATCTCCATCCAAATCACTCCCCGAACATTCATTTGGGTGAGGTCTGTTTAAATAACAAAAATATACATATTACACAAAATTAATATCATATCAATAGATCATATAAAAAATCTGTGCATGCGTTGTACTAAGAGTACAAATAGGTTATCATATATATTACATATGCGTATGTCTGCAAGGAGGGTAAGGTATGCATAAATGTGTAAAAACAAATCTGTAGTATATGCTGAATTTTATGCTGCTCTAGGATTATGTGTAAACTCAATCTGTCTGTGTATGTTTGTGTCTTTGTGGGTGTGTGTGCACATATTAGGATTTCATGCTGTAGGTATCTCAGAGTCTTACCTCTTTCCCTTTTGCGGAAAAACAACACAATCCACCATGTGCTGCAAAGCTGGTACATTAACAGCCCTTAGAACACGCACATCTCCTGGATATAGACAGGGGCTTTTAGCAACAACTACCTCACCCTCCAAAATAAAATTATTTGGGTCTGAACCGCTGGCACTGAACTTGAGCGAGGAATCGCTACTGAACTGCCTACTAAACCGAGAAATTTGCAAAAATACTTGACCATATTCCAATGTCCTGGTCTCGTCAAGACATCCCATCATAGATCTTCCATTTGGAACATATATCCTTGCTTTTTGCCTCAAGTCCATCAATGTAGATGCACGTAATACTTGTAGCATCATCAAAAGAAATGGTTCTTCACCTGGCTTGTAACCACAAGTTAACATTTCCTTTAGAATGTTTGGTATCTCTCCTGGGAACATAAACTCCAGTGCCTCCCGTGCGGTCAATGGATCTGTTAATATAGCATTCAGTTGATCTACCGTCTCCTTTTGCTTCTTTTCGAAAACTTGATCAGTAACCCCGAGGTTAGACAAAAGAGTGATAATTTGGTGATTAAGAAAACAAGGTTGATACTTGCTCCATGCCAAAACATCCAGAGTTGTGTTCTGGGAATTGTACTTACACATGCTCTTTCTCAGAGATAGCTTAATCGATGATGTTGGATCAACAGCAACAACACCTTTAAACCCACCATATCGAATCTGAAATGCAGATGGAACAGAACTTCTGCAGCCACATTTTGAAGCCACTTCCCGAGCCAATTCTGCAGATATCCTCCCTATACCGTCAGAGAAACAGTATGGGATTCCACGCCTTTCCGTTTCTATATCAGGAATCATCTTAATTTCATGTCTGCCAACGTGCATAGTTTCCCTGGAGGAGCTAAAAGATTGACCTAGTCTGGCAGCATATTTTGCCACATTCCTTATTTCACGAAAATCACCCATCCACTCCCTGATGTCGGCTGCAGTAAGACCAGGTCTTGAAGCAAACATCCAAAGAGAATTCTCCCGTAATTGACTGTTTGAAAAGGCAAGAAACTCAAACTTCTTATCACCAATAGTTATGCCATTTCTTTGAGCGGACAGTATCCTCTCATAAATGCTAGTTCGCCTGTCCTCCTCATTTGTAGAAGATGCTCGAGGAGATAAGACTGTTGAGTGCACTTTACCCAAGTCCTCATCAACAAAAGAAACGCGAAGAAAATTATCAAGATCTTCAGGATAATTGCGCAAGATACGATTGGAGAGACTCACCTCTGGACCACGGAAATATACTTTAGATGGAGTTATTTGAACCCTGTGTACATATACCAACCCATCATCTAAAGATATAGCAGGAGGTGTTGGAATTCGCCCATCTGTAGCATATCTTTTATACTGCTCACTAAGCCAGCTTACTGGTTCATAGCAGCATTCTTTTAAATCATGCATTTTTCCCAAGGCACTTTCTATATAATCAAGTTTTATTCTCTTAGGGTCGACCAACCGACAAAAATTGATATCAATTGCTGGCCCAGGAAGAAACCCATTCTGAACTAAGGAGTTGATCTTGAACAAGATTTTATATGGCAAGTTGAATCCTGGTGGTGGATTCACAATGGGGACAAGACCTGAATTGCAAGAGAAATAACACCCTTTCTGCAAAACAAATGGGCCTTCATTTTCTTCATAGAGCAGAAATTTTGGAACCTGACCCTCATGTGGAAGCTCCAAGCATAGAGCAGAAGATTGGCCAATGGCACAAGATGGAGTGAAATCAACTTCCCGGAGCCACGGATAACCATTAGCACAAGAGACATCTTTCTTGTGTATCTTAGGAGCACCAAGTAACTGGCAATAGAAAGACAAATTTGTTAAGAAAAACTAATAAAAAAGATTTGACTGTCACATAAATTAGAGCAATTTCTACCTATTCAAAAGAAGATAAGAGCCTTTCCCAATAGCATTAGAAAGCATTATTTTCAAGCAATGAATTAATACAATGTTGACATGAGATCATGAACAAGTAGAGACGGGATCATGTGAAAACAGAAATTTTATTCAAGTATCTGATGAAATTGGTAAGCCAACATTAATGTAATGTTGGGGATTACACTAACATTAAATTCCCCATCTTGTATTCTTTATCCCAATTCATCAATTTCTGAAAAAATGGTTCCATTTCAGGGCATTAAAAAAAATGCTATGCATGCCAATAATTTCGGTGGTTGCTCCACATTCTTTGAATGAAAAATTCCCTTTCAAGTTCTATTATGCAGCTACTTAAACGCTAATAGCTTCACTCTGCTGTAAACTATATATTTATAGTATTCAATCAGGAGTTTTAATGTCCGTTTACTAACAAACATGTAATTTTGCAATTCACAGATATTAATGAAAAGAGAAGGGGTTTGTAGTCGCATCTAAACTGAAGTATTCAGTTGACATGAACACAGAGCAAGTGGTCGATGTTCATAGATAGAAATCTTATCAGTAATTAAGCAACTAACAAACCTGAATGAGAAGAAACTTTGTAGGTTGGCCACGTGGTCGATGTAGCTTAATCTGCCTAATGCTGTCAAAGGAGAATTCAAGCTTGTATTGCTCAGAGATATCAGAGAGATCAGAAACAAAGAAGAACAACTTTCTCATTTTCAAATCAAAACTGGCAGAAACATCTTCCTGTTTCCAGAGCACAGAAAATGTTTCTTTCGAAATCTGATATCCAAAGTGTAACGCTGTGATATCCATGCTATGTAAGACCACCACTGCCTAGCTTAATATATTCGTACAAAGAGAACTGCTGCTGCTGCTGCTGCTGCTGCGAAATAGCCTTAATTCGTACAAAGAGACCTACTGCTAGCTGCTGCTGCTGTGATATCCAATAGGTTGCGCATGTTTTGAGGGTAATGAGCAACCTATTTATAGCCAAGAGCAAGCTATTTGTCAAGTAATCTCTCTCCCTCTCTTTGGCGCCAAGATGATTGTCCTGAAACGTGGCTGCATATGATTGCTCTGCCAGGAATATTAACAAAACTGTGCTCTCTGGGTTTCTACTTTTTGACTAACATGCAGCTTCCTAAAACTTAGGAAATAAGTTCAGGGAATCACAACATTGGCCCTTGGGTAATTACATTTCGAGAAATGCTTTCTCTTGTTATTTTTTTATAATTTTACTTTTCAAAATTATTATTAAATATGTGCCTTTTATATGGGCCTACAAAAAAAATATATGAGACTTATAAATTCAATAATAATTTTGAAAAATAAAAAAATATCGGTAAAAGCTATAGGGCTTCCATTATATTTCACTTATTTTTATTGGTCCTTCTCTCATCCTCCCATATTTTAAAATTGCCATTTCATTTATGAGTTTCATGTAAGTTTATACATGAATCTACAGATTTAATTATAATTTTAAAAAATAAAAAAAATGGAAGAAAGGACAATAAAAAAAAAAAATAGCATTTCTCATTTTTACTTCTCTAAAAAAAAAAAAAATCAACTTCTTTTCAAAATTATTATCAAACAAGTTTTTCACTATTTTCTTATAAAATATTCCAGTCTCATTTTTACTTTATTCAAACTATTTAGGAAAACGACCCACGTTGTTTCTTGTCATTAATTAGTGTTTTTTAAATCACTTGGTTTCAAAGTCTCGGTCTCTCCATATATCTGGTTGTTGACGGGAAAAGGACCACAGCTCCACACTCACAAGGCAATCAAACTTTCCCCTTCCCTGTTTCCATGTCTTGAATAGAAAAAAAAAAAAAAAAAAAAAAGAAAAGGCAATCAAACTTATGTCCCACGTTTATGACGTGGACCAATCCTAATAATATATACCTATATATAACGTCACAGAGTCCCCACAGACACAAGAAACTAACAAAAGAGAGGGATCGTAGTTTTGCTCGCCATGATGGAGAAATTCCTCCTTGCCTCACAAGGTTTAAACTAAAATAATGATGAAATTGACAAGAGCTAATCACATAAAACTTACGCACCAAGGGGTGATTACATTTCGAGAAATGTTATAATTCTTTCTCTAGCCAATCTTTTATTCTATTATATTTTAAAATTATCTTTGAATTTATGAGTTTTATTTGATTCACATATGAGACCCATAAATCTAATAATAATTTTAAAAAATAAAAAGATATCGATAAATATATATTGTAGCATTTCCCTTATATTTCACTTATTTTTACTGAAATTGGACGAGCAAAGGTCCAGTGTGAGAGTTACCACAGCTTCACACTCACAAGCAAGCAAACTTATGTCCCACGTTTATGACGTGACCAATCCTTATATACTATATATATATATATTAACAAAAGAGACTAACAAAAGAGAGGGATCGTAGCTTTTGTTCTCCATTATGGGAAATTCCTCCTTGCCTAACAAGGTTTAAACTTGCGCACCAAGGAGATGAAGGGCTTAGATGCGTTCATCCATGTAAACTGATTGGCCAATTTTGCTCTGGTGGAAAATTTCCCTTACCAATTATCTCATTTAATATTTCAATTCTTTATGTGCATAGAAGATACTAGATGAACACATCTCCTTTCTTCTCTTTTTGTGTTGTCATGTAAACAATATAGGAAACTAATGGCCATTACTCCATGGAGCTTAGAAGCCGAATGGTAGTCATGCGAGCACTACCGATTTTAAAATTTATAATTAACCGCTCGCGATAGATCACACATTTGCAGGATAGTTCTAAAAAGAGGGTATCGATCCACAGGGACTGATGGTTATTTCTCAAGTTTTCAAAATTTTCTTTAACTTAACTCATGAAAAGATATGTTTTTTTATTTTTAAATGTAAATGACCTAAATGTAAATGACAGAAACATAAATGACATAAATGTAACTGACATAAATGTAAATGACAGAAATATAAATAACATAAATATAAATGGCCTAAACATAAAGGATAACAGTGAAAGTAGATAGAAACAGATTATATCTAGCACATGGATCTTTAGCAAAAGTACAATATGAGCGTGTAAAAGTTGTAAATCCTTACAACGAACTCTACATGAAAATACTACCGAAAGAAAATAATAAAGCATCATAGTTTTGCACTAGTCACTCACCTAACACCCTACATGGGATATAATTTGTGTTCCTTAGCATGCGATATAAGTTCTCTCAATAGCCTACACAATTTCATGAAATAAGCATAAAATATCATAGGTTTTCCACTTTCCACCTATTCTAAGTTATTCTAAGTGTGGATTCAGTCGTGGTCCCTAGCATACCCTATCAAACTCACATAAAATCATGTCAAAGGAACCATTGCAAAGCCTATGTTTCCTCAATCAAAGACATTGAAAACATTGAATTCATTCAAGACTTTAAAGAATTTCTCATAGACAAGAAAAAACCGATGATTGTCATGAAACGTGGCGGCATATGATTCCTCTGGGGTTCTACTTTTTGACTAGGAGCTTTCTAAAACTTACGAAATAAGTTATGGGGGAATCACAACTTTGGCCCTTTGGTAACTATTTTTCACTTATTTTACTTCTCTTATAAAAATTTTTTTAAAAAAAAATCAACTTTGGCCCTTTGAGAAGACCTAACCACATAAAACTTGCGCACCAAGCAGATGAAGGGCTTCGATGCGTCCATCCATGTAAACTGATTGGCCAATCTTGTTCCGGTGGAAAATTTCCCTTACCAATTATCTCATTTAATATTTCAATTCTTTATGTGCATAGAAGATACTAGATGAACACATCTCCTTTCTTCTCTTTGTGTGTTGTCATGTAAACAATATAGGAAACTAATGGCCATTTCTCCATGGAGGTTAGAAGCTGAAGTTAAGTTATGTTTGTTTGTGTTTTTGGGGGTGTTTTTTAATTTTTTTGTTTTCTGATTGTTTATTTATACATAATAGCATAAGCATTCAAGAGTATAGCTTGTTGGGTGCAACATACATGTGTCACGACCAGTACTTTTGGTATGGGCGCTTAAGTGCCGGCATCATGTTAGGTAATGGTTTTTATGGGTGCTTCATACAACGCTGGTGTTGTATATGTTTATCGGCGTGCAAAACCCAGTGTGTCGCATTTCACTGGTGAAATACTATCGGAAAAAGTACCCTTGGGCGCAGAGCGGGCGCCAAGAACCTGGAGTGTAGGCCCCGTTTGTTTCGATGTAAAATAATTTCCGTCGGAAAATGGTTTTAGGAAAATTGATTTGTAAACAAAACTATTTTCCAATGTTTGGTGCGTACGAAAAATCACAAATATTTTTATTTTTCAAACAATCATATTAACCTATAAAAATGATTTTTTATACACAATTTTAAAAATTAATATAAATTGTTTCCGGGCGGGTCTGGCGGTGTCCCGGGCGGGTCCAAACTGGGTCTCGGGCAGTCACAACCAGGTCTGGGTGGGTTCCGCACCAAGGTCTAGGCGATGTCTCGGCCAGGTCCCGGCGATGTCCAGGTGATGTCTTGGGCGGGTCCAAAAAATGTCCTAGGTTGGTCCTAATGATTCTCTGGTGGGTCCCGAAAATGTCCCTGGCGGGTTCTATCGATATTCAAGGGCGAGTCTCGGCGATATACCGGGCAGATCCGAAAATGTCCTGGGTGGGTCGCAACGATATCTTTGACCGAGTCCCGATGATGTCTCGGGCAGGTCTCGACGATGTCCCGGACGGGTCTCGAAAATATCCTGGGTGGGTCTCGGCGATGTCTCGGGCGGGTCTAGAAATGTTCCGAGTAGGTCTTGGTGACATCCGGGGTGGGTCCTAGAAATGTCTCCGGCAGGTCCGATGATGTCCGACCGGGTCCCGAAAATGTTCAGGGTGGCGTCCAGGTGATGTTTCGGAAAGATCCCAACGACGTCCCGATCAAGTCCCAGTGCGTCCCGTTCGAGTCCCAGTGACGTCCCGGGAAGGTCCCGAAAATGGCCCAAGTAGGTCCTGGCGATGTCCTAATGATGTCAAAGGCGGGTCCCGACGATGCCCTGTGGGTCTCAAAAATGTCCCATGTGGGTCTCGGCAATGTCCTGGGCGGGTCCTGAAAATATCCCGAGAGGGTCCCGAAAATGTCCTAGGTGGGTCCCAAAAATATCTCGAGTGGATCTCGAAAAATGTTCCGGGCGGATCCCGGCGATATCCCAGGCGAGTCCCAACAATGTCCCAGTCGGGTCCCGATGATGTCCCAAGCGGGTTACGAAAATGTCCCGGGTAGGTCCCGGCGATGTCCCAGGTGAGTCCTATCGATATTCCGGGCCGGTCCCAATTGGGTTCCAGCGGGATTTGGTGGTGTTTTGGCTGTGGTCTGCTAATTTAAAAATGTAACGCTCAAACTCGAAAAATGGTTTACGGTTTTAAAAAGGGGAAACCATTTTACGGAAATTAAAGAAGATTTTTCGGTCAATCTGAAAATAGTTTCCGTTGACTATTATTTTACGCTCCACCAAACACCAGAAAACACGAAATATAATTTCTGAAAATCATTTTACGTCGAAACAAACGGGTCCGTAATAGGCACTTATTTACATAGCATAATTGGCAAATGTGTAAGCCTCAATGCTTAAGTGAGCGGCAACTAATATGGGCGCTGATTATCGGTGCTAATTTAGTGGTGTTGTCTTGGGCGCATTAGTACCGGTGTTTCTGTCTTTACGACTGTTATTGTAGTCGGTTAATTAGGAGCCAAGAATTTGGGGGAGCAGCCATGGTAATAGGGGGCCCTTTTTTTGATAGTAGCTGTAACACCCGGGTTCCATATTGGGAAGATGAAGAATAATCCATATA
>FXXK01000933.1:2198-12299 GCA_900184695.1 Betula pendula | reverse complement strand
TAGTGGGTGGTTTATAAAGAGACTCATGAGTGTTAAGTCTAGTATTGTGTAGTTACTAGGTAAAACTAGACTTTATAAGTGATTCTAAAAAAACTCTAAAATTGACTAATTCTTTTGGGGTTATAGCACAGATATAGCTAGCACTTTTCCCTGGGTCGTTACAATTAGTATCAGAGCTACCTAGTAACACCAGGCCATGTGTACTGGAGCACTGCCTGACGTGGTCCTAACGAGGACGTCATGAGTTTAAGGGGGAGAATTTGTAACACTTTGGTCCCATATTGGGAATATAAGAAATAACCCATATAGAGTGAATGGTTTGTAAAGAGAGTAATGAGTGCTAAGTCCCATATTATCGAATCATTAGGTGAAGCTAAACTTTATAAGTGATTTTAGGGAAGCTCTAAAATTGACTAGTTCTTTTGGGGTTATAGCGCAGATGTGGCTAGCGCTTTTCCTTAGGTCGTTACAGTAGCACCCTTAATGAAGCATCTGTAAACTAGAATTTTTTTTTTTTTTTTTAAAAAAAATAATCCAATAAAGATGCGGGTTTAAATTACCTAGACTCCAAACCCCCCCCCCCCCCCCGGCGGCCCCCAAAACACTCACACACACTTGAGCTATTATATTTACCATCAACATAAATAACAAGACACCCCCTTATTTGCTCATTTTCATCTATATATACTACAAATCGAATTGAACGGAGTAAAAATATATATAAAGTAAAACATAACCCATTGGTAAGAATAATAATATCCCCCAAAAGACTAAAATTTATGTAATTAATCACAATGAAAAATTCTTATCAAACACACAAGGAAGGGAAGAATGAAAGAAATACAAACAAATAAAGTCATAGCGTAAGAAGCCATAAAAAAACAAAAACAAAAACAAAAAGACAAAAGCAAAAACCTAGTTTTGCATTAGAATCTACTGCTGTAAGCTTTCCCCACAATGCACCCAGTCTCCTCTTGCACGCTATTTGTGCATAACTAGCCCTATACTAATATTCGGCATAAGGTCCTGTGTCACGACCCAATTCATAAATTAATTACACTGTTGCTATATTTTTTTGAAAACACGCAATAATCATGAACCGGATCTATTGCCACAGAGTGATAGAAACACCTGTCATACATGTATCTCACAACGTATCATGAGATATACATCTATTACATCCAAGTCACATATTACATTATATATAAACTGAGCGGAAGCATTTATATACCAAGGGAGTAATCAATACATATAGAGCTGACAATAGAAATTCTAATAATTAAAAGTTTACATTGTAACATATACAAAAATAATGGCTATACAAACGTGTCACATGCAACACAGACCAATATACAAAGTAATGATTGTGAACACATCAAAATCATAAACAAAGAATAGACTAATAGTCAAGTCTATACAAAATAACTACGTCCCATGTCGTCAGTCGTAATAACCAAGATAGTAGGCTACGGGATCATCATCTAAGCCCTCAGTACGTGCACCAATATCTATGTAACCATAGAGATCATCCATGATTACATAGGCGGATAAGAGAATGAGTGAGTCAACAGTCTCAGTGAATAAAAATCCACTGAGTTTTTGCAATGAACCGAAGGGTTAGTTTACGTAAGTTTACAATAACAGCTACTAGAAGTATGACATTTATTTTGAAACATGAACAGCTGATGAAGTAAACACATGTAGTCATAAAACATCTGAAATATATTAATAGCTGAGCACATATATGTATGTTCTAGTCTCCCACCTGTACTAATACACATACGTGCTCGTCTATGTTATAAATATATCATATAACTCAACTACACTCATATACAAGCATTCATTCCCCTATGGGTGAAAACACAAGCATATAAACATATCTAAGCAATAAAACATAAATCACATATGCAGTTAGCCGTAAGAATATATATATGTGCTTTTCCATTAAACCTCATATGCATACTAATACGTTTATGATCAATAAAACATAAATCTCATATGCAACTAGCACATATGTGCTTTTCCATTAAACCTCATATGTATACTAATACGTCTATGATAAAATCCAATAAAACATCATATGAAACATCATAAAATACAATATATTATGCATGCTCTGTGCATACAGTATAATCCCCCCTCCCCCTGCGCGCGCGCGCGCGCGTGTATCATAGGAAAGTGCATACAGTATAATCCCCCCGTATCATGGGAATGTGTATACGGTATAATCCCTCTTGTTTAATGGGAAACTGCATACGGTATAATCCCCCTCGTATCATGGGAAAGTGCATAAACTGTTTTCACATGTTATTTCCTAAGACATACTCATAAATATCATGCAATCATAATTGCCATAGTTCTTTTCTCAAATCAAATATCTGATAAGAATGCAAAATGTCATATTTTTCTCCCCTAATGTTTAGTCTTTTATACTTATTTGGTGCCTAAATGTACTCATTATTCTTTTATTTTAATTTAGGATGCAATTGGAGGCATTAAATGCAAAACAAAGCTAATTGGGCGATTCTGGACAGTTTCGACATCACATCGTAATCTGGGCATAACTCTCTTATCCAACCTCCAATTGAGATGATTCAAGATTCTATGGAACACCAAGAAACAGATCTAAAACTTTCATGTTTTACGTTTTGAGAGATACTGGCTGAATCAAGGTCGAAATTGGGCTTGAAGTTGCGGCACCTGCACTGTTGCAGTTCTGGAATATTCCTTAGCATGCTATTCTAATCTGCAAAAACCAGCAGATCTGGTGCACAAAAAATTACAGCTGGAAATACAATTTCCTAGTTATATTAGGACTCTATTTTATTTTTAATATTTCCCTTAATTAATCAGATTTGGATATTGTCATTTTAGGATAATATTTAGAATATCTTTAAGAGATTTTGTAGGCTTCTAATAAGGGACATAAATGTGTATAAAGAAGAGGGGAATTATTAGACTAAAAAAACTCTTTTTCTCTCCTCTTCTCTAATTGATCCTTTGAGTTTTCATTATGGCTCTGCGTAGCTAAACTTTCATCATTGGTCGAAAGAAACGGAAGCCTGGGAATCAATAAAACTGTGAGATCTAAATTGTTTTAGTGTTCAATTTATGCTTTGAGTATCGGATATTTTTCTGTGCCTATTTTCATGATTGTCTCGTTTAATTACTAGGAGGACTACTAGTTTATTATTCGTTGCAATCTATTGCTAAATTAGATATCAAATCCGTAATTGTTTGATCCCTCTAATTTGTGAAGCAACTAAGATTTAATGATTTGCTGCGTCAGAAATTATTAGATCTCAGGAAGAACGCCCGATGAAATTAAATGCAACCGTTTGCGCTTGTGTTGTTTAGTTTCATCGATCTCTCTAATTCTTAAGGTTGCTACTAGATTAAACCTTCAACGCTTGTCTTGGGTTGTTTAGTAGTTAAGGTTAATTAGATCACTTGTTTTCTAATTAACTGCGACTAAGGAGAGATAGGATAATAATTCCAATGGTGAATATTCAAAGTATGAATTAACATATGCTTGCATCAATGATCAGTTGTAAAATGCCGATGGTGGATGTTGACTTCGACCAAGGTTTGTTCTTTTGATTGATTTCGATACTTTAAATTGAATTTTTCTTTAGTTGTTCTTCTTAAAATTGTTTTCGTTATACTCAAAACCCCCCAATCCTTGTTCACGTAGCATAAAACTAGGTTGAATACTCTCCATGAGAACGATCCTTACTTGCACTACTACATGTATTTTTAGGAGTATAAGTTTTATTTTTGGTTGCCTACGACAAAACATCAATGTCAATAAAACATCATAAAGCTCAACTTGTCAATAAATCCGCCATAATCATAAATCATCAATAAAATCATCAATACTTCATCATAAAGCACTCATCAAATAATCATAAATCTCAAGAAGATAATCGAAAGCACAAATCACATGTTAACATAAAATATCATCGGTTTGTCTTTTAAACCATCATATTATTCCTTCAAAATTCTTTAAAAACATTTATTTTGTTTAGCAAATACAACATCTATTAAACATTGAAAACAAAACATAAAACTTTTTAAGGTGTGCATCATTTTCAGTAAGTATAAATACTTACCTATTTCCACTTGTGGACTTTTGACTTCTAGCACGAATGTTTAAGCAATGCCCGCTGCACATTTACATTGCCAAAACATTATCAACTTATACACTCATACTCATAGCCCATTATCCATGATACTTGAAAATACAAGTATCAAAGTAGCCATAAACAACCCATAGTATTATAGGATTCCAAATAACATAAAAATGATCTATTTAATTAACCCATAGCATTATACTAGGATTAACCTCATAAAACCCCAAAATACTAACTATGGAAAAATCTAGGGTTTAGGATTCTTACCTCAAATATTGAAGAATTCAAAGTTGTGCACCACGAAACTTTAATTTGATGAGAGTAGAGTAAAACCCAACAAGAATCCTAAGGAAACAACCATTCATAATTTATACATTCGAGAATATAGCTTAAGTATTGAGAAGTTAGGATTTCAAAGATTTTTACCTTGAATCGATTGGTGAAAGTAGGTTTCCAACGCCGAGAATCTTGAGTCTGGTGTTAGAAATGTGTTCGGAAGCTCTAAGAGATCAATACCCAATGTTTGGGTATAAACCCTGTGAAAGAGAAGAGAGAAAATGGCGGGGGAAAGAAAGAGAAATCAGAAAATGAGCTAGAAATTGCGTCCCAGCTATATATAGTCAGATGAACAGTGTCACCGTCCAGACCATTAAATGAACCATCCGGACGACAATGCTCATGGTCCGTCCAGACCATGCTGCGGACGGTCGCTATTGAGTCAACAGTGGCAAGGGACCGTCCGGACGACACTGCGGAAGACCAGTGGACGGTTACTACTGACTAAACAGCAGCAAGGGACCGTCCGGGCTGCTGTCGACGATCCATTCTGGGTGACTACCATCCGGAGGACAACACTACCGTCTGGACGCCCAAGGCAGTTTTCACTTTTAAGCCATTTTCGAAGTGTTTATTTTTTTTACTTTTAATTACCTTTTTACCCTTGACTTTTAAAATGATTTTTAATCATTAATTAAAATTCTTGGGCGCTACATGCTTCCCTCCTTATAAAAATTTCATGCTCAAAATTTGTAAACAAACTTCATTGTTATATTGTGCTACTAGCGTAATATTTCATTGCTCTCATGTATCTTTTACTCTCTTACGGACAATTTATATGTCACATCAAAGGTTGTCACGAGACTCCCCCCCTTATGGAGAAACTTATTGTTGCTTTTACCTATTTCTTAGTGGCATAAATCGTAACACTTGTAATGTTACTAACTACAACTTTTAAAATATCTAAGCTTTTTACGCGGGTTTACTAAGTATTCTCAACATCAACGAATCAAATGGTCTAACATTTATAGGCTAAAGGCACAAAGAAAGGGTGTAAGAAAATAATCGTTTTCCAATACACTCTTTCAATCTTTCACTATTATGTTCTTAGACCTATACCTGCACTGAGATAATGCCACAATTTAGCCTAGTTACCATCGCAACGCTTTGTTACATCTCTAAATCCTTTAGCACTTCCAATACTGTCTTCAAATTCTCCTCATGCTCATGATGATTAGCCGAATAGACTAAGATGTCATCAATAAACACTACTACAAAAATTGAGATACTTATTAAATACTCGATTCACCAAGTCCATCAATACTAATTGTGCATTGGTTAACCTAAGCAGCATGACCAGAAGTTCATAGTGACCATAGTGCGTATTGATAACCGTTTTCAGTACATCTTCATTTTGCACTCAGAGCTGATGATATCCCGATAGAAGATCAATCTTTGAGAATACCAAAGCTCCCTTAAGCCAATTGAACAAATCATTGATCCTTGACAAAGGATACTTGTTCTTGATTGTCACTTTGCTCATTTCCTGATAGTCTAGACATAAGTGCATAGAATCATCATTCTTCTTTACAAATAACACAAGTGCTCCCCATGGAGATACGCTAAGTCGAATGAATTCTCTATCCAACAGCTCTTGGAATTGCTCCTTTTGCTCTTTCAATTCTATTGGAGCCATGCGATAAGGTTGCTTGTGAATAGGTTGAGTCCCTGACAATAGCTCAATAGTGAATTCAATCTCGCGATCTGGAGGCAAACTTGTAACCTCCGCAAGAATATTCGAATAGTGGCGCACCACAGGAATTTCTTCAAACTTCGCTTCCACATTAGGCTTGGTAACTATATAAGCCAGATGAGCATAAGGGCCATCCCTGATACTCATTCTTGCTTGCATAGCAGAGAGGAGAAGTGGAGTAACTCGTACATGAGATCCACAAAATTTGAACTCCTTAATATCCCGAAGCCAGAATACAACTTCCTTCCTACAACAATCAATATTTGCCACATACTTTGATAACCAGTCAATTCTTAGAATGATATCGAAGCCAAGCATATCGAACACTACTAGCTTTGTAGGTAACGTCCTCCCTTCTATGAACATAGGACAATTCTCCACAAATTTAACACAAGTTACCGTATTACCAACAGGATTTGTTACACAAATGTTTTGTTCAAGTGATTTTGTGTTCTTATTACATAGCTTCACATATGTAGAAGAAACAAAAGAATGAGTAGCACCAAAATTAAATAAGACGCAAGCAAGGCGACCAAATAGTGGAATGGTACCTGTGACTACGTCGGTGCTAGGCGCTTGTTCCACATTGTTGGCTGGTGTAAGGGAGTAGACTCTTGCTTGAGCTGGCTGCTTTGGTTGATAATTGTTCCCTTGAGGCTTGACGTTATTTGTGGTGAGCTTGTGGGCATTCACTCTTAATATGGCCTGGTTTGCCACATAAAAAGCATACACCACTCCTATACCTGCAGTCCCCAAAGTGCAGCTTCCCACACTTAACACAATTGGGCATTGAGTTCCCATAAGAATTGGAACCACTACTGCTCTCAGCTTGCTTCTTAGACGGATGGGTGGGAGGAGGTAAGTTTCTCTTTTTCTGAGCAAAATCTATAGCTACCTCTTTCATGCTCTTCTCAACGAGAGTTGCTTTGTCAACCATATCGAGGTAGTTCTTGATACCGAAGCATATGAATCTATCCCTGACTCATGGAATATGGCCATAGAGAAACCTGTGGACTTTGTTTTCCTCGATCGCTACAAGAGTGGGTGCATACCTAGAAAGTTCATTGAATCGAGCAGCATATTGCTCCACGGTCATTGTGCCTTGCTTAAGATCCTAAAAATCTCTGGCACATTGGAGTCGCTGGGTCTATGGGAAGAATCGGTCATCAAACTCCTTCTTAAACCGCTCCCATGTGATTGGGACACCTTGGCCCAACTCTTCAGCTAAGGGTGAAAAGGTGGTTACGATTAGCAGTTATCGCCTTTAACCGTAACCGTAACCGCCTTAGGCGGTTAGTCTAATTTGCTAACCACCTCCGCACTGCCTTAAGCGGTTAACGGTTATAAAATAACCGCTGGTTAGCGGTTATTTAAACCTATAACCACCCCGCTATAACAGTATTTTTTTTTTTTGCTAAAAAAAAATCTACTGAAGTCTGTGCAGATCAGGCATATTGGGCAAGGAAATGAGGGATGTCAAGAGTTCTACATTCAGTTTATGTAGGTCGGCCTTTTTCAGCACATCAGGAAAATGTTGTAGAGAGTGAAGATCTATAACCTTTAGAACCTTCATTGCAATGTATATGGTCAGGGAAAGGAAGAAAAAGAACCCAATCAAATGCTTGTACAAAAAAGCATAAGCTTACTAAAGTGCAATCCATCAACAACCATTCCAATAGCCTATTCTAGCAAACATAGAGGAAGTAGTGAATATATGTTGCAAAAAGAAAAGAAAGGGACGAGAGGGATGAGAGAGATGTGTGGTATTGCAACAAAGGAGGAAGGAAGATGAGAAGATTGTAGAAGGAGAAAGGGAGATGTCTCGGTTGAAGGCTGAAGCACATGGGGAAGTGGAGAGCTTTGGTTGGAAGGATGCGTGCAACACATGGCTCGAGGTTAATAGGCTGGCGCAACTCGAGACATGTGCTGAAATCTACCAAAGTTTAATTAAAACGTTGACCTGCGTTTTATTTGTTTTAGTATTGCGTTTTGTAAGCTAAGTTAGTAAATCTAAACGTTGCCTTTGGATTAGTTCCAAAATCTAATATATAAAATATGTTTTTAACACAATTTTGCCTTGGGTTGGGGGGTGTGAGCTGACACCCCCAGCCCCAAGGCAAATTTATACTTGACGTGAAGGCTACCCTTCACGTCTTGTATATATATATATATATATATAAAGGTGGTTAGCGGTTATAACCGCTAATCACATATCTCAAAATCGCTAACCGCCCTGCCTAAGGTGGTTAGCGGTTTTTTTCAACTGCCTTTAAAAGCGGTTAGGCGGTTTAATGGTTAGCCGTTAGCGGTTAGCAATTAGCGGTCGGTTAATAACTAGCCGCCTTTTCAGCCCTATCTTCAACTATAAATCCCCATTCTAGCCTACCACCAATGGGAGGCTTCCCCAGTGAACTTTAGGCTTGCATAATTAACCTTTTGTGCATCAATACACTGAAGGGATTCCATAAGATGTTGGATGTTTATAATCCAAGAGTCAGTAGCTATTGGCCCCGTGGAGCCATCAAATGACTCGAAGTTATGGCAAAAAAAGCTAGAGGATGAGCAACCCTCTACTCTTTCACGGTCTCGTGGTTGGGGTTGTGGTTGATTTTGAAATTGATGCAGCANAAGGCAAATTTATACTTGACGTGAAGGCTACCCTTCACGTCTTTATCAACTGCCTTTAAATCGCTAACCGCCCTGCCTAAGGTGGTTAGCGGTTTTTTTCAACTGCCTTTAAAAGCGGTTAGGCGGTTTAATGGTGAGCCGTTAGCGGTTAGCAATTAGCGGGCGGTTAATAACTACCCACCTTTTCAGCCCAATCTTCAACTATAAATCCCCATTCTAGCCTACCACCAATGGGAGGCTTCCCCAGTGAACTTTAGGCTTGCATAATTAACCTTTTGTGTATTAGGATTCCATAAGATGTTGGATGTTTATAATCCAAGAGTCAGTAGCTATTGGCCCCGTGGAGCCATCAAATGACTCGAAGTTATGGCAGAAAAAGCTAGAGGATGAGCAACCCTCTACTCTTTCACAGTCTCGTGGTTGGGGTTGTGGTTGATTTTGAAATTGATGCAGCATTTGTTGTTGGAATTGTTGTTGTTGTTCAAACTACTGCTGTTGAATTGTTTGCATATTAGTCATCATAGTGTTCATGAACTGGGTTGCTTGAGCCCAAAATTGCATTGGGTTAGGCATATGTGGTGGTGGAGGTGGAGGAGGACGAGGTGGATTTGCATCGCCATTCTCATCATCATTGTTCCCCAACAACCTCATGTTTTGTCTGAGTCGGTGCTCGGGTTTATGAGGCATTACTCTGCAAAGTTTCCATGTTAGAACCGAGTAATCCACATAGACTCAAGTCAAACAAGAGTAAGATGTGCATATGTCACGCAAATGCACACATATTAGATGCAAACAAGGAATTTAAAGAGTTTTAGTTA
This sequence comes from Betula pendula, assembly GCA_900184695.1. Classification (NCBI taxonomy): domain Eukaryota; kingdom Viridiplantae; phylum Streptophyta; class Magnoliopsida; order Fagales; family Betulaceae; genus Betula; species Betula pendula. The sequence goes on along the minus strand of FXXK01000933.1, from coordinate 2,691 downwards.
CTTAAGGTTTCGCTTGGAATCTTTTAAACTCCTATAGCTCTGACATTATACCTAGGCCCTACCTAGACAATCTAAGACCTATTACTCCCATAATGGCCCTCAGAGCAAGAACGCTTTGATACCATAAGCTGTGATGACCCAATTCATAAATTACACTGTAGCTATATTTTTTGAAAACATACAATAATTATGAACCGGATCTATCGCCAAAGAGTGATAGAAACACTTGTCATACAAGTATCTCACAACGTATCATGAAATATACATCTATTACATCAGAGTCACATATCACATTATATATAAACTGAGCGAAAGCATTTATATACCAAGGGAGTAATCAATACATATTGTAACACCCCGGTCCCATATTGGGAAGAAGAGAAATCGTCCACATAGAGTGGGTGATTTATAAAGAGAGTCATGAGTGTTGAGTCCCACATCGCCTAGTTACTAAGTGAAACTGGGCTTTATAAGTGATTCTAGGGAAGCTCCA
>FXXK01000932.1:210286-230735 GCA_900184695.1 Betula pendula | reverse complement strand
ATCTTCGGTGTTGGCATTGGTGGCGCGGCCACCGTTGGGTGGTCTCCGGCCACAGATCATGTTGGGGTAGCCGTCCCACGAAGTTTCCTTTTATTAATTTTTTAAAAAAAAAGTTCAAAATTTACAAAACTCCAATCGAGCTCGAGCCGCTCGAGCTCGATTGGAGTCTCGGCTTGTGAACCTAGCCAAGTTCGAGTTCCCTAGTAATGTATTCGAGCCGAGTCCGACAGCTCCAAACTCGGCTCGGCTCGGCTCGAATACAGCCCTAGTTTTATTTGATGGCTTTTGTTATTTTTACCGAATTGATGATTGTTTTGTTGATTTTTTATTGATGACCAAATTAATGTATTTGGGGCTTAGTTAGAGAACCGAAATTGATTATGTTGAATTATGCTTTGATGTTTGACAATTAAAAGTTTACTAATTTTAGAAGTTGATTCTTGAAGTGTTTTAGTGTTCTTGCTAGACTTGCTTGTATGTATGTATGTATGAGTTATTAAATAGAAGTTTGCAGTGAAGATGTGTTATGAATAATGATTAGGTTTATTACTATGATTTATGTGGATGTTTGATTGTGTTTGAGGCTTTGATTTAATATGAAAAATTTATGAGTTGTATTGGCATTTAAAGTATGTGCCATTTGCATTTAGTCATGAGTTGTTAAATTAATTTGTTTAGATTTTAGTGTGAAAATTTTAAAATAATAAATAAATAAATAAATTTTCAGTTTTCTGACAAATCTTAGATTACATCATAGGCAAGTAAAAATACTTGATGCATTTTTTAAGAAAAGAGATGATGATTCAAATTCTAAGATGTCTTCCTCGGCATCTAATTCTCAAACTTCAATTCCTGAGCAAATTGCTTATAAGATGTCAAAAATTGAATAGCAATAAGTTGAGTTAAGCCAACATTTCTATTCTTCCAAGAGATCCAAGGTTACGTCATCCAATATGAAATATCATGTTAATCAACAGGATGAAATTAGACATGCTTTCTTAAATATGGTTCATATAGATTTTTTTTCCTTCTGATAGTTCTGGATATCCGTTTTCGGGAAATAAAAAAAATCGTTAGAGATTTCATCATCTTGGTACACGATGTTTCCGTGGTTAGAATACTCTTCTGAAAAAGATGTTGCTTATTATTTACCCTGCTATCTTTTTTACTAAAAGGAAATTTGACGATTTTTGAGCTATTACACATTTACTACTGAAATATTTCGTAATTAGAATAAGGTTAATGATAATATAAATTGTGTTTTTCTTGCCCATGTGGAAATGGTCATGTTCAGCCTCATAATAATACTGTTAAATGTTATGACTTTTTGAGGAATCAATATCAACATATTGATAAGATGATAGATAAGCAAACTTCAAAAAAAAAAAAAATTGAACAATCAATTACGATTGAAGACTTCAATCGAAGCTATTTGATATTTAACATCTTAAGGAAGTGCTTTTAGAGACCATGATGAAGGTTTTAATTCAAAAAATCGTGGCAATTTTCTTGAGTTGATAAAGTTATATCCATTTTCAATGAGGATTTTGCTAAGGTTGTTTTAGAAAATGTTTCACAAAATGCAAAATATACTTACATCATATCAAAAAAGAGATTTTATATGTCTTGGCAAAGAGGGTTCGATATGCAATTCGTGAAGAAATTGGTGATTCAAATTTTGCAATTAATTGTTGATGAGGCACAAGATGAGTCTAAAAGATAATAAATGGCTATTGTTTTGAGATTTGTTGACAAAGTTGGTTTTATATGAGAACACTTCTTTGATCTTGTTCATGTTAAAGATACATCGGCACTAATTTTAAAAAATGAAATATTTTATGTTCTTTCTCAACATTGTTTTGATATTCAAAATATTTGTGGACAGTGGTATGATGGTACTAGCAATATGCGTAGTGAATAGAAAGGATTGCAAGCATTATTTATTAATAATTGTCCTTGTGTATACTATGTTCATTGTTTTGCTCATTAATTACAATTAACATTGGTTGCTGCATCTCGAGAGATACTTTCTATTCATGAGTTCTTCTCAAATTTGAATTTCATTATCAATGTGATTGGTGCTTCATGTAAATGTCATGATAAACTACAAGTTGTTCAAGCAGCAGAAATCGCACATTTGATAGCCATTGATGAACTTGAAACTAGAAAATGAGCTAACCAAATTGACAGTTTGAAACGAGCTGGTGATTCTCATTAAGGTTCTCATTTTCATTCTATTTATAGCCTACTAAGGATATTTGGTCCTACTTGTTCAGTGCTTGAAAATATTATAAAATGGAGATCCATTTACACTCAACGTGGGGATACTAATGCTACTTATAAAATGATTACATTCTTCAAATTTATATTCATTTTACATTTAATGAGAGAGATCATGGGTACTACCGATATTCTTTGTCAACATTTGCAACAAAAATCTCAAGACATCTTGAATGCTATACAGTTAGTTTTTAATACAAAAGCACTCCTCCAAAAATTGATAAATGAAGATTGAGATGATTTGCTTGAGAAAGTCATATATTTTTCCAAGCAATTTGAAATTGACATTCCAAATTTAAGTGCTCGTTATGTTGAAGGTCGAGGTTGTTATCAACAGGATCACATCACCATGGAGTATTATTATCATTTTGACATATTTAATGCTACTATAGACTTTTAATTGCAATAACTTGATACTAGATTTTGTGAAGGAGCAATAGAACTCTTGACATTTAGTTCAACTTTGGATCAAAGCGACTCTAATAAATCATTTAACACTGATGATATATCTAGTATTGTAGAGAAGTACTATTCTCTTGATTTTTCTAAGTAGGAGAAAATTTACTTGAGATTTCAGTTGATGCATTTTAAACTTGATGTGCTTAATCATCAGAAATTAAAAAACTTGTTTTCCATTGCGGAACTATGTCAAGGATTGATAGAGACAGAAAAATTAGAAACATACTATCTTATTGATAAATTGATTCGTCTTGTTTTGATTATTTTAGTGTTTACGGCAACTACTGAGCGAACATTTTCAGTTATGAAAGTTGTTAAAACAAGACTTTGTAACAAAATGGAGGATTAGTTTCTTGCAAATAATTTAGTTATCTACATTGAAAATGAAATTTTTGAGAGCTTTATTTCAGATTTGAAACTTGATAATTTTGTGTGTAAGATCGCGTAGGATGCAATTTTAGACACTTTGTATTTTGTATTTTTTTTTTGTTTGTATTAGTGCCTGTGAACTAATATATTAATTTGGCATATGTTTATGAAGTTTGATAGCTATATTTTTCTTTATACCTATATTATGTTATAATTTATATTTTAAATTGTAATTACTATAATTTTATATATTATAATAAAAAGATAGTATATAAAACGAACAAAAAAATAAATTCCCCTGAAAACTTGTTCACTTTGTAAACGCCAGTAGAAGAATTTCAGGGGAATAAGCTGTGACCCTGTTTTTAATAACGGTTGTTCCCCCCACCGCGACTTTTCCTTTCTCTTTTAACCACAGACACAGCATAGGGCAAAGAAACAGAGTACAGGCAGCTGGAACTCTGCTTCGGTGTGGTGTCTTTCCTTTTCCTACATTTTCTTAGCAACCCAAAGGGTTAATTCTATTTTTTTTTTTTTTAACAGATTTCTCTTTTCGTTGCTTCTTATGATGATATATCTGCAGGTCTATTGCTGGGTTTCCTTAGTCGGAAAAATGGTATGTTAATAGCTCAGCTTACTGATTGTTGTGGGTTAGAGTTTCGTGCTTTTCGCTGTTTCTTCTGTGTTTCTTTGAGAATGAAGAACCTGGTTTTGAATTTTCTTACTAATTTCATTTGGTTTTTCCTCAGCCTCCTCTTTCATTGCTTAAGACCGCCCAAGGGCATCCTATGGTGAGAGATGTCTCTCCGTGGATTTAATTTATGTTTCACATTCTAGCCTAGAAAATGTAGGAAGAGGAAAAGGAAGTTAAATTTTTTTTACATTCTGTCATTTGGGATTATAGAAGTTAAAAAATAAAGGGTCAATTCCAGCTGTGTTTTGGGTCGAGTTCGAATTATCAGCATATGGTTTAGAACTCAACCCAAAACACAGTTAAGCTTGTGATAAAATCGCGATTTTGCCTTTAAAGTTGTAGTTTAACTTTTAAAATAGTACATTTTTAAAAATGCTCCCCTTGCCCGGAGGCTAGGATCACCTCCTTTAATATTTTCTTGATTTAAAATTCACATGTATCTCAATTTAAAATGCTATAGCAATCTTTATACTATAGGAATACGTTAAACTCATGAACTAAAAGCAAACACATCAATGGTGAAGTTCAAGTTCTTAAATCATGGGTTGGCAATTCAAACTTGACCCATGCCACAGGTATGTAAAGTATACATCAATTGTTGTTTTAAACAGCACAAAATGGTCCTTCCAGAATGCTAACCTGGTATTTTGGCTTCTCCTTACTGTTGTAAGAAGGCAGTTAAATAATTAAGTTGTAAATGTCATCCAAATTCATATGCAGATGATGTTTATTCTAATAATAGTTTTATGGTTGGTGGTTATTGGAGCTGAAAACCCCAATATACCTTTGTATATGTATTCGTTTATATCTTTGAAACAAAAAGAAAAGAAAAGATAAAGCCGTGAGTATGGAGGTGGGTATGGTGGTGGGAGAGGAGGTGGTGGCGGTGGTGGTGACAGTTTCTGCACTAGGAAAAATATGCGAGTTTCATCGTGACAGCATACATTCAGCTCAGGTACTTCCATATCTCTGTTTCAACCTTCTCCACCCCACCCCCCCCCCCCAAAAAAAAAAAAAAAAAAAAAAAAGAAAAGAAAGAAAAGAGAATAAATAAATAGGTATTGAATGTAATACTGTATGTCTTCTGGAGTTTGGCAGATTGTTCCTGCATGGTTAAACTGCTTGCCAATAAAAGGTGATTTGATCGAGCCCAAAGTTGTTGATGAGCAGCTTTGTTCAATGGTGGAGAGGTAAGGACTTCAATCTTGGTTCACTTACACTCCTCTCATCTTTTCTCTTTTACTTTATTTATGCATAGTATAACTATAACAGCATATTGATGAGGAGCTTCGTCAGACAGGGAACTTTTGGGTCCCAACAATTAATATCTTCCTAAAATTGTTGCAGTATTTCCTGAAGTTAGTTTCTCATTATTGTATATATTAGACGCCCTTGATTTAACTGATGGATTATATAAAAATGCAAAAAAACAAAAATCTTTTTGTGACTTCAAAGAGTGTTTTTTGATGATAATAATATTTTGAGTCTGAAGATAAGTAACATCTAATTCAAGAAAAGGGAGTACTATATTGCAATATTTCTGTTTTATAGAGCACCATGGTCTATAAGGGAAAATTACAAAACAATAGTTGATATGCTTTGAAGATTTGTGAATCTTCAAAGCATATCATCACCATGTATAAAAGATTAAATTATAATATGAAAAAGAGTTTACTAAAGATTATATTATCATTCCAATATTTATTTTCACTTTCATGTATCTGTTTGGGTGCTGAGAAATGTTAAAGAGATGGAAAGAAAGAGATAGAAAGTAAGCAAATTTTTTATGTTCCTATTGTTTATGGTTTCCAAGAAAAGAATGACAATCCTCTCCAACTCAGCCGAGTGGTTGGTTTTGACTTTAGATGGGTGGAGGTTATAACTCTCTTGGCTCACAATTTCAGCTTCTTTTTCTTTTCCTCATCTTCTTGGAAGCCAAACAGAGCATTTTCATTGGTCTTTCAAGAATCCGTTTTAATAATCCCTTTTCATGCGCTTATCTTTGCAGCTTGGAGGCGATATCAAGCTGTCAGTTGGCTCAAGAGTTTGGTGGGTCCAGTCGGCATATCGAACCAGCCATCAGAGAGGGCATTCATTTCTTGCTTGAGAAATGGTCTGATCCTATAAAATGCCATCAACAAAATTAACCCAGGAGCAGTGCCCAAGGTATGACATTTCTTTATTAAGTTGTAGTGATGGAAAATTATATTAGACTACAAACCCCTGACGTACATACTCTTGAGTTCCTTACATTCAGTCATTTTAGAGCCCAAAGCATCGTCTCTTGATGTAAAAATGACTATGAAAAATGGTAGGAATTATGTGTCTAATGCTAATGAGTTTCTAGAGGTGAAAAATGGTTGAAAACTGCTTAGATGAATCTTTCTGGTAATTCTGATTCTGGACCCAAAAAAGCTGAAGCAGATGTTTCTGTTAATGGGTCTTTCACGGGTGATGAATTTAAGAAGCCTAAAGTCGAATATGGATCTGGAATTCGTGGCTTTGATGCTGAATTAGGTGAAAGTTCAAACAGGTTCTAGTGTGTGATATCTGAATTAGTGAAGGAATTGATCATAAATGCAGGATATGGTCACAGACTCACATGGGTAGAGCTTTGATGGAGGGTGATTCAGGAATGAGTCGGTTTGAACCACTATATTCAGGGATTTCTATATTATTGCTTCTTCCTAAGCTGTAATACTGTTAAAAACAAATCACTAATGTAAGTGTGCTATGTCTTTCCCTTGATAATTTTTTATTAGTTCATATGAGAATTTAAATTGACAAGTTACAAATAATTTCTAGACGTCATATAACTAAAACAGATTACCTCATAGAAGCCCATGTTCTAATGGGTTTTCTGTGGATTGGAATCAGTATATGTAGATCTTTCACGTCGCTGATTTACTGTGGTTTTCTAATGGGTTTGTACAAAACATCAAATATGTTCATCAATAATATGATGGTTACAATCTTTGTCTGATGCGGGATGAGACAGATTAATTGAGTCCCTAGTTTTATTTAGGTTTTATTAACTAATCAGGTTATTAGTATTTAATTCTATATTCTACTTGAATTTTAAGAGTTGTGTTATTTTGTAATTTAATGAATAAGCCTGGCCCAAAGTCAGTCAAATTAGGTTTGGAGGTTTTGTTAGTGAGTCTATTTAAATGTGTTTTTGTAATCCAATGGAGACAGAGTTGGTGAATAAAAAAATTTTGTTCTTTTGAGGTGTGACTCCTTTTCCATTTCTCTCTTCTTCCCGTGGTGAGACTCCACCAAATTTCTTTTCTCTTTGAATTGTGTAACTCAATCCCTTTTCTTTCTCCCCTTCCTCTGCTCTTCTTCTTCCTAATTCAATTGCCCTGCATCAATTTCACTTTGAATTAAATGCTTATGTGTTAAGAATGTGATTAGGCCAATAGTGATTTGTTTTTGAGCCACAGAGAGTGGTTAGGGGTTGATGGAGAAGAGACTAAGCTACATGTTTTTGGGTGATGAAAATACTGCGCTATCCTTGATCATAGAGGAAAGTGATTGGGATTTTGTTTAAGGGTGGATGGTGATTATGAATTTCAAGGGAATTTATGCCTCTAATGTTTTTGTATACATACGTACTTTTGGAGCACCATTGAGCATGTGAAAGAGAGGACAAATTCTCTTTAGACAAAAAAATGGACCATGATTCTTTATCATTTTTATCATTTCAACATATAATTTTGTGAAATATATTTGATTGAAAAAATTAAGATACAATCTAAATAACAAAATCAAAACAATTTATTTATAAATAATAATTATAATTTTAAAACTCTATTATGAAATTACTATACAATGTCTAAGAAACTACACTACAAAGATAAGACCTTATTCAAAATCAAGAAGGAATTATGCCTGACAATTGTTCATGCTTTCTCCAACAAGACCTTAGGGCGGTTAATATTTCACACGACTTCCGAACTCTATATAAATATAACACTAAATTAAAGAGTTAAAATGGGTCAGCACGATTAATTAACAAGTCAAATCCGTGTTGACCTGTTTAACCCGCACAAGGCCCAAAACTTCAAGACTTCATTTCTGGAACATGGCTAACAAGACAGTACACCAAGCAAAAGGCCATCTAGCCAGCTAGTTGATATAGTGGCTTACTTACCATCAAGCAAAAGGCCTAGCCAGCACACCACAGCCCATTTGCAACATTTACCAGTCTCCAACCCATACATGCCCACTTGTCCACCTAAAAAAAATTGCACTAGCCCCACAATTTGAATCTGCAGCAAATATAAAGGAACTGCTATCAGATCTACTTGCCCCAACAGATGAGCGAGCTGCTATGAAAATTTAGATCCTAAGAAAATTCTCTCATATTTATTATTTCAATTGCTAACCATCTTAACAAAATGGAGAGATATTCGGCAAACCCAGTAGAAGCCTTATTAAAAAGATTAGACCTATAACTCTAATAAGGGGCTACAACAGGGACAGAATTAAAGGAGTGGGGACTCCAGGCATTCAATTGATAAAACCCCAACACAAATTTGTAATGAATAAAAAGTATCCAAGCTCCCAATGCGAGTACCTCCACTGGGGAATCCAGTCACATCCAGAGATGAGAGATGCAAAAGTGAACCTAAATACTATTATTCCTTAGCCGAAATATGTGGTAAACATGCAGTGGTTCAAGATCGCGTATCTCAGATTGTTTAGGACCAATTCTTTTTTCTTTTTCTTTTTTTTTTTATTTTTTTTTATTTTTATGGTCCACTATTCTCGTATCAAATCGATTTAACAGCACACCTAACTCTAGGGTCTTTATGTATATATATATATGAGAGAAAATAAGAATTACAATAGCAACCAATACAAATGAACAAAATTACATATAACCAAAATAAAGATTAAAATCAAAAAAAAATACATTACATTATCTGCTTCAGCAATTCAATTCACAGCTTTAGAGAGAATTCTTAACATGAAAGGAGCAAAAAAGCCGCCAATAAAGCTAGTGATAGTGGCTTATCGTGAAAGTTGTTAGTTCAGAAGACATCTAAAATATTCTTAATTTTAGACCAATTGTATAAAAAATTGTGAAAACAAAACAATAAATGTACATTTAGATAGTCTTCACCATAAACTGTGAGAGAAATAATGGCCTTGTTTGGTAATTTATTTTGGGAGGTTTTTTTTTGTTTTTGTTTTGAGAAAGCGTTGGAATGTTACATTAAGGTAAAAATTATTTTTATGTTTTTAAGAATGTTTTGTGTTTGAATGATTTGTTAATTTTTTTTATTTTAAAATAAAATAAAAAACAAAAATTTTAACAAACAAAGTTTATAATCTCATTAACTTTTTTTTTTTTTTAAGAATTTGCGTGTATGGTACTTCAAGAAAAACTAGTAATGCCTATACAATGCGCATTGCTACGTCATGCATATATGGTATCACGTATTAAAGCATTGACATTAGGTAGCCGAAAAATGCAAATTTGCTCTTTTAGTCCAAAAATTGGGGAGTACAATGCTTCAAAAACAAAATACTTTTTGTTCGTGGTAAAACATGTACGGAACTTTGGGATATAGATACTTTAAAAAAAGTTAGTAGTTAAAGTTGTTTAAGATTTAAATTTTTTCGAGTGCAAATAATTTTATAGGATCACGACTGCAGCAAAGTCAAGTCTTATTTGATTTGTGAGAGGGCGCCTTGCATAGATCCAGAATTTATCCTTCAGAAATAAGTACGTATATGAAATGAACCTACTTTGAGAATTCTTTTATTAAGTGATGTGACATAATATGATTCAATTTCTTAAAATTTGAATTTATTTACACAACTTAATCATACTATGCCACATCAATTTAGAATAATTTTGTTTATAAAAATTTTTATAAACCTATCATTCATCGTTAAACTTAGCTATGAAAGAGCCAACTTAGCACTGAAGTTGAGAAGATGAAAGAACACAGAATCCGCAAAAGAAGGGTTAAAGAGGCTGCCTCCAACGTACAGGCTAGCTAGCGCTGTAGAATACATTATACACACGTTGACACACCAAGGCAATAGATAGATGGATGGTAGATGGGTCAAAGCTTTTTTGGCTAAACATGGATATAGGCTTACGAAGAAGAAAGACGTGAATCTGAGGAGCCCTACCCCTAATCTACAGTCTCTACTACCTTTGGATCTTTATCTTACTTGCATTGCATGTACCTCCAATCTAATATCCCAATCACTCCCTCTCAATTCGTGTACCCATACTCTAGCCTTCAGGATAGGTCATTGATGCACAGCTTTTCTTTTTTTCTCTTTTTATTTTTTTATTTTTTTATTTTTTATTATCTGAATTTTGTAGAGCATAAAAGCTTTTTTTTTTTATTGCTTTATTTGGGCGAAGAGGAGAGCTTCATATGTGACAGTAGCGTCAAAACATTTTTACAAATTTTGACTTCAAAAAAATTTTAATAAATACCTTCACAAATGTGAGGTTGTTCTGATATCACATGTCCATTCAGACAGACGTGTAGTACAACTCTTAAACTAAACCTATATGGCGGGCCACTTAAAAACTAAACCGCCTTTACTATTTATCCATTCATATGAGTTACGAGTAGATTTTTAGCACCTAGTTTCAGGCAGGCAGATATTCAGATAACTCTTTGAAAATATGCAAATGAATAATAATCTAAGTAGGATATGAGTAGACAGAGGCGGATAATATTCGCCAGCCCATCTATTTTACGTCAACTAATACTTAGAATAGCCGTACGTAAAAAGTAAGAGGGTGTATTGATACCATTTAGAATTATAAAAATATTAATAAAATAAATAAATAGTTAAGTACAAAGAAAAAATGAAAAAAAGTCCGTTCCCCACCATGCGATTGTGTTGTAAGATTTCCTGAACCCCATCCAAGCAAAGCTTGAAAAGTGTAGTAACAACGAGTGGTCACCCCGGGAGCCCCCCAACCATCAAAATGAGGGTGGGGGCCACCACCGAGGGTGCTTGATCCGGCTCTGGCGTTTGGTGTATTCTTGATACGCGGACAAGTGGGAGAGCCAATATGAATTCCCTGTCGGTGTGGGACCCCCCCCCCCCCCTCCCCCTCAATCCTAGAGAGAAAAAAAAGATCAGAAGATTTTTTTTGTATACGGACGATGTTACCCAATCCCCATGCCCCCCCCCCCTCTCTCCTTACTATTTTTCTTTTCTTTTATTTTTTATTTTTATTTTTTGTGAGTACCCCTTCCTGGCTGCAAAGTTTTGACCTTTCAACCACCTAATCCTTCACTCTTCACTCGTGGATTGGCTTATCATCCTACTTAAAAGCATTGAACCTTTTGTTTAAATTAATCATACACTTAAGCATTTCTTTACGATACTTTGACTTAACCTACTAATTAAGATTACAATCCTACCATAGTCGTTGACGTGACATTATGTGCGACATTATATAAATGCTGTTAAATTTAATTTAAATTAAGGAATAATTGTTTTGAAAAAAATTATAAAAACAAAAAAAAACAAAATGTATTTTGCCATAGTCCCATTAAAAGCATTAACTTTAATACGGATGCTTACCTTATTAATCAACATAAAAAATGCAATTGTAATCTATACTTGATTAATCCTTTATTTTTCCTATCAAGATTAGCTGTCTGAATTATAATTTATTCAATTTGTGCATGAGAAACAGTCTCAATAGAGTTTATTTGTTCAAATAGGTTTTTAAACAATTTAAGACCTATTCGAACAGGCAGTCTTCATTGAATCATACTCTATCGAAATTGTTAACAATTCAACAATAAATGTAAAAAAGTTTTTAAAATTTATATTTTTAATATTTTTTTAAACAAATAAACTCCATAAAAGCTCAATCTCTTAAATTTTCACTAATAATTCCGGCAGCATTTTATACGGCAAATTACAAATTAAAAATCTTAATCCTCCCTGTCGATTTGGTGGCTAGTTGCCAAGTTTTCTCCACCTACTTAAAAACCTTGAAGCTTATTAAATAAATCATACTGTAGAATTTATTTATGATAGTTTGACTTTTATTAATAAGATTGCATCACAGCTTGGCCGGCCATAGTGCCATATGTCACAAGCATTAACTTTATACGGATGTAAACCCTATTAATTAACATCAGAAATAGCATTCAATTCTTAATCTAATATTAATTTAATTAAACCCTTCTGTAATCCACTGGGTTGGTGGTTAGTTGCAAAAAGTTTTCTACCCCCCATCCCCCATGGGGCCAAGGGGTTAAATATATTTTAATTGAAGGCAAGGCATTCTAGTCTTCGTCTTCTTTTTTCAAAGATTTTGTAATTAACATATATATATAATATTCAGAACTTTCATGAACACGATTGAATATGTTGGCAAATTAATAATTAATTAATATTCTTTTTTGGTGGACGCTGGACCCCCACGTTGCAAAAAACTGTAGCCCCCCGGGGGGGGGGGAGGGGTTTCTGCGACAAACATGTTGACGTGACACAACCATGGCTTACAAAAACACTTGCAGGGGGGTCTGCCGACTAAGGTTTTGCCTAAACTAAAAAACTTTTTAGGTTGTTTCAGATGCTGCCCACGACTTCCGCTGCTGCCTTACTGGACTCTGGTGCTTTCATGGTAGACTTGTGTATCTAGAGAATCTTTCCAACAAATCTAATCATGAAGAAATATATTTCCATCGTGGGAACTTTGGCCCAAAACAAAACAAAAGTAAACGGAATTTTCTGTTGGAATTTAAGGAAATTCGGCGAGGAAGAGAGAGGATAATGGGATGACCGACCATTTTTGACATAAGTTGTGAGATTAATATGAATTTAATATAAAATAATTGGATAGGAATGTTATATTTGACAAATTTAATTAAATGGATAAGTCGGATTAAGATCGACTTATATAGACTCGAATTCAATCCATTTTATTTGAATAAATTGAAGAGTATCAAGTTAATATAAATTTATAGAAAAATTTATCATTTAAAATAAAGAGTATTCAGTTTGAACAATTTTACCTTTAAATTTACACTAACTTGATACTCTTTATTTCATTTGAAATGGAAATGATCATTTTCTGACTTATATAATCTTATACTTATGTTTTGATACGATCTAAATCGACATATATGATTGACAATTTTTTATACAATCCGTAAATGTAATATAAATTTAACACAAAATTAATAAATTTAAAATAAAAAATATGTTTTATTTAATTAAATAAATCATATTAAAGTTGACCTGACATGTCAGTCCAAACCCTAAATTGCTCATAGACCATTAGGGGCACGGGGACCCTATATCTTATCTCACATTATCTTTTCAAATTCTCTAAAACTCGGTTTGCATATATTTTTCCACACGTTCCAAAAGCTGTCATTCATTAACCTAAAGGATCCACTTGGCCTCTTTTAAAGCTCATTATCTCTTTGTGCGGGTTCTACAAGGTGATAAGTCCGCTAATATATCATTATTATCATACCTTTTGATGGAAAATAAAGCAAGCCAACGCCAACCGGATGAGGATTCTACAATTTCAATCAAATTGTAATTTTTTGAATTATGTGAATTTAATTCTTTTTTTGTCAAAAAATGTGAAAAATGTTATGTATTAAAAATATAATATGTTATTAACAAGAATTAAATATTTTTTTCATCAATTTCTTATTTTTTATCTCATAAAAAAGCTATGAATTCAAAATTATCTTTTGATTTATTAAAAATAAGCATTTAAATTTTTTTTTTTGGTCTCGATAATATGTCATTTTTTTTAATAAATAACATTTTTTAAACCGTTCATCCTAAATTTATATAAATTGAGAATCAAGTAGTGGATCATTATCCACGCCGAGACCATATATAGCGATGTGTACGGTCTCACAAGTGACTACAGGGCTAAGATTTTCCATGTTGTTAATGTTGAATACAGGGTCATGATCTCATATTCTCGTAGGTGACTTTTGGTTTTCTCCAAGGATACATGACAAAACTAAAACAATGATAAGCTCTAAGGAGGTGGAGGTCCATACGCACAAAATAGTAGAATGATACATTCAAATCACCTATCGAGTAATTGAGTATTTTTTGCAGCAATTTTTTTTGAACGGCCGCACCCGTCGATAGGCTCTTTCAAAAGAGAGAAAGTGTTATCGCAAATCGTCTGCTTGCGGGGTCACTTGTCTCTAAAGAACATAAATGTACGAAAAACTTTTAAAGAGCATTAAATATTGGCTTTATTAAATTTTATTTTATTTTCTAGATATAAAGAAAACTCTTAAAAAATATTCTTCAATAAATTTCCATGTGGTCCCTTAATCAAAAAAAAAAATTTAAGGAAATCAAAAGTGTTACCTTAAATCTAGGTAATGCTTAATGATTAGTGCTTAGTGCAGTATTAAGGAAGGAAATGAGTTTTAAGAAAGCTGTTGTTAGTACTAAGAGCACTAGCAGCGGTTTTACTTATATTTTTTTATTAATGTAGAGAACCAAACTACTTTTTGCTTTCATATTTAAATAAATTTTATAATAGTTTCTCCTATCATTTTTCTATTCTATTTAAATATTCTTTAAATTAAATACTAAGAAAAAGAGAGAAGAAAAATAAATTATTTAAATATTGTTTTAAACAAATGAAAACGGAAAGAGAGAAAATAGATAAAGTTTTTTTATATTATGGCTCCCTAGATGAATGGAAAAACTTTTAGTTCTTTTGGTGTTTCTTTAGTTTATAGAACACTAAGATTATGTTTGGTACGCGAAATGCTTATTGTTCGGAATATCCTTAATGAATAATGAAAAAGTGGAATTGATTAACTTTGTAATAGCCATTTTCATGGACATGATGAAGTAACTATTTATTCAATTGAGAAAATAGTTATTCCCCTTAAATTTAAGGGGAATAGCTATTTTCTTAATTGAAATAATAGTCATTCCTTTATGACTATTTCAAAACTAATCAATTTCATTCTAAATAAATATTATTCTAAAGAATAGTTATTCCACGTACCAAACATGTTATAAGGGAAGCTACTGTATGGTTTTTTTTTTAACAGTTTTTCTTACACTATAAAAATAAATAGGTTTAAGGGAAGCTATTGCTAATGTTTTGCAACTTCCTTAAAACTCATTCATTTCTATGAGTGTAAGGAAAAGTCTTAAAAAATCTCGGCAACAATTTTTCTTAATATTTCTTAAACTAAATAAACACCATGAAATCAACCAAGGTTGCACCATAAATTTAAGAAGTAAAAATGGTTCCCTTTACATTATTTAAATAAAAATTTTATTTTCTTCTCTTTCTCTTAACATTTAATTTAAAAAATATTTAAATGATATAAAAAAAATGATTAAAAAGCTTTGTATTATATAAGGTTTATTTAAATAAGAAAGTAAAAAAAATTTAAATTTTTATATTTAAAAAAAATTAAAAAAAGTTATGTTAATTCTATATGTTTTTTTTTTTAGCTAAGATATTTAGAGAGAGAAAATTATATAGAAAGAGTAGGAAAGAGAATATGTTTCGACTTTTTCATGCATGTCCTTTTTTTAAAAGCTCTAAATATAGTTTCTGAATAATTTACCATGTGATGTCAGTCCCTTAAATTATTTTCCATGCAGCGATGTGTCAGAATAACCTTTGGTAAATTTAATGAACCAACAGGTATGTGCTGCACTCTCTGAAATAAGATCACAAGTTTAGGATTTAGAGACGCGCGATTTTAAAGGATGGAATCATAATTTTTAAAAAATATTTAAATATATTCTTTAAAGATTATATTTATTTATTGTGTTCAAATTGTATTTTTTAAATTAATATGATTTAAAACTGACACTAAGAAAAACAAATAAAATAAAACATTGTAATCCTTTCTCTTCTCCCCGTTGAATATAATATAATTATAATTTGATGACACAAAGTGAAATATGAAAATAATTCTGAAATCGTATAATATTAAACATAAACATACAAAAAAAAAAGATGCAACAGGGAAAAAGATGAAAAGATGGATTTTACCTTTTTCGGGGCAGAGGTAGGGTCAGTCAGAGAAGGAGGTGAAGAAGAAGCCAGGAAAAGCAAAAAAAAAACGATATGTACGAAAATGCCCAGATTTTTATTTTTCCCGATTGAGTAGTTCAGGTATTTTGTATCACCAATTGATGTTGGTCAGAGAGCTGTGAGGGCATTAATGTCCTTCTGAACAGAGTCCCAGAATGTAATAAATGACATGGAAGCATGGTAGAAAGAGAAAGAGAAAGAGAAAGGCCTCGTTTCCCGAGAGTGTGTGGGAACCTGGGTCTGTCTGTCTGTCACCTTCTGAAACAAACCCAGAGAGAGAAAGCTACGGAAGGTCTACGCGTAGGGCATAGCCTCTCACTCACTCACGGTGGGGGGGGGGGGGTTATGGGTGCAAGTGCCGAGGCATCCCTCTGAGTCAGAAATGTGGCATGGAATGACCAGGCCTGAGGCCCCAGGACATTTCTCCCTCTTCTACACGTAATTGCCTCCAAATACACATAATTTTACATCACTGCCTTTTCTCTTCCATTATTGTAAGGAAAAACCTCTCACATCAATTCCACTATTTTAGCTATTTAAAATGTTTTTTTTTTTTTTTAGTTTCAAATTTTATTAAAAAATAATAAGTTCAAAAAAATCAGTTACAAAATAAAGTGGTACTAAATAATTGAATAGCTCAAAATGATTGGGTAGGAGAGAAATTTAAATTTTGAGCTATCTAATCATTTAGTGCTACCTCACTTTGTAAGAAGTTTTTGTACATAAACTTTTGTACACCTACGATTCCTCAATTTTAATAGATTATTTATTTTATTTAAATATTATTTTTCAATATATTTTTATTGTAAAAGTTAAGGAAGAGGGAGACAGAAGGTAGAGACAGAAATAATAATAATAATTTTTTTTTTTAAAAAAATATATTATAAAGTGTTACAGTGAACTTTCACTATAAGGTACTACAGTGAAAATATTCTATTCTAAATTATCTATTGGAGGAGTAAATGGCTCATAATAACTATTATACAATGTTGATGTGGCAATTCCGACCAATATATACATATATAAATATTGATCTAATAGTTAGTTGAGACTTTACATTAGCATTAAAAAATAATTATAAAATAAAAATATGGTTCCTAATATTACTCTGTGTGTTTAAAATAATTATATGCATTTTTCATAATATTATAAAATAATGATACATACCACACAAGCATTCCATAAATTTACAAAAATGATGTGAGCACTTAATAGACCTTGCCACATCAAATTTCTAAAATATTTGTAGGATGTATGATTACTCAAGATTATGTTTTAAATATGTCCGGTTTAATTCCTTCATCCTATTTAATTGAACAACTGTCCTTATTTTTAATAAGAGCATTATTTTTCCACGAGGAAGATACAGTGAGATTGTCTTGTCCCAAGTTCAATTCTATTAAATTTTTCTTTTTCCTCTTGGGGTAAGTAAATTATCTTATTCTTGTAAAACAAAAAAGTGTGCCCGATTATGTAAAACAAGCATGCTTAAATGTGGTCCAAGGAGAGTTAGGTGAATGAATTTGGGCGCAATACACGTACGACCATCCGAAGAATTTGACCCATCAGCCTTTTTTTTTTTTTTTTTTTTTTAAATAGTACCAATCAATGTTTTTATGTCTGTGTGCTCAAGATGATAAGTTTGGAGGCAAGAGTAATGCTATATTTTAATTTTTTTTGTTTATTTTATTTAATTTGTATGTGTAGAATAAAATGGCTCATAAATGTAAAAAGTAAATTATTTAAAAAATAAAAATAAAAGTCAATATACAAGTTAGATAAAATTGTAAAAAAATTAAAAATGTAGCATTGTTCTTATGCAAAAATTTCCAATATTGACATAGTGCTTTCTACTTTATGCTACGTATCATTATTTTTATTTATTAAAGTTAATATATTTTTTAAAATAATTTTTAATTAAATTTATAATAATTTATATATAAATATATAATAATATTTAAAGTCACATTAATTTTAAATAATAAAATAAATATAGTAAACTATATTAATTACTCGTACTTTCTTTACGCATAGAGCACGAGATACATGGCCTGTCCTTTAAAGTGAACACTTGGATGATTGCAGGGGGGGACAGAGCTCCATGGTGACTTGGAGGGACTCTCAAGTCACCATGTGTTCCCCATTTTTTTTTAAATACTCTTATAATCCTTTAAAAATTAAAATTTGACCTCTTATATTTTTAGTTTTTTTTAGTTATTGCAAATTCAATGCAACTACCCCTAAGCCTTTCTCACATCTAAAAAAAAAAAAAATCCTCCTAAACTCCAATATGTTATTGCAAATTCAATGCAACTACCCCTAAGCCTTTCTCATATCTAATCACCCCCTCCCCCACCCCCACCACCACCAAAAAAAAAAAAAAAGAGGGAAGAAGAAGAGAATTAAAAGAGATTTAAAGGATTGAAAATTATAATATTTATACATTGAATGGGGATAGAGTGAAATAAGGTTGTTCATTGAATGTGTAATGAGAATGCACATGTGAGAGAGCACTCAAATTTTATTTTGTTCGGACAGAGGTATTTAGACAATTCAAACCGTACCCGTTTAAACTGTCTAAATATCTGGTCGAATAGATAGGGTTCATGCCGTCTTTCACACGAACAACATTATTTCACGAGATAGAAATCCATAAAAGTCATATAGAATTATATCAGAAAATCACTCTAAGCACTTAAACTTAAGGTAATTGCTGGAGATTGTTGAATCATGATTAACTTTATCATCATAAGTGTTCCGAGTGAAATTGAAGCGAAATAAAAAGAATAATGTTGCCGGCTCTAATTTAGATTATTATTAACTCATGATGATTACTTTTGACAACTAACAGTGTCCAATAGTATAGCCCACAACTACTATGTGATATTAAATGGGAATGGTGACGGCAATTTGATTTGACCGTTGATGTAATGATAGTGACGCATCCCCAAGTTTTGTTAAACTTTCTATTCATAATACAAATAAAAATTATCTTCAATTATATATTATATTGATAATTATATTATATTATATTATATTATTATATATATTACTTAATTTTCGTACAATCATCAACTTTTTTATTTTTTTATTTTTTATTTATTTTTAATTTTTTTTATTTGACCATTCAAAAAATTTCATTAACATTTGTTTCAAGTAATCATTTGGTTTATATCAATTTAATATTAATGCAGAGTTCAATACTTTCTCAAAAAAATGGTCATTTAATAATTATTGTAAATATGTTGAAATACTTAAACTTTTGAAGTTGAAGGTTAAAGTTATATGATAGAAATTCCAAATTAAATACTTTTTTATTTGATTGATCATAACCATTTTTATTTTTAAATTATATATCACTTATCTTAAACATTTTAAAATAACATTAAAAAATAAAATGGTAATTATAATATATTAAATATTTTTCAAAATTTTTTACTGCCAATTATAATAACTTGAGTTAATATGACCCAATGGACCAAATGACAAACAAATACGTATATTTAATTGATAAGAACAAATATACGTATGATCAAAATAGTGAGCCGCCTCCCTCTCCTCTCCTCTCTCTCTCAGAAAACTTAGACGCTCCCGATGTTTTGGGAGGGATATCGCTCCCTCCTCCACCCCTCCCCCCTTCCTCCTCTCCCTTTCTCTTCTTGCCTTTTCGTAGGCAGCAACCGCTCTTTTGGTGGCATTTCCTCCTCTTTGGAGGCTGATATCTCCACAAGCAACTTTATCGACTCCCCTTCCACCACGTGGTGGCCAGTCTCCACCTCCTCTTGATGCTCACAGCCTGGATCTACTTCTTTCGAGTTTTTAAATCTGGTTTTTCAAAACTAAATCTGTAACATTGGAAGAATTCCACCACCTCACGTCGGCACCACCCTCCGCTCCGCCTTCAGTCGGTAAATCTACTTTGTGGATTTATATTTTTGCATTTATTTTCTGTTTTCTTTAATTTTCTTGTATTTTGTCTGTCGTCCTGGGTCTTTGATCAAGGATGACAGAGGAGTGTGTGTCTCCTGCCCTTTAGGGTCGATGAGAGTAGATTTGGGTGTGGGAGAATAACTCTCACGACCTGGAATAAATGAGTGCGTTTCGGGCTAATCATGTCCCGATCTAACCTTAGATCTAGTCTGCTGAACAGATCTGCTCCTTTTCTGGAGTTGTTCTTGGGTTAGTGGTAGTTGTAGTCATAGACAGTTCTTTAATTGTTAGATTCTTTTGTCCAGTCTATGGCTGTGTAATTTCATAGCGTTTGTGCTATGTTTAATCTGCGGTTTAAGCTTCTATTGTAAGAGCTTTATGCTCCTGATTTATTATTAATGAAATTTGGCAGATTCTCACTCAAAAAAAAAATTGATAAGAACAAATGCGTTAATCATTGTGAAAATGCCGAGAATGAAAAAAAATTTACTACGGACGTACTGGAAGCTAATGTTTTTTTTTTTTTTTTTTTTTTGAAGTGAAAAGCTAATGTTTTTGATGCGTTATGGGTTAATAATTTTACGAAATGTCATGGAGGTTAATTTAATTTTCTATATTTATTAATGAGAAGAGTGTTATTTGGGATGGTT
>FXXK01000932.1:145460-210275 GCA_900184695.1 Betula pendula | reverse complement strand
AAATACGTATATTTAATTGATAAGAACAAATGCGTTAATCATTGTGAAAATGCCGAGAATGAAAAAAAATTTTACTACGTACGTACTGGAAGCTAATGTTTTTGATGCGTTATGGGTTAATAATTTTACGAAATGTCATGGAGGTTAATTTAATTTTCTATATTTATTAATGAGAAGAGTGTTATTTGGGATGGTTGAATCAGACTTAACTAGATCGAGTCACAACAATTTGTTCTGGTAAAAATAGGTTTTATTTTTTAAATATTAACTAACAAGTCTAAAATGCAAAACACTTGAATTAATTTTACCTTTATATCACGTAAAAAAAACCTTTTTAAACCATAAATGAAAACATTATCTAAAAAAAAAACATTAACAAACCAAGAATAGTCGTCGATTAATTGTTTTCAACTTTGTGTTGGGTGTCTATTTTCCCTGATTTTAAAAACTTTTTTGTGTAACAGTCGTTGGTTGGGACAAATTCCTTGGTAATATCACAATTTAGATTGTGTCTGAAATTTTTTGCCGGCCAGTAACACACAGAATATATAAGAGTGTGCTAATACCACTCTTATATTTTGTTGCTTTTTTTTTTTGTTTTATTTTTCGTTTTAAATTTTTTATTATTTGTTGCGATACGATACATATATAGGTAACATTTATTTAAACAAGGATTTATAGTATGTTGGTATAGTTAACCGCACCGCATAATCTAGTAAAAAATATCTCTCAAAACAAACATAAAAAACACTGGTGACTCGTCGGCGGAAGATATCGGTGAAAAAAACTCTAATGCCTAAATTAATAAGATAATTTTGTCAAATGTAAAAAACTAAGAAAGGAAATGGTGAATTGTATATGTACCTTAGACTAAGGCATTTGATCGCCTTTATAAAGGTGCCCCAAATAAGGCAATTAGGCTGGCTTTGGAAGATATCGAAGGTCAATGGTTTGATATGGAAGGTGATCTTTCCTTTTGAGTTGAGTTTTCTTCATTGATTCCCTTCCTTATGGGCAATCTTTCCTTTTAAGATGGTGGATCGAGAATAGGCAAGACTGTTAAAGAGGAATGAAGCTTTCATTATATAGTTAGCTTCTCATGTGTGTACTCCATCGGTCGAAGGTACTGTCAATTAGTGGTACCTTTGATAGGGAGTCTTTGGTTGAGTATGCGTCCCTCAGGTGATTGACCATCAGTACATTGAGCCACTGGAAGGCCATTGACCCCAAGGGCTCGATGGTTGGCAGACCCTCAATGGGGACAGTTTGGCCTCCCCCCCTTCTCATCTCAATGAATCTTGAGCTAATGTGATGTTTGGCCTGTCCGACAAGCTAGGCGGGCCCCTTAGGTAAACATGCATCCCCAATGGTTGGGTGGTATTTCTCACCACCATAGTAAAAGCTTGGTACCCTATACACATGAATAATAATATATATCATACTAATATTTCATAAATATCTTATTATATTAATGTGTCAGAGTCTACTAGTCATTAGATATGTTTGTTACAGTTAGTTTTTTTTTAATAAAAATTAATCCAAAAACTACTTAATTATATCATGTCAAAATAATTGAATATTGTGAGATATTAGTACAGTATAAATACATTTATATTTTTTAATAAGTAATGTTATATATTCAACTATTACCATATTAGATTAATGGGTGTTGCGACTTCAGCCATTGAATCAACCTTTATTAAAGAAAAAAAAAATTTAAGAGTTGATGGGTACGTTACCTCGTACCAATAAGATACGAATTGAGTATTTAGAATTATTATTTTCTAGTATATAACGTTAATTGAGAGTTAAATATAGGATACATTAAGTCGTTATCCAATTGTAACGTTTTCCAGGCACAAAATGGAGAAAACCAGGGTCTCCATCCGGCAAAACTGCATAAAAGTGGAGAAAATTGAGGCCTAATTATGTGTAGAATAACCTTACTCCCATTGAAGTAATTCCCTCTCCGTATCCCAAGAGTGAGAACGAATATCGTAGTCGGCAGCGTACAAAGTAAGGAAACATTAATGCATACTATTATTAATATTAAAGAATAACAAATTAAAGAAACCGTCCCTCCATTTTTCCTTCATGCTCCAATAAAGTGACTCATGTCCTACGTCCCTTCCTCGTGTTATAAATACCCTCCTCCCCCTCCCCTAAATTTCATTCCCCACCATTTGAGGCTTGAGCTCCAAAGCTTCAGAGCTTTTCTTCTAGTTTTGTTTATATAGCCCTTTTTCTTCCTCCAGGCTCTTATACAGTACGGGAGAATCTGTAAAGCTCAGGAGGGATAGCGCCATGTAGGCATGATTTTATCAAACGTCTCATCAGTGGCGCTATCTATCCTGAGTTTCATGGGTTCTTCTTGCTTTCTCCGATTCACGAAGATTTTTTTGGCATCTGAGTATGTGATATTATTATTATTATTTTACTGTCTTTTCTTTGTTGATGTGGGTATCTTCTTTATAGCTATGTATTGTCTATGGGTTACACATCTGCGATTATTTTTGATGGGAAAAAGCAGTTATAGTGCCATGCACTTGTTCTTGATAATGATTTTAGTAGGAACAGTATAGAAGCAAAAATGATCTGATCCTTGTATCCACTTCATGTGAAAACACCCCACCAAACATTGCTGGATTCTAGTGGATCTTTCACTTTGCTGCTGGATTTCCTTTTTTAATGATGTTTACTTTTTACTGGGTTTTTTTTTTTTTTTCTTCTCTCTTTTATGTATTCTCTCAACTTTGGTTGTTTGTATATAACAAGGGTGTTCCTTGTCCTTGATTTTCTTTTTTGGTTGCTTATTTCAGTTTTACTGTCAAGTCTCTGAAGCGTTTGTCTCCTCCTCATGAAGAACCTGCTTGTGAATCCAGTTTCTGACGCCCCTACTTGATCAAAACATGCAGATCTTTCTCTTCAATAAAATTTTTTACTTTATTATTATTATTATTATTATTGTTTCAGCTAGGTTTTATTGGGTGAGCCTGAAACCCTAGGTGAAGCCTTTCATGTAAATGGGAGCTGAGCTAGGGTTTCATGTTGACTGAAATTGTGGCAGGCTTTTCAGTAGTAGGGGTTAGTAACTGAGGATGTAGATGTTGACTCCTTTCCAACTTCGTTCAGATCACGGTCTCCTCACTTTCTTTCCTTTAATTACTTCGTCTCCATCACCAATCCATCATTAATTGCTCTATAAAAAGCAAAATTTATGTAATATACGAAGGATCATTTTTTATTCTTATCATTGCTCCATATAATTAGGGAGGTAAACCTTACTATATGGACGTTTAATGCATTTATTCTGCATTTTCAATCTAGGGAGTGGAAATTTTAGTAACCCCACTATATAGAATTCTCTCATAACACGTGCGAACGGTTTTTTTTATATCCCCTTCTCATTTTGCGTTCGTTCTTGTTTTTTTTATTTTTTTTTTCCTTTGACTAGTAAGTTAATTTATGTAAAGTTCGATTTTGAGGTGCGTAGGAAAGAACAAAAAAAAAAAAGGGTTTGTTTTTGAGCTTTTTTTGACGGGCTTAATTCAATTTTTGAACTAAATATACTTGATGTTGTTGCCTCTTGTTCTAGTTTTGGGGTTCTTTCTTTAATTCTCCTCAAAGCACATACAATTTGATAATAAAAATCGCCAGTTGCTCTACTCTTTTTTCTAATGAATATATATACATATGAGTGTGCATATGTGGATATTATTTGCCTCCACCTCTTAATATTTTGCTTTCCACTCCTATATATGTGCCGATAGCAAAGGGGATTCAAAATTTGCCCATAATCCATGCGGATAGATGAATCACTAATAACTTCAAAAGAATTGTTAATCTTTCCGATTTATGTCTAAGACGATGCTAATAAATTCAAATATTATTAAATTAGGTTATATATTATCCATTCCTTGTTGCAGATGGTATGTGGAATATCTGGTTGGCCACTATAGGCCATGTCTTCGGTTGGAACTTATGATTTCTGGGCCTTATTGCAAGTATTGAGAAGTTTGATCTTGCTTTCGGGTACAGGGTGTCTTATTGTTTGGGGACACAGAAACCAACTTACCTGTTCCAGATCATTATAACCCTCCTGATGTTATCATTATTGCATACGTATAATTAGGTCTTTACCCCCCCATAAATGTGCTCCAACAGTAACCCCACTTCCTTTCATCTTCAAAAGCTATTTCATATATATATAAAAAAAAAAAAAAAAAAAATCCCGTTTAAGAGTTTTATTTTAAATATGAATTACAATCGAAATCTCTGCTATTAGGTTTATTCAGCTGGAATTATGGGTTTTGAAATGGATATACAAAGTGTGGTGTATATTGGCAGGCTCTTTACCTTCTCGTATTTCGTGCCCTTGGTAAATGGATCTTGTTCGTACCTTCTTTTGAATATTTTCCACGTAAATATTCGTATATACCTCTTTCGAATTTTTAAAAGGGTACTTCCCCTTCAAAATAAGATATAAAAAGGCCCCAATAATTAGCCCCTTTGCTCGAAGAGTACAATTGCAACAGTTATTTGACTTTAGTTTGTAGGAGTAAATAGAATTATTGCAGGTCTTGTAAGTACCAATTGCTGGCATGGCAATGCTTCAGGTTCCCTACTTGAACAATTACAATTAAACACGAGGATGCGATATAAATATTTAATTATATTTAGACGTATTTAGTTCAAATCACTATAATTTTAGGCATTTGCGGTACGACATAGATTTCTTCCAATTCATATGTTAAAGAACATATAAAAAAAAAAAATTTATATTTCTTAATAGCGTGTGATTAATTAGAAATACATGCTAACATAACAGTTTTATAAATTAAATTCGACAAACCAATTTGAAGGAAATGCTTTAGAATATTACAATTTTTATTATAATTCTCTTTCAATTCGACAAACCAATTTGAAGGAAATACATGAGTATCATGTGATGTTAAATTTAGCAATAAAATATTTTTATTGACTGTTATAATTAGTGTTATATATACTATCACATCAATTTGTAGAGACTTTATAATAAAAGTTGTATTTTTAATAATACTCAGTCATATGAATTACTCTTAAAAAAAAAAAGAAGGAAGTTTAGAATGTGGTTAGACCTATTACAAATCTCTTACAAATTCAGGTAATTGGTAATTAGTATATCACAAAACATGTTTAGTTTTTCTAGGGCAACAAACTATACACGGAAGCAATTCTTTCTTTGCTGCAAATGTACTTCTCGGTGATGCTAGAGATCTGTAGACATAACCTGGAAAGTTGGCCAGACTGATTTGGCAGTTACATCTGCGTATTTTCAAACGAGTCCTGTTATACATCAGCCCAAGCTGATGCTACAGTGCATTTTTTTTTTTATGTGGGGCCCATCACAGACCCAGGCTGATGCTACAGTTTTTCTAAGGCAACAAACTATACACGGAAGCAATTCTTTCTTTGCTGCAAATGTACTTCTCGGTGATGCTAGAGATCTGTAGACATAACTGGAAAGTTGGCCAGACTGATTTGGCAGTTACATCTGCGTATTTTTAAACGAGTCCTGTTATACATCAGCCCAAGCTGATGTTACAGTGCATTTTTTTTTTTATGTGGGGCCCATCACAGACCCAGGCTGATGCACTGTAGCATCAGCCTAGGCTGTGCTCTACAATTACTCTTTTCAAACCACATGCTAATCAATATCCGATGCTTGATTTTCAAAATGAAAGGATGGGCAAAGAATCCAAATGTACTAAATAGCATGTCTCTGTTGTTTAATACTATATTTTTTGGGCTTTGGCTATGTAATGAAAGAGAGAGAGAGAGAATCATTATGCAGAATCTCTGTTAATGCAAAATGAGTAATGATAATGTTATTTTTGTGTTCATTTAGTGTAACTTTTTGAGTTTGAACATTATAGGGTCTATTTACAAAGTTCATTGCAGTGCTAATTAGTTTGCATATAATTTAATTAGAAGAGCCGCCTCTACTGAGGTGTGAAATTAAAATTAGCACTCAATTTGACCTGTCCAGTATTGATAATAATTAAATTGCACAACTACTGACTGACCAGATTTTATTGAGATAAAAACAAGAGCATGGGCTCCAACACTCGAGTGCTGCATTCTTCTTCATTAATTTTTGTACTCTGACACAATCGTGGCTATAATATTTACAGCTGCCCACAATTTAATTCAGCAACGTAAAAGCCGCCTTCTTTTCAGGCAAAATCAGACCCTCTTGTGGCAGTGTGGCTGGTGATGCTCATGCTTTGGGCCCCCATCACATTAATGAGAATCAGTTTTTTGTCGATTTGGGCCGTGGCCCGTGGGTCAGTGGTCCCGGTTCGCATCATCCTGTCTTTTGTAATAGTTCAAAGGGCCCTGTTGGTCTGGAATAATTTTGTGACAGGCATTGTCGTGTTACCGAAGACTAGAATAATTTTATTTATAAGAAATGTTAGGCTTACAAAATATTTTATAAATTTAATCATGTTGTGCCACATTATTTTATAAGAATTTTTTTTTTTTTTTTTTTTGTAAAATATTTTGTAAGAATAGCATTCCTCTTTATTTCTTCTTATTATTATTTTTTTAATAATGACTAATCTAAGGGGTTTTTGGGACCGATATGCTAAAATTGTGAGAATAATTCTGAGATAAAAAAGTAGTTTTTAACATTGCTCTTTAAGAAAATTCCATTTTCATTTAAAGAGACAAATGAAACTTATGTTTTAGTTAAGAATAATGCTAAAAATCACACTTTATATTTCTCTATTAAATTAATGTGTCTAAAATGCACGCGAGAATAAAAAATACATATAAGAATCACATTTATTTTAGATATATATAAGAGTACCAGCAACAGGTTTCCTTAGATTTTATTAAGTATATGGAACCAAACTAATTTTTGCTTCGTTATTCAAATAAACTTAATAATAGCTTTCTTTAGTTTTAAGAATAATAAGAGAATATGTTTCAAGAAATTTTTTTATGAGTTTTTTCTACATTTAAGAAAAAAAATAAATTTTAGAGAAATTACTATTAATACTCTAAATTTAAAAAATTAAATTAAAAAAAAAAATTTATTCATCTCAATTTAAAAGAAAACTTTAATGTTTAAAGAACTCGTTACATAATATTTGAGTTGTTACTTTAAGCTGTCGATCCAATTTGGCATAACATAGTGAGACTGAAGCATCCATGTGAACCAATAAACGAGTAAAACAAGAAATTAATTTAGTCTAAGAATAACTTTTGTTGATACAATCACCACTCTCATGTTGAACACGTGGTGAAGTAGACCTGCAAAAAGGAATAAGGTTAGAGTGATTGTCTCTGTATTGGAGGTGTACACCCGGTGCCGGTGGGGAGAAAGGAATCCGGTGCATCCCATCTATATACCACCCGGTGGAACTGGGCCTTAGTTTTGGCTTAATGCAGATTGGGCCCCAGGACTTTGTTTGGATCGATGAGCTTCTCAACCGGGTCCATTGGGCCCTCTAATATCTATCTGGGTATTCCAACTTTCTTTCCCCCCTCCCCCCTATTTCGGTATTTCTCCTTGGACACGGGGCACACGCGTGGTTGACATTTGAGTAACGGAAAAAGGTCAACCATTGAAATCAGACTGAAATTCTTCCACCTCTTTTAACGCGGGTCCACATCCCTGGGAGCTCTTTTAGGCTCTCTCTCTCTCTCTCTCTCTCCCCGTTTTGCATGGCCAGCGTGTTCAGGTGCTTTTCTTGCATGCATGGTAAGGTTTTTGCCAGTATACCGTTCCCTCGCGCCTGTTGGGTGGCGCACAAATATTTCTGGGTTGCAGACCACCATGGGAGTTAATCTGCTGGATCATGAGACCCACACATTTAGCCGTGTTCAAACGTCACAAGTTCCGATGATCTGCCGACAAGTCCACAAGGCGCACCCCTTCGGCATTTTTTATGGAGCAAACCCGTTGGATTACTCTTTCACACTAGTTTTGTTGGAGATAATCGTTGTCCTCGTCACCAGTCGTATCATTCGTCTTCTTCTCAAGCCTCTCAAACAGCCTAGGGTTGTCTCCGATATAATTGTAAGCGGTTTTTTTGTTTTTTTTTTTTTAATTACATTTCTGCCTTTCTTTTCCGTACTCCATTAAAGTTGAAATGATACGTTAATAATTAAATTCATCGTTTTAAACGTTTGTAATAAATGATAATTTAACATGATATTATAACAATCATTCTAAACTCAAAACTGTAACTTAATTTATAATCTAATTTTTATTTTAGTAAAATATTTTATACGTCAAACTCATTCACTGTTAAGAAGAATTGTTAAAATATTAATCTAACGATTCAAAAATAATCTTTTATATCTATTTAAACTTTTGAGTTAAATTGTGATTTAATAACATGTTACAGATTCTATGTTTTCATCATATAATTCATTCCTAATTATGATGCATTAATTTGTTAATGTTGTGATACATATATAAGTACGTAGTTTATTTCATGCATGGGAGTTTTTGGTCTGTTTAAGTTCTTTGTACGTACAAGGGATTAGGATATTAATTAACATTAATCAATCTTTGATGCATGATTTAATGTTCGATCTCAAGGGCGGTATATTCATTGGACCCTCCGTTCTGGGCGGCAACAAGAAGTTCTCCTCGTACATGTTCCCGGACAATGCCGAATACGTGTTGAAAAATATTGGAATACTAGGTTTCATGTATTTCCTTTTTGTGACGGGTGTGAAAATGGATATAAGCCGGGTAAAAAAAGCAGGAAAAAAGCATTGGTATATTGCGATGGTCGGGGTGGTGCTACCCTTAACAATAGTTATAACTGTCGCCTTCATTTTCAGAAAGTACATGGACAAGGAACTTGCAAAGATTTCTTCCATAGGAGCCCTTTCTTCATCCTTCGCTATAACAACGTTTCCTGTTCTCTATCCCATCCTTCAAGAGCTAAATCTCCTGAGCTCCGAGATCGGACGGATGGCATTGTCCACGGCGGTAATCAGCGACACGGTTGGGATCAACGCGCTTCTTGCATTCGAGGCAGCGAAAGCAGGGGAAGGGCAAGCAATAGGCGCGCTGTGGTACATGATGTCTTTGGTGGTTTTAATAGCTTTCATGGTCACGTGTGTTCGGCGTGTAATGGAGTGGATTATTGAGAAAACCCCGGCGGGGCAACCGGTTGATCAGAGCTACGTGGTGGCGATTCTGCTGGGGGTCTGCGTGTTGGGATTTCTGACCGATTTGTTCGGGATTGCGATTGCCAATGGGCCGCTATGGCTGGGGCTGGTGATCCCCGACGGGCCTCCGCTGGGAACGACACTTGTGGCGAGGTGCGAAACGATTGTGATGGATATTCTGATGCCTTTTTCGTTTGCGTTTGTGGGACTTTACACCGATGTGCATGTCATGAGTGCTGCTGGCTGGTCGGGCTTGGGGCCGCTGTTTGCCATGGCTGTGGTCGGATACTTGTCGAAAATGGTTGGAACCCTGCTGCCTGCTATGTTCTTTGATGTGCCGCTCAGAGACAGTGTTACTCTCAGCCTCATTATGAGCTTGAGAGGCCAAGTCGAGCTTATTTTATATATCCATTGGATGGACAAATTGGTATGTATAAATATATGCTTATTAAAGTATATTGACTATTAATTCTAAAATGCTGGCATGGAAATTCTGACCAAATTTTTATTTTATTATTAGGAGATACTTTAGAAAACACTCATGAATTTTCACGTGTTCTAAATAATCTATTTAAAATTTAAAAACTTTCAATTTAAACTATTAAACTTTCAATGTCTTTCAATTTTCTCAATCCGTTAGGGTTTTTATCTTTCAACTTTTTCCCTCTGTTAAGATTTTTAAATCCCAATGTAGAAGTGCAAAAATTTCTAAAATACCAATTTTTTTTAATGAAAAAAAAAATTACAAAGATTTAGGTGTTGGTTAGGATTTAACAGAATTTGCAAAAATATCTATGCCTGAATCTTTGAAAAAAATTTATAATTTTTTTAATAATAAAAAACTTGGGTATTTTGAAAATTTTGATAAGATTTAAAGAAAAATCCTAACATATGGATAAAATTGAAAGAAATTTGAAGTTCAATAACCTAAAGTTTTTAAACTTTGAAGGGGTTATTTCAACACTCAATTATCTTTTTCTTTTTTTTCTGGTCAAATGTATTCTCAAACGATAGATTTTTGTTTTTTTTTTTTTAACAATTTTTGCTTAAAGGAAGTTACCTTTCTTTCTCATTCCGTCTCCCTCGCTGGTTGCTTAATTTGTGTGTATATATGCATATATACAGATACTTGGGCAG
This sequence comes from Betula pendula, assembly GCA_900184695.1. Taxonomy (NCBI): domain Eukaryota; kingdom Viridiplantae; phylum Streptophyta; class Magnoliopsida; order Fagales; family Betulaceae; genus Betula; species Betula pendula. The sequence continues at coordinate 199,961 of FXXK01000932.1, read as the reverse complement.
CCATGTTTCACTATGCTGGTGCTATTAACAGTAGTGGTGACTGGAATTGCTACACCCCTGATAAGCATCCTCTACGATCCAACAAGGCCATACATGGTCACAAAAAGGAGAACCATTCAACACATCCCTCCAGGGAAAGAGCTTCGCACACTGCTTTGCATACATGATGAGGAAAGCGTGGCTGGCTTCATCAATCTTCTTGAGGCCTCCAATCCAAGTGTTGCCTCACCACTCTCCATCTTTGCTCTCCACCTCATTGAGCTCCTGGGCCGTGCTATCCCCCTGCTTATAGACCACGAGTTGCAGGAAGTTCCTTCCCAATACTCTGCCTACGACACCATCCACAACGCTCTATGGCTGTATCAGGTAATGTTAAATCACTATTTATTCTAAGAGTTTAAGTCGATAAGAAAATTTGAGTCTTTTAATTATTTAATTAATTGAAAAAAATTTTATTTAACTCTCTGAACTTTCATCGCTTTTACAATTACTCCATAAAGTTTAAAAACTCCCAAATTAGTATATCCAGCTTTAAAAAATTTGCATTGTCAATTCTAACGGAGGCCTTATAAATTCTCAAAATATCGCTATTTTTTTTTAAAAGAAAAAAATTATTTAATTAAGGTTGCTTAATTTTGTAATGTTATATGGGTATAAAAGTCATTTTATCCTTTGATTGTCTGATTTAACCTAAATTCTAACGGAATAGGTAAAATTGAAAGTTTGAAAAGAGTTTTTGAACTATGAAAGATAATTGTAAAAATGAGAAAAGTTTAGAAAAGTTAAGTAAAATTACCTTTGTTTAATTTATATTATAACACTCATCGTCAAGTACATGTAATTTAAACTTTATTTTAATAAGTGAAGCCAACATGTAAAATGTTTCTGTAAAGAAATTTTAATTGTTTAATTTATATTATAACAGTTAAAGAGGCGTGATTTCATGAAGCTCCATACATTTACTGCGGTGTCACCAAAGCAATCCATGTACCAAGACATTTGTAAGCTTGCCGTCGCAAACAAAGCTACTCTTATCATCTTACCTTACCACAACGACCAGTTGGAACATCTCGGACTCTCAGAGCTTCCGCGAGCAGGTGTCCGACATGTCAACCTCAACGTCTTAGCACACGCACCTTGTTCGGTCGGAATTCTTGTCGACAAAGACCATTTCCAAAAGCCGCTTTCAGCCCTCTCCTTCGAACATAATTCTCTCCACCACTTTGCGGTGTTGTTTTTGGGCGGAGCCGACGCCAGGGAAGCGCTTGTTTATGCGGATCGCATGGTTAAGAACCGCGACGTGTCACTCACGGTAATAAGGTTCCTACCGTACAACTCTCTTGGAGATGATGAGATGGAGAAAAAGCTTGATGACGGGGTGGTGACGTGGTTTTGGGTGAAGAATGAGAGGAATAATCGGGTGGCTTACAGAGAGGTGGTGGTGAGGAATGGATATGAAACGCTGGCGGGGATTCATGCGATGAATCATGATTCGATTGAACTTTGGATCGTGGGAAGACAGCAAGGGGTAAATCCGTTTCTCCTTGAAGGGTTAATAGATTGGAGAGATAATCAGGAATTGGGAGTGATTGGGGATTATGTTTCCTCAGTAGAATTTGGTAGTTCTGCCTCTGTGCTTGTCGTACAACAGCAGATTATGAGAGGATCATCACAAGGAACGATTAAGGCTGCTGGCTCACGAGGAAGGTTTGCGTCCTGGTTCTGCTAGCAATATATTGCATGGTTTTTTTTTTTTTTTTTTTTTGGAGTAATGCCACTCTCCGGCCTGTGAAATATAGCATATTTTAGGTGTCAGTTACCTAAAAAGAACACAAAAAGAGTCATTTTAACTTATGTAAAATGGGTGTAAAAAATAACATTATTTATCATTGTTTTGAGGTAAAATTAATGTAATCGTTTTAGTTTTGCTTGACCATGTTTGCCTTCTTATAAGCGTTTTCATGCGTAGATTTCCCTGTGGCCTTGAGGCCATTTTATTTTTGAGGGATTGTTTATATATTTTTTTTTCTTGTTGAGTTCTTTCAATAAATTCTTATTTATTAAAAAAAAAATGTTACATTAAAGCAGAAGATTTTGTTAAATTCTATCAATAAGGAAGTTCGTACGTACAGAAAGCAACAATTTTCGTGGAATATAGATGGAACCGGGAAAATTGGGTGGGAGTGACACATTCTCCATTTATTGATGTGCAATCAATTTGCTCTATATCGTTTGAATGATGCTAAGAACACCAAATTTTGATTTCTTTTTTAGTCTTTAAGAATACAGCAATCAGTCTCGATCATTTCTTAAATTTAAAGTTAACTTATATTTCTATTAAAAAAGTATGTGAAAAAAAAAAACCAAAAAAAAAAACTTGAGAGGTCAACTAAGAGCATAACTATAACCTTTAAAGTTTTGACATATTCACCATATCATTTCATCTTATTAATCTCCTATGACTCATTATTTTTTATTATTGATAAATCTAAAAAAAAAAAACAAATTACATAAAAAAAAAAGAAAAAAGAGATTCTATCTCAAACCGACAATCTGTACAAAATTATGACATTTTCAGCGTATAAATTTTAAAGAACTTTTTTTTTGTAAGTAAATTTTAAAACTCTTTTAAGAACTTCAAAAAGATAGCGCAATCAATTGGGAGGGTGATGTATAAGATTTCTCGTGGTTGTATAACATAATTCAAAGGGGTATTTAGAATTACTCACGCTTAATTAGGAAAAAAAACTCACCAAAAAAAAAAAATTCAAAGGATATCGAAACGCGGGGAAACTAAAACGACGACGGTTCCCTGAATGCTTGGAAAGTGTTGGTCAAAACGCTACGTTTATAGGTTCTTACAACGTCACCGTTTCTAAACTTCCTTTTGCTTCTCTCTCTCGCGCTGTGTGTGTCTCTCTCTCGCGTTCCGACTTGAGTTGCTTAGCAGCACCGTCCTCCTACTCCTCCAGTCGTCGGCCGCCACGTGTTTCCCGGTTAGTCTCTCTCTTCCCTATGGTCATGGTGCTTCTTCTTGTTCTCGATGCTTGTTTGTGGTTCTCTTTTTTCTTTGTTTTGATTTATCTAATTAATATTTGGGCGAATTTTGAAGTTCAGGTTTCTGAGTTGTATTAATTTAATAACCGATTTTTCTTGTTTTGGGTTTTCCTGTAAATCTCTAAATAATCAATAGCATTTTGAATTTTGGTCCAAGACAGAGTTTTGTGGTGAGTAGAGACTAAGAGCTTGTTCCCAGACTTCCTTTTGTTCCAATTTGAAGTTTTGTGTGAGTATTTATGTATGATTTTGAAGACGACCCATCTTCAACTTCAATATTAGATGTGGAATTAGAAGCCCTCTAAGTGATTATGGCTTTGATTTTAGAGTCAAGTGGCAACGCCTTCAAGCAAGGTTTTTAGCCTTTGCAGTGTTGATATACTCAAAATCGGGTTACCCAAAAGCCAAATTTTACTTCATCACATAGTTGTCGACGTTTATGTCTTTAGTTATTCATCCATTGCTTTTGCCCAATAAAAAAGAAGTTGTTTTTGTTTTTCTGTTTGTCAATGAATGTGTTGTCTGATTCTAGAATCTCTTTGCAGCCATGGATGATGAAAATTCCAACCAATTTCGGCGCATGTCGAGCCGAACTCGTAAGGTTGCTTCAAGAATGGCTTCTGCCCTTGCGAGTAGTGACAACCGCACACAGGTGTGTCCTAGCCGTTTCATTGAAAATCGATTTTTGGGTTTGTGGCTCTGTACTTGGCACAAGTTTGTGAATGTTGATGAATTTGAAGATTTATTAGCTTTATTTCAACATTGTTTAAAGGTCTTAGAAACTTGCTCTTTTAGGCCGCTCTTGCTCGCCTTGAAGCTTTAGAAAACGACAATGCGGGAATGGAAATTGTTGAAATTAATGATGAGGATGACTCTTCTCTTGACGATGAAGATCAAGGTGTAATTCATATCACTCCTAATCTTTCTTCTTCTTTTTTTATTCCTTGTTCCTTTTTGTTCATTTTTTCTCTTTATATTGCCGCTCTGTAGCTTTAATCGATAGAGTGAATGGGTAAATCAAAGCTCTATATGATTCGTAGAGCCTATATCTGCATCCATAAAAAAGAAGTCATGTATAGAGAATATCTAGATTACCAAAAAATAAAATAAAATGAACGAAGAATTACTTCTCTCTCTCTCTCTCTCTCTTGTCATTGGAGTTGATTCATCTAAGTAATCAACCATGGAGGGTTGCTCTGAAAGGCATTTTAAGGTCAAATTTGGATTATGGTTATAAGGGAAGTTCCTCTTTATAGGGTAGCACTGAAAATCTCCGTGTCTATTTCACCTTGTCAATGGTTTTTGTTGCTTAGTTTACATTTCTTGTTTTTCGGACCTCTTGTTGCAGTATACATGCAAAAGAAGCAGTCCAAGGGTACAAAACGTAAAACCCGGCAGGCAAAGGCACTTGAGAATGCCAGGAAAGCCCCAAGAACATTTCTTGAACTTTTACATGAGGTAAGAAGGGAAATGCTGCTCGTACTGCTTTTTGTTTTTAAATTGCTTTAATGGTTCTCATTCTTTTAACAACTACAGGCAAACCTGGAATCATTGCCTCCTCATGTTCCCTCCTATTTAAAGGCAGCTGTGGGACCTCCAACCTCCACCTCTCGCCGCCATTTCTGCACTGTTTGTGGATACGCTGCCAGCTACACATGTGTGAAGTGTGGGATACGTTTTTGTTCACGCCGTTGCCAGAATGTACATAATGATACTCGTTGTCTGAAATTTGTTGCCTAGATGGTGGGAAACTTTCACTAGCCAAAATCTGTAAATTTGTGAAACTGAATGCTAGCTCATTGTTATATGCCAGAGCTATTATCATTATGCAGTTAGTTTGAAAATAAAATACACAAAAAAAAAAAATTGAATTACTGCTGTTAATTTATATTTTCTTCAATTACTGATTCATCCAAAATTTTCTTCAATTACTGGAAATCACACCTTACTCATGCCCACATACTTGGTGTATATTACAGGTTGCTGGAACCTTGTTTGGCAGGGTCTTGCAATTTTCACATGGTTATCAAATGACTACAGCCAATCACAATAAGCTCGAATTAGTGCAGATGGTTGTAGTCACATGTTAGCTGCAAAATTTACTTCGTGGGTTGTTCAATTGGATTTTCTGAGTGGTTATTTCCAGCTCCTTGCAGTGTGCACTATCTTGCAATAGTAGATAGTTGGGAACTTCTGTTTTGTTTGTGGTATTTGTTGTAACTTATCATCAGAAAACTGGAATGAAACAGATATAACTAACTTATTATGAATCTGAAATCCAATTCTTCAATTTTGAAAATAATACATTCAATCAAGAAACTTGACAAATCAGCTGCTCAGTGGAGCATTGATCAATTCTAGGCCTATACTTACTAGAAAACCCATGACATCAGATTCAGCCAAACATATACTTGTATATCAAACAACACGAGAACAAATCCTTTGACTTGGAAATTTGATGTAATGAATGTTGATGCTCTGTTCATGCTCTTAACAACGAGGCAAATCTGCTGGTGGAGGTATTACAGACTGAGATTCCCCAACTCCGTTCTCAACTAGGAAGGCCATTGCCAAACCCAAACCGAAGTGTGAGTCCAAGTGACAGTGCATCAGCCAAACTCCTGTTTTAGACCAGGTAAGTGCAAGAAAAACATCAGATTAGTGGATCTATTGTTGGCGAAACAGATTGAGAGATGCAAGCATATATATAGGAGATATAGTATATCACCTGGATTATCAGCTACAAATCGGATGGCTACCCATCCACCAGGGTTTGATCCAATGGTATTCCTTTGTGGTGGGTCGATGAGGTTGAAATTAGCTGTATCTCTGGTTGGGTTGAAGTTGCCGAAACCTGATCCAACAACGTAGAAATGGTATCCATGAAGATGCATTGGATGGTCCTCTGTTGTGACAATACTGGTATCCTGCAGGACGATTTGTACTCTGGAACCATACTTCAACTTGAAGAGCTTAGTTCCTGGAACAGGTTGCCACAGCCCCCGGCTCACATTGCCTGTATAATCGAATTGTATGGGCGGAACAGGTGGAAAGTCTGTGGTAAAGATGCCAGGTGCACCTTGGTAATAGGCTTGCATTATGGAGTTGGTTCTTGGGAGTACAAAAGAAACGTTGTTCATGCTGGCGGCAAAGCGGGTTCCATTTGGTCCTTGACAACGGGGGCTGTTAGGACGTGTGCAATTGTTTAGTCCTAAACCCACTGTGAAATATAGGTTCTCGTCAATGGCTGTAGGAACGTTAACCTGGGAAGGGCTCTTAATCCCAGCATTGAAAGCAGTCGCAGTGGCTGTATCATTGTAGGCTGGTAGTCGAGGTAAGATTGGTTTTGAAGATTGCCCATTCTTGGCATTGCAGGGAGCAGATTTGTATTCAAGGATTGCTGTGGTGGTGGTGTTGTCAAAGGCTGCATTCATAGCAGTGTTATAGGCACGTGCTGCCATGTAGTAGTGAGCTGGGGGTTGATCAGCGGTGAGGAGGACATTGGTTGTCTGGCCAGGTCCTACCATGACGATGCGGGTTGTGAAAGGCTTGGTGTATGTAGCATCAACACCAACAACAGTCATTTTATGGTTGGCGACGGCAAAGAAAAGTTCCTGATTGAGTGCAGAGTTGATGATTCGTAGAAGAACTGTCTCGCCCGATGCTATGGGAAATCTCACAGTTTCTGCATTGTGATTTTAGGTATGTTACCCACTTCTTTTTACCATCTAAAAGAAACAACATAACAAAATTTTATAACAACTTATGGTGAGTTTTTGTCATAGTTGTAATTGCAGCCTGAGAAATCAGAGTTTAAGTCTATCCCAATTGAACCTGCACTCTTGGTTATTTATTCCTCCCATGATTGTACTGCCACTTAAACTAATCTTTGGATATTAAGAATGAATCCAAAAACGCTACTCTTGTTCTTGTTCTTTTTCTCTTTTATTTAGTCTTTGGCTAAGACAAGGTTACACCTTACCTTGGCTGGAGCATCTATACAGATCACCGGGTTGACCATTGATGGTATATGCATCAGAAACATTAGGAGCGGCTCCTGTGAACTGTGCCAGCTTTAGGACATCCATGGGATTTCTATCGAACCATTCTCCTGTTTATCACCATCACAACCCGTTAAGAGTTCTATCATTTTCTCACAGTTCATTGAAAACATTGAACAAGAAAAACTAGAGAGGGTTGAATAACAGGTCTTTAGTTGTTACCAAGAAGAATGGTGTATTCTTGTTTGGGCATTGAGAAGGGATATGGGGAACCCAATTTAGGATGGATGATGAGAGCTCCATAAACAGTAGCTCTGAGCCAATCGGTATGAGCATGCCACCACAAAGTACCCTCCTGGTTTATGATTGTGAAACGGTACGTGTAAGTCGCTCCTGGTTGGATGGGACACTGGGTCACATATGTTGGCCCATCTGCCCATGGATTTCTGAGCTGTCGTATTCCATGCCTGATGGATAAAATGCAGGTTATTGACATCAACATTTTCAAGCATCATGATTTTAGGTACGCAGGAAGTAGAGTGCAAATTTTTTCGGGGTGTGCTAGCAGGGATGGAACCGGAATTTCTAATGTGAAGGGGCTAAAGTATAAATGAGAGGTAAAATTTATTTTTGGTAGGAGCTCAACCTAGTTTTTAAGCCTAAAAATACATATAATTAACTTAATTAAAGAAAATTTAGAAACCAAGGGGGACCATGGCCTCCCTTAGAACATTCACGTTGGGCTCAACAGAGTAGCTAAAACGCTATTTTGGCTAGCCTTATAACAAAAAATGCTCTACATCCGGCTCAGCAAATTGACTAAAGATTTGCTGAGCTACTACATTGCTCAACAAATTTGTTGAGCACTATTTATCAACAATCTATAATTTATATTGATAAAAAAATCAATATGATTATCTCTTCTTTTGGAATAAAAAAACTAGATAAAAAAATAATAATAATATTTTAAATGAAAAACTGAAAATGAATAACTAAATTGCTGAGCCGGATATAAATGCTTTAAAAAAGTGGGTAGCTTCTTTAGCTAAATATTTGTTGAGCTGGATGTGAGTACTAATCTATGCATGGGTCTGTCCTTGGTTGCTACGAGTATTACAAGTTTACTATATGTCTCTTACAAAATTTGATTGTTGCTAATGTGACAATACCATATGGACTGTCATGTCAATTTGTAAGTTCACGTGACACTTACCAAGTTAGTCACTAAACAATTAAATTTGATTGTGACTAATATGGTAGTGTCATGTGGACTACCACATCAGTTTATAAGGGGGTCGTGGTAAAAGCTATAGTACCCTAAATATTTTCCTTCCATGTGACTCCACGCATGCCTAGGGTCAATTGCATGTTTAACGTGAAGACTGGTTTTTGGCAATGTTAGAAGGATTGGAAAGAAGAAGTCTTCTATAAGCATTTTCCTTTATAATTTTACAAGAACCAGCTGGAGGGAGAATAGCTAGACAGTTATAGAACATATATTAGCTGCTGTTATTTGTCTAGTCATAAACTATATGCCTGATTTTGATGTATATATAAATTCTAATGATGTTACCAGTGAAGGCTGATGTTGTATCGAGCACTGTTCAGGACTTTGATCACAAGGGAATCTCCATTTCTCACTTCCAAGGTTGGCCCTGGGAATTGTCCATTTACTGTAATGGTGCTGTGGGTTCTGCACAGCCTCTTCACTGGCACTGCTTCAATCTATATCAGTAAGAAAAGAAAGGTAAATTTCAATCAACCATATCCCAATAAGATCACCCTTCTTTGTTGATTTTGTGCATAGTCAAGATTGCATCCCATTTTTGAACAATTATTGTAACACCTCAACTTTTATATAAGTCATAAGCGGAATAATATTCCACGTGACTTTACTACTTTTCTTTCATACTTGCAGCAGAAAACTTCCGAGTATAAAATTTTTCTTTTTCTTTTTGAAACTTAAGAAGTCACTTCAACATTATAATGATAATAAGCTCATGAAATGAAGAAAAGACTTACAACAAATTCATGGTAGTGAATTTCTGCATCTGCAAAAGAAGAAAGGAAAGCGAATATGACAAAGCAGCCAAGTAGGAAGAAAGTAATCCATGGCTTGACAGTGAGGTTGTAACCCTCCATTGCTTTCTTAACTTCTGTAGAAGAAAGCTTGTATTACTTGCGTGTGAGTTACCCACCGTTAGAGAGCAACTACTTATATTGTCAAAAAGCGGGAAATTAGACAACAAAAAGTAGTTTTTTATGTTGTAAGAGGAACAATTTGGTAAATTAGGTTTCAAGTCAACAGTGAACTAAAGATTGTTTTAGGACAACTAGTCTAACCAAAAAGGGAATTTGGTGCACCCACCTTCCCCTTCAGTATTTTAAACGACCAAAAACAAAGAAAAAAGTGAGTTTATTATGCACTCAAGGCATGTTAAGAGTGAAAATGAAATGTGTCAATCACATATTATTGCGAGAGAAATGTTAATCTTCACACCATAATCACACTATGTTGATATGGCATGGGCTAATAGACCTTGAATTAGTCACTGTTTAAAAAAAATAAAATAAAATAAATCAAGGGCTACTAACCAATGCTAGGTTAGCATAATGTGATGATAGTGTGAAGTATATAGTATTACTCTTACTACTATTGCTAGGGCTTGCACAAGTATGTAATAATATCCTACTAGAAGTCTTCTCAGCAAAATCTAGTTTGGGAAAGAAGCATCAATAGAAATTCAATGTAATATTAGCTCATTAGTTATTATTACTCCAATACACTTTACCCTCCCTTCCAACGTCGAAGTTCGACCTCTTTTTGTTATCTTAGGTCTAATGTTTAAAAAGTGGCAATCGACCCTCTCGAAGTTTCAACTATTGGCAAGTTTGCTAATCCGTTAGCATTTTCTGTCTTCCTTAACGGAAAATGACCCACATGCATCGCTGAGTTTTTTGAGGATGAAGTCCCAAAATGCCCTTGGTAAAGTGTTAAATAAATACATTTAATACAAACTTTTTAAAAACAAACAAAGAAACAAAAAAAATATTGGGGGTGGCCTAACGGGATGCCCGAAACCACCCTCAATTTATTTATTTACCCTTAAGGGCATTTTGGAAAGTTTATGGGATAAAAAGTCATGTGCGTCGCTTTCTGTTAGGGAAGACGGAAAAGGTTAACAGATAGACAAATTTGCCAATGTTTGAAACTTCAGGGGGCCAACGGTCACTTTTTAAACATTTGACACAAGATCGAAAAAGGGGTCCAACTTTCGCAGGGGAGTAAAGTGTATTTTTCGCATTGTAAAAATAAGGATACGACTAGCAATAAAGGATGAAAACCAATGGAAGTAATTGAAAAGATTGGTTTAAGTAGACCAAAGATACTAATTTTGAGTTCGCTTCGGTCTAGACGAAACCATAATTTCTCATTTGAGGGGGCTAAGCATAAATGAGGGGTTAATTTTAGCCTATCATATATATATTTTAAGGAAAAAATATCATGAATATCCTCTGCCGTTATTTTCTCATCTTCCTGTTTATAAGCCATAGCTCATTCAACGTTTGAAAATTTAAAAAGGAGGGGGGGCGGCCCTGGCGCATGGCCTAGTCCTTGGTTCCAATGCTTGCCTCATTAATTTCTTAGTAATTTCTTAATATGTTTTAGAACGTAGCTAGGTATCATTATCAAAGAACGGTTAGGGTGAGGTTGAATTTTGGGTTGATTAGGTAGAAGGAAGGAGAAGGAAGTATGTATCTTTTGTCTTTAGCTGACCACTTTTCCGTTATTCAAATGTCTGAATACGTTCCACATACACACCAGACCAAAGTCCATGGGCTTGACAACATTAACTCGAAACAACAAACAAAAGTCATCAGCTCCATTATCTCTAATGGACATTTTCTAAGCTCAAAAGGCTTCCTTTTTTGAAATGATGGGTCTTAGACCCCAAATTTCTATGCAACATAAGACTCAGAACCATCCTTTGCCTCATTCTAGATGGTTAAAAGTTGACATATGTTCGAACTTCTGGGCTCATACATCGTTCCCCTCCCGTTTCTATATCACGCTTGACAATGGGCAAAAACTAGAGAAAAAAGGAAAGGGAATTGGTTAATATTAATTGTTTGACAACATAATCAAGCATTGTTTAAACATCAATCAAGGAATTGATTAATGTAGAGCAGGGGTCGTCTGCTGTATTAGGTGTGAAATAATGGAAATGAAGCAGGTTTGCTAAGAGCCTAGTGCTCGAATTTTCTTCGTAACTACGAGATGAGTTGTTCTGAAGACCTACTACAATTTATTGGTTACGATGAATTAGGTAGCCACCCAAACTGACTCCCACAAGTGCTACCATTTCATTAGAGTAGACCCCGACAGGAAAATTTTGGATGGCCACGTGTTTGTAACCATTAATACAAGCCGTACACCTGTTGTTGGAACCGTTAACATTGTACGTGATTCGTTAACAATGACGTAAGAAACTGTTGGAGATTATAGACAACACAACGTAGTAAGAGGTGCGGGCCTCACCTAAAGTGCTATCGGAAATGACAAAATAAGGTAAAGGTTTCCTTTGAATTGGGTCAGACGATTTTTTTTTAAAAAAAAAAAAAAAAATTCAGTCTATCGTCCAAAAACTTAATTGAAATAAATTAATTTAGAGAAAAACTTTGTCATGCAATATGCATAAGATCTGATAGTAGTCCCAAAACCATTTCAAGCCATTGATATTGTTCTCATTCTATCTCATATTCCACATCTATTTTATAATCAATATAAACACCATTAAATCTATAAAATTTAATTTGAACTATGAAAGGGAGAGATATCATTTGTTTGAGTGTGCATCCGACATTACCTAAAGCACTCAACAACCAATTAGAAAAAACAAAAGCAGTCGACAACCAATTTCCTAATCATTAGACAATATAGTGACTGTACCATGCTCAACAAACATTTGCTTTTATTGGTAATTTATAAAGGCACCATGTAGGACTTAAACCTACGACCTCACCCTCCAACTTGCTACAAAGGAAAAAGTTCCATTTGACCTAAAACTCATTTGCCTAAGGATTTTGACATAATCTTAAAGAGTAAAGCACTACATATTACTGCAACGAAAAATGTTTTATCCAAAAACAATCAACAATATAAAATGCCAACAAATGGATGATACATTGCCAAAATTTATGTTTAATGATACAAAGCAAAAAGCTGGAAGAAATCTGAAACATTATAAAAAATAAAAAAAATATATTAAGTTTATTTCGTGTACACTGTCAAACAAATCATACAAGAAACTTCAGCTTCGCCATGCACCGACCAGGCATGGAGTTCTCCGGCAACTTCATGCCAAGATGGTGTTAAAATGTGGGAGGATGAAGGCATCCATAATAGAAATAAACTTTCAGACTTGAGCTATCTGCTGTTTCATTGCATGTAATGACTTCAATTTTGACTCACAAATTTTGAGAAACTCAGATGCTACTGTACACTTCCCAGTAACTATTTTCCTTGCAACATCAGCAGGACTCCAAGACTTTACTGCTTGGGAGATCCGTTCACCAAGTTGTGTCTCATTTATGGATGGTACCAAAGTTTCTAGAATCTTAAAAACCTGCCCAGGACCCCCCTCATTCTGTCCTTTCTTCTGAAGAAAGGAGAGTATAGTTTCCAAATTTTCATCCTCAGGCCTGTTGATCTGTTCTCTTAACCATTTCGTGACATGTTCTACCGTACCGCATAAAGATTGGATTGAGTCTCGGATTGCATGAGACAGAGGAGAGGCAAGCTGATCTGATCCACCTTTTTTTTTCTTCTTTCCTGATGGTAGAGATGACCGGACACAAGACTGTAGTACAAGACCATGCCAAGCCAATGGCTCCATAACTAGTTGCACCAAAAGTGGAAGATCAACGCAAGGAGAGCAGATTTGGGGATCCATAGATCTGACCTTCTCTGAAATGTACTTCTCCAGCAGAGAATCCACAATGTGCCAAGTACCAGGCCTATGTCCATGTCCATTTCCATCTGGCTGTGCTAGTTCATGGGAACTCAAGTTCCATGCATTCAAAAACACAGCAAAATTCAACCAATCGATCAAGTCCGAAGCAATAGTCTGCAGCAAGTGCAAAAATTTAGTTTATATGAAATGGTAAAGCAAGTTGGTGGAGCCTAAGCTGCCTATGTGGTGACTTTACAAACTCATGCAGTTAACATAGTCTAATTGCAATCATGGAGGGCGAATATTTGTTATTTGTATAAAAACCGTTCACAAACCAATGTAGATACAACTTTGCCTTTTTGCAACCCATGTACCTCTACTCCAGTTCATCAAAGCCACAAATATTGGGACATGATAATGTGGACATGAAATGGCTTTTGAAAAAGGACAGGCACAATTTCTCAAACGTAAAACATAACGTTCATAAAAATGAGTTAGAGTTTACTTATTTGATAGGTATCTGCATCTGCACACAAGTCACAACATAGTACAATGTAAACCATAAAAGTGTGCTTTGCAAAGGGTAGAGAACAATTTATATAATGTCTAAAAGAGATACTGATAACAAAATAAGAATGAAGTTAGACTGGCAATAAAATCATACCGAAGAATGTTTTTGGTCAACAGAAACCCCCACAACCACTTCTATTGCATCACTTAATGAAAATCCCAACAATTTTGCATAGCGTTCAAGCAGAGACTTCAGGTCTGAGGAAATCTTAGGGTCAGATATAGAACCATTCACTCCGATATTCTCCTTGAGTAATGCAGAAGCACTTTTAATAGACAAATAAACCATTCGAGGAAGAAGAGACTTCCTCTCAATAACTCTCCGTACGTTTGCTTCTCGTTCCTTTGTCTGGTTTCCATGCCAGCAGATGCAAGAAAATTCAAAATTAAAGCAGGCAAAGAAGAAAGTCAACCGACAAATGGGAGATTGTGATATGAACAAACTAGATTGAACACAAGTTCTATTTACCACCAAAAATTATACACAAACTACAGTCATAAAGGACAAACGTTCCATACCATGTCTTCTCTAGGATAATAAGAGATTCCTTCAAATGGACCTGATAACAACAGCCATCAATTTAGTTCAAAAAATACCAATGAATGCAGAACGGGATAGAGATCTGACAGCCAAAACTTTCTCATGCCTAAGAATTGCAACTTCAACTACAACCAGAAACTATACTGACCTAAAAGATAATTTTTTTCTGAAGTTGGTGTCCACCAAGGACGTGACTGCAAGTCTTCGTTGAAGGTCAAAGATTTAGATCCAATCTCATTAGAGAGCTCAATGAAGTGGATCCCACATTTCAAGCTTTCAAGAACACACTAAAGAACAAGTACATAAATGATATCACACATCATCAAATGCATTAACAGCGAGTAGGCAACTACATGCTAAAGTGGCAAAAATTAAAAAAATTACCTCCTCTTCTTCAATGTTATCCGCATTCTGCTTCAGCTGTAGAATGGGTGCTTCAACCCTTGCCATTAAATATTGATTAGAGTGTTGCAATCGTTCTTTAAACTGCACAAATTCAATTACCTGAAATATGATATAATACAGTGTAAATACTTCATTTTATATTGTCACGATCATAAAATGCATTTTGCCAACAAAATGGAAATATGGTAAAGCAACAAGCAAAATTTAAACAAAGCATAAATGTCTTTGTGTGTCAGAAATTACCATGATAAGTGCCAATAGAGAGAGTGAGTGATGATACAACTGAGGCAAGTGGCCTCAAGATTCAGATTGTTTGGAAGTAATGAAGCAAGTAACCGATAATATACATAAAAATGTGTACTACATGTATATACATATACACACATATATTAGATGAGTCCTGCGAGGTGGGAGATTCATAGGAAGTACTCTTGTTACTTCTAAAACATTGGGGGGGAGGAGTGTTTAATAGTTCTGCAAACATTTTTTAAGAGAAGCAATAGTGAAAATAAAAACGATACAGATAGAAGAGCCACGCCTCGTCTAGTATATTAAGTAATGAAAAATGACGCAACCAACAAGTCTATTTTATTTTACTTTAGTTTTATTTAATTGCAAGAGTCAAGTATATTTAATTTTATTTGATCCATTAGGTCTTATTTTGGGTTTTTATTTATGTGTTTCACTAATTATTTGGTTTGGTTTTAGTAGTTAAAGCCCAATGCGTCCAATTCCATTAGGATTAGGCATTAGATGCCTATATATGGATGTAATAGTTTTTCCTATGATGATTGAATGAAAAACATGGCCATGGAATTTCTAGCAACGATTGCTCTTAAGGATTGTGTGGTGCAACCCTTCTCTGAGGTATGATGCTAAGGAATCCTAAATGTGATGCTTAGGCAAATCAAGTGTGATGCCTAGGTTTGTCTCCTCTTTTTTTCTTTTTTTTTTAAAGTAATCAAGATATCATTAAAAGCGTAAAGCGCACCCAAATACACAAAAAGCATACAAAAGAAACATTGAGCTAGAAGGAAAAAAAAGAGCAAAAAAATCATAAAAACTAAGCTCCAAAAGAGATATAATTGCAATTGTCCAAAGATAAAGGGTATTAACCACACCAGAGTGCCTAGACTCCACAAAAAATTCTGAGAGGAAACCCCCATCAACAATTACATAAAGTTTTCTACTTAATGCCTCCATAACAATGACAAAGTAAAGAAGGCAAAGGATCTCCTTGTCTCAGAAACACAGGAGTTACTGAACGGATTGCCATTCACCAAAACGGAAAAGCACACCAAAGAAATACAATGCACTATCCAAGAGTTATTTCTTCCCAAAACCAGACCTGCTCAACAACATAAGAAATCCCAATTGAAATGATCATAGGCCTTATCAATATTTAGCTTGCAAAGCACCCCTGCCTCACCAGATCTAATCCTACTATTCATACATTCATTAGCAATGAGCACGGAATGAAGGATTGCCTTCCTCTGACAAAAGCGTTTTGGGGCTTCGTGATAATCTTCTCCACGGCCCTTCTTAAATTGTTGGCTAGGACTTTATCAATAATCTTGTAAACTCTAGTCATAAGATTGATAAGGTAAAACTCCTTAAGATCAATAGCCCCAATTTTCTTTGGAATGAGGGCAATGAAAGTGGCATTGAGACTTTTCTCAAACTTGCTAATAGCATGAAAATCATAGAGCGCCCCATAATATATGCCTTAATCACCTCCCAACATACTTGGAAGAACGTCATACAAATACCATCAAGGCGTGGCACCTTCTCATTGTTTATACCTTTCACCACCTCAAGGACTTTACTCTCCTCAAACGGTCTCTCTAACCATGAAACCACCTCCACATTAATGGAATTGAAATCAAGGTCATCCAGCTTAGGACGCCAACTAAACTGTTCTGAAAAAAGGCTGTCATAAAATTGTACAACGTGGTCTTTGATTGCATGTCGATCAGAAGATACTAAGCCATTGACTGACAACAATTCAATGGAGTTGTTTCTCCTATTCGAGTTGGCCACCCAATGGAAAAACTTCAAACACTTATCACCCTCTTTTAACCAAAGAGCCCTAGACTTTTGCCTCCAATTAATCTCCTCAAATAAAGTAGCTTTCTCCAATTCCCCAATGACAATGGTCTTCCTCAGTTTCTCCTCAACACCTAATCTCTTCCTCTAAATCATCAAGAATACACAACTCCTTCAAAAGAGAATTTTTTTTGGACTCCATGTTACCAAACACCTGCTCATTACAAACTCTTAAATCAGCTTCAAAGACTTAAGTTTATGAGCCAGAATAAAGCTAGGAGAGCCTTGAAACTGATAAGAAGAGCACCACTGTCTCACCCTGTCCACAAAGTCATCGGCCTTCAGCCACATATTCTCAAACTTACCCCCTAAATATCACCACAATCACGAGGAGTGGGGAAGTGGTCTGAGCATAATCTATGCATCCTTTTCTTAGATGAATCAAGAAACTTGGCTTCCCAATTCCGGAAAAACAAAAACCTAAAAATTCTAGACCAAGAAGGGGACTCCCAATTATAAGACCACGTAAAAAACTCCCTATCTTTTCTTTTATTTTTTCCTTTGTTTGTTCTTTCTAATTTCTTTTTCAGTTTCCAGCAATTTTGTTTCGAATTCCAACCTAAATTTGATTTACTTTCTCATATATTATTTTCCTAAAATCCAATCCTAAAAGAACCCCAAACCGCCCGTCCATCAAATAACTCTCAAACAACCCAAAAAAAAGTCCAAATATTATTTCCGGGTTATTGTTCACAGCCCAGAAACAACCATTCAAACCCTAAGTTTTCCTCTTTATTTCATCTCCAAATCTTACTCTTCTGTTATACGCAACAGCTTTCGTGCTACCGCAACTTGATCCATTGCTTGTTCTAATGCGCAACTATTACAAACTCCATATTCTTTAATACTTTTCAGTTTATTCCCACCAAAATCTTAGTTGTAGCTTGTCCTAAACCCTAAAACAAATTGCTCTCCAGATTCTCCTCCAACAGAATTAGTATCACATTTTTGTTCCACATAAATTTTGATACAAGAGCTTCTGTCCTACATTTTTTTAAAAAAAAGCTACAAAATGAAAATAAATAAACATATAATTCCCAGTTTATCTTAGAACCATGTAATGCAAGTCATTTGCTGTAAAAAGTACATCAGAATAAATGAAAATAAGCATACTGAGAAATATGTTCATACTTTTGAGTAATTTCTGTGGCGATACGCCAGAAATGTAAGATCTGCAGATTCTCTGAAGTGGTCATCCATAAACTTAAGATAATCTTTTAGCAGATTATTTATATCTACCCGAAGGGGAGACACCAACATCTGGGGTAAAATGTGATGTGAAACAGTTTCCATCAAGATATTCTTCACATCCAGAGATTTATACCTAAACAAGAAAAACTGCTATTATACATAAAGAAGAGATAAAAGACACTGCATAAGAGTGCTGAACGCTCATTAACAGCAAGCCCAGCCATACAGCCACTAAATCAGCATTTGAGTGGCATCATTTGATGGAAAATAATGCACTTTCATCAATTAACAGTAACTTTGCATCAATTAAACAACTTTACCATTCATACGCTAAAGAAAGGGCGCCCATGTGAGAATACAAATGCAACAATAAGATCTTGTACTGCGATACATATCTGTCACATGTGAAGAGACACAAAATGTTATCTTTGTCATAGAGAACTCCTCTACACAATAAAGAATAAATATCTTTCATACTGAAAGTGACGGTGTACCAATAAAAAATGCAAAGATGGTGTGCCTCATAAAAAAAATGTATATGTTATAAAGAAAGTTAGTATTTTGATGCCATTGTCAATGTTACATTAAGTTTAAATATATGACGCAATAAATGAAGCCAATTTTTTTCAATGGTAATCAAAAACTTAAAACAATTCCTGACCTTCGGATGGTCAAGCCAAACTCCAAAACCATAATAGCCTCTACAAAATAGCCGAGATGCCTAGTACGCCAGAATAACTAAACCACAAAAATACCTGTCAGTATGAGCATTAACCCCAGAAGGAAAATAAATGGCACTTACATATTGGGAATCTTAATAAACCGAGTTACATAAAACATAACAGAAAAACAATGTCATACATGAAATATATGAATACATGCTAACAGATGTACGCATCTGTGATTAAAAAAAGAAATGGACAAAACAGCTCTAATATAACTTTTTGGATACGGCACAGGGATGACTATCTATAAGTAACATGAGATACCTGAACCAACACATTGCACGCCATAGATAGTAATTCTTCTCCATGCATGCTTTCTTGTGGATCCAAGTCCTTTGAAAGTGGAAGGTTTTTACAATACATCTCCACCATCTGAACAGCAGAGCCCTCAAGTTCTGAGGAGGAACAGCTCCATGTTAAAGTGGAAAACTCAATGGTGGAGTTCACACAATAAAGACCATTACAAGCAAGAAGCAATGAGATACATCTAGGAAACTTTTTATGGGGAAATATAAACATAAATGGTTGCTGCCATGCATTAATATTACATTTATATTTACAAATTTAAGAAAATTATCTTCCGTTTTTATATGTGGCTCATTGCTTCTTCCTTGCAACGTTTTTCACTGTTATGCAAACCACCTAGCAGAAGTGAAAATATCAACAGAAGAATCAGAAGAGTCAGAACATTGACTATGATAAAGTGATGGCAATGTTACAGGATCAACACCAGCCACAAGAATTGACAATCTTGAGGTCATGAAAATTATGTGGTCTGATCATAGTTAAATTTTTGCAGGCACTAATACCAACCACCCCCCACAAGAAAAAAGAGGCAAAAAAAAAACAAAAAAGACAAATAGGGTGTACGAGGGTAATACCCAAGAAAATGAAATTGCAGATATTTAAGATTGAAAAATGCTAGAAGTACCAAATCTTTTACCAAAAGATGGGTACCAAAATGATGTGGAGTTTCTTCATTGGTATCAGCAGCATTTTTTTTTATTAATTGTTTTTATCATCTCCAATGAATAAGCTACACATCATTTTTGCTACCCATTTCTTAGTAAAACATTTGCTTCCCGTAACATTTTTCTTAAAGATTTATAGGCAAGAGACCTACCGCTCTCAGAGAGCTTGTACATCTTGCTAATCAGTTGTTGAACTTTTAAAAGGGTAATTGACTGCCCAAGCGCTTTAGCTGGCACTGCTGAAGGGGACTCAGAGCTTTTCATTAACTTCTCCAAAAACTCAGTCTTCTTATCAGGAGTCAAGACATCAACAAACACCTCAACATCAGAAGTGAAGCAGGCCAAGTGACCAAACCTGCGTTTAACAAGCAAAAACACTCCAAAAGATAGAATCAGAACTGCATCAATATGAATATTGTTTGTCAATAAAATAAAAGTTCATTACATGTCACACAAGCCTACAGTTGTAAACAATTGACTGGGAACTTCCTAGAATTTATAACGTAGCTGCAACAATTTAATCCATCCAAATAGATCAACTTGATCATCATAGCAACTGTGATCAACAGCACGAGGGAGATGGATCAATTAAAAAGAAAAAAGAAAAAAAAAAACCATTACAACAAAAAAAAAAACATGCATTAAGAAAAGCAACTTGTAACCAGCTAGAAATGTCATTAACAGACCAAAAGATAGTATAACTCAACTCATTTTGGCCTTACAATTACACACGATATATAAAGAAATAAGTCATATCCAATAATCAATATAAATTTTGCAGAGAAGAGACCAAGGTTGCATATATACCTGAAAAAATATTGCATCAGAGCCTCCATTAGTTTGTCATCATCCCCCTTTCCATACAGGTGCTTCCTCCTTTCAACTTCAAGGTTTGCCAAGTATGGACACCTTATAGTATTGTCACTGATGTCTGCTTGTAATTTTTGTATAAAAGCTGATGCATCCGATATACGAGAGTCAAACTGCATAGCAATTTGGGAAAATCAAATTCTGCACAACAGATTACAGCAAATGCTACTCGAAATATGTAAAAAATGACCTAAAAAATAAAGAAATAGCAATCAGAACTCAAGCGTAAACACGCACCATTTCATCTGTTAAGTGTGAAAGCTTGCAGTCCATGAATTTTGGTGGAGGAATTGGATCATTGAGTACTCCATTAACCCAGTTGCTATCATCCTCCAGCAGACAGCCTAGATAATGTAGAAAACACTCCCAATCATCAGGGCTGCCACAGGAAAGAAACACCATCAAGGGTTGCAAAAGCTATAGCAAATATACAATGTAACAGAAACAACATATAGAATTACAATCCATGTTCCTGGATATAGAAAGTCAAAAATTATTTGGGGAAAATACACTTTACCCCTGAAGTATAGACCCATTTGTGTTTTGGCGTCCAATGTTCAAAAGCCCCCCCCCCCCCCCCCAAAAAAAAATGTATCTTACTAGTGGCAAAAAATACCATGTCTCTTTGGATGGAAACCAAGTCACGTGCGTGACTTTTTCGACCAAAACTTTTGAAAATGCCCTCAGGGGGTAAAGTGTCAAAAAAAAAGAAGCTTAAATACAAAATTAAAAAAACAAAAACAAAACAAAACCAAAAAACTAAATAAAAAAAAAACAAATGGGAATGGCCAGATGCCCCATTTGCCCCCACTTTTTTTTTTGGCTTTTTTTTTGTTTTTTATTTCTTTTTTATTTTGTATGTAACCTTTTTTTTTTTTGTTTTTTCAAAAGTTTTGGTCGAAAAAAGTCATGTGTGACGCACGTGACCTGGTTTTCATCTAAAGAAACAAAAAAAAAATAGACTAAGGATATTTTTTGCCATAGTAAGATACATTGAGGGGGTTGATCGTCACTTTATGAACATTGAACGCTAAAACGCAATTAGGTAGATACTTTGGGGGAGTTAACTATTTGAAGAATGAAGTTAGCACTAGATGCACTAGAGGTCTCAACTAAATTTAGTAATGCCTTGAAAAAAGGAGGGGAAAAAAAAGGACTATTGTGGATGCTAGGCTGATAGTAACGAACAAAAGAAAAACCTATTGAGTATGAAAGCAAGGACTAAAACAGAAAATGCAAAATGTAACTACTTTTTTTTTTTATATATAAGTAATATAATTTATTAAAAAGCGTAAGGCGCCCTCAAGTATAGAAGCAATATACATAAGAGGCTCTTAACGAGCAAAAGAAACCCAAACGAGACAACAAGGGACACCCACAACCCACACAACCCAACAAGCCCTCAAACCCAAAACTCACAAAACAACATAGCCTAAAGCCCCCCAAGGCACACAACGCTAAAGAGCGTAAGAATTGTCTTTACCCCGCCTAAAGGATGCTCCCTTAGCATCATAGTTGATGGAGCATTCTGAATTCAGAAGCTCCCTTCTACCCTTTACTTTTCGAGGGATATCCTCTAAGGCAACAAACTCCTCACACGGATCCCCATCAAAACCTAGTCCAAAAGGGTGGTAGGAGGGAATCACCCAAATAGTAAGGAAAATCTCCATTTTCCTCCTCTTCACTGTCCACCAACTCCAAAGCCAGATCGAGTCTAATCGGCCACTATTGGGATTGGACCAAACCTGTTGCTGCAACATAAGAGACAAGCAAGGAATAGAACGTTGACACTGCTTCGGTGATCAAGCTATCATCCACATTCAAAAATCCGTTGTCCCTCATCTTGTGGTTATAGCACTTCACGTATTTAGGAATTGGCAGTGACAGGGACACCACATCAATAGCTCAAGGCCAATTAGCCACAACACCCAGTGAATCCTCCAACCTTGGAAACCCTCCTGTGCAACCCGCCACCACTAAAACATCCTTGCTCGGACCCATAGCAATTCAAGGGTTGAGGGTTGAGAAAGCCACGCCTAAGAAGACTCTTTGCCGGTTTAGGGTTCCTCCCATCGCTTGGCTGAGCTAGCACAGCAGAAAACAACAAAGTCTGAGATTCCAACAATATCTAGAAGGACGCTGACAACAAACTTGCCGTCCAGGGCACATCGGGCCCAGACCAACTATCGGAGAAGCCTCCGGCTTGTCCTCCTTTGAAGTCTCTGAAGTCCTTGGGCCCGGATCAGGCCTAGAGTTGATTTTGGAGCTGACCTCCGGATTGAGCTTGGATTTGATGCTGGGCTTAAGAGGCCCTTTGGGGAGCTTGGGCTTAGACTTACGAATGGAAGGCTTGGGCTTATGTCACCTAAAGGCTTAGGAAACCGTCTTGCGCCCACCAGGCTTACGACCCAACCCAAGCTTTACCAGCCCATCAACAAACGAACCCAATACCCGGTCCCAAATGTAACTAGTACATCACATGCACAGTTAAGAACAATTTGAAGCCAGTAGTTCATAAGAATATTTTAATAGAAAAAGGAGAGACCTTGAGTACATTGCGAACCCGTCAATCAATACAAGGTTGAGGACAAAAAAGACCCAATTGTCAGCAGTCAACCCTAATGCACCATATCATAGGCGGCCACAATTCAAGGGCAGATCATGAGCTTGTAGATTAGGCTCAAGTACAATCCTAATTCATATATCCCTCATGTTTGTCCCAAAAGATACTTAATTTGCTAATTTGAAATAAATAAAAAATATATAACTCCTACATTTCTATCATTTTATATTATCATCTCTTAAAAAACAGATGCCAACAAGCCATACAGAGAGCTCTTGGTGATATTTATTTCTAGCCTCCTAAAATTAAATCATAATTTGAACCCCGATTTATGCCATTAAATACATGCTCCTATGACGACCCTTTCATCTAATACCCATTGAACAGCTAAAAATATAATTTTTGGATTGTGCAAGTTTCAACAAGCATACCTCAATTCTAGGATTTTCTGAAATATACTGGCAGCAGCAGTATAGTCACCTGCCCTTGCAAGAAGTCTCCCCTGTCAACTTAAAGTCAAAGTGCACAAGTTGATAAGGACAGCAAACAAGTACTAAATGAGTTTCCCTCATTCATGTTAGCCCAGACACACAAAGATTAGCTTTGCAACTTTGAACAATGAAAAAGTTCCCATAAACTAATGAATTATATGCAACATATTTCATGTGATGGAATTAATGCCAGAGCACAAGCATCATGAAATAAAACCAAAAATTGAGAAAGTAAAGGCATAGCCAACAGTATAAAAAGAACAAAGAACTCTTTCTGCAAAATTTGCTAGTATTGAAGGTAATCATAACCAGGCAGAGAACTAGTGTATCAGCTCATCAACAGTCACCTGATTCAGAAAGCTGATTATAACCCTGCACGATTAGGAGCTAAAGTTGCTCAGCCAGTTTCCAATTTCTGACATGTTTGGTGTTTTATATAAAGTAATATATATAGATTGGCAAAAATCAATTTATCACTAAAGTTGTTAAATTTTTACATGTTGCCTTTGACTTAAATATTTCTAACTTCCATGTTTTTCTAGATCCTTTTTTTTGTCTGCTAGTTAGGTGTTCTCTTGTATACTTTCTGTGTATTTGGGTTGCGTCTTTTGCGCATTTTAATAAATTGTGTTTACTATTAAATTTTTTTAAAAAAAAACAAATTACTTGTGTTATGTCCTCTTTCCAAGAAATTTCCATTAAATAAAGGAACTCCTAAGAAAACAAACTTGATTTTTCTTTCATAAGTAATTTTTTGACCTCAAGGGGAGGGGGAATAGGAGATTTGAACTAGTGACCTTTGCTTCATGAGTTGTGGTCTCAAGCCAATTGAGTTACCCCTTGGGCTTACAAACTCGAATTTTAAATAAGTGTCATTTGACCATAACAAAATACAAATAGCATTAATTCAGTAGTCAAGAATAGAAAATGCATCAATTCAGTAGCATGTGTCCTATTCTTAAGTAACAAGGCAAACAACAACAAACATCCATTTATTGTTAAGTATTAAAGACAGAAAGTTTGGGTGTTATGCAGATCAATGAAGTTCGTCCATAAGGATGACATCTTACATTATATGACTAATCATAGTGCATATAAAAGGGCACATCTACCCTTGAAGAGCTTCTGTTCTAGATTTTTATGTATTGCTCAGTTTTGTAATCTTCTTCTCATTTTACTCTTCCTTAAAGGACACCTTGACCATTCATGCTCACATCCAGATTCCCTATTTTCTCAACAAAATTCTGCTTCTCACACTCATGCCCCAGACAAGAAAATCAAAAACAAAAGAACACAAAGGTAAAAGCAAGAACATAAGTATTTACATGTAAACATTTGATTGCATAGATATACATGATATACTATCACTAAAGCTAGCCGCTACGAAATGAAAGCTTAAGAAAGTACCTGTATGCGCAGCTTATCAACTTCAATCATTAATAGTGATCCTAATTTCCCAGAGAGAATTTCTAAAGCATCACCATACTTAGCTTGCTGCTCCAGTACGGAAAGGTAGACAATAAGAGCTGCAATAGATTCCAAACATTTGGTAAGGAAATCAACCATTCTTAGCTCAACAGACCTATTAATTGTTCACCAAAATGATTAAAGAAGGAAAAGATTAAGTCACCTTCAGGCTCATGCAAGCTATGGGAGGCAACATGCTTCTTGAGTAAACCTTCAGCTAAGAGTAATAACTTCTCTCCCCCGTTACCACAAAACACCTACCAGAAGTTCAGACCCCAAAGAATCAGTAAACAGGACACAAGCTTATTTACAAAGACAACTTGAATAAACACAGTAGATCAATCTTGCACTTCCCATATTTTTCTTTCTTTGTTTCTTTTTTTTTTTTTCTTAATTGGCAATTGGGGGAAGGGGCAATATTTGATATATTATATGGTCCCATCCCAATACCAATGACCAGTCTTACTTATCATAAAAAAGTACCAAATGACCAGTCTTTGAAGTGGTTGCTAGCATAACATGAAAACATAACATTAACAGGACAACAAACAACAAAGAAAGCTGGCAGAACCTGTAATTGAATGCTACAAACTGCCCAGAGCAAAAACCTTTCTTCACCTACAAGCTTATACATTTTGATAGCTGTCTGCCAGAAGATACGACCAGAGTAAGTAAAGTTTCAATCTAATTGCCCCACAACCATGTATAAACAAATGCCACTAGATAACAATAGATAATATTCATATATACCAAAAAAAATCAACCTGTTGCTGCTTCACGAAAGAGTATTCACGAACATAACAGTTGAAAAGCCCCATCATCAGTTCCAAATTGGTTGGAAATTTCCCACAAGCATATTCATAACAGCTTGTAGCCAAGTCCACTGATTAGACACAGAATTATGAGATACCTCTGACAATGATATTCCTATAAACAGGTTACTTCAAAGCATCAAAACAAATACTGACAGTGATCAAGTCGTTGGAAAACAATCTGCAGTGTGCTGAGAGTGAGATCATCCATCAGAACGGAGTCGTTCTTATATAACAGCTCTTTGGCACTTAAGCAAACAGATAGCGCTTCATCTGGTTTCCCCATTCTCTCTAAAATGAGAGCTTTGAGAGCCTGCAGAACATATGAAGGAAAATAAGATTGTTACAAAGATTGTGATTTTCTAAAAAAAGTACTTTATAATAATATTTACCAATAAAAATCTCTATATAGACTAATGGCATAGTTAGGATTTAGCTCTCTGCATTATTGGCCTTACCACTAGAACAAAAAAGAAAAAATAGATACTGTTTTAGTATGTTAATGCCACAGTCCACAGAACCACTGATTGCCAAAAAGATTTTAACTACTCGATGTCAACTAATTAAGATAAGCATGATCTTTCAATTTCTAACTTCTAACCCTCTTTTCTTTTTTTCTTTTTTTTTTTGATAAATGAGTAAATTTCATTAACCAATCAAATCCTTACAAAGAGGAATCTCAACTACAAACCGTAGCTACCACCAACACAACAAGACTACAAAGAAGTAACTAAACAAGCACCCGATCAGGGAGCCCCCAACTTCTACATAAGAGAAGATTTTCTCTACTCCTAACATATTTACACTTTGAAGAAATCTGAGTGCGGACCTCTCAACAAATTTTTAAGAGCATCTTCTCTTCTGAAAGTAGATGCACACCATGACGGATGCTATTTCTCTCCCTCCAAATAACATAAACTGAAGAGCTCATACAAAGCCTAGCTAGCACAGACTTCAAGCTCTTTCTCTTCCAATCTTGCACCCCTCTAGCAATGATCTCTTCCCAATCATCAAGGAAACCAGCAATGAGACATCTATCCATAACAAATTTCCAAATGCAACGACTAAAGCTAAATTGGAAGAAAATATGATCTCTCCCCTCAATGCAACCTCTACAAAACACACAAAGAACATATCCATTAAACCCCCAACTAGCCATCATTTTTCCAGTGACAAGCCGGTTTTGTAAAGCCAGCCAAATAATGAATGCTTGTTTAGGGATGGCAAGTGAAAACCAAATGAGTTTCCACCAAGGAACAAGAACCCTCTTATTCCTGATATAGTCTCAAGTGCCACTGCATTGGTACTTACCCGAATTGGAGATACTCCAAAATACCTGGTCAGAATCACCCAAAGGCACAAGAGGGAGCTGACTTTGGATGCAAACCAAATCATTTGATCTCGCAAGAGGCCAGTTCCACTCATGATTACAAATAACAGAGGAAAACTTGGCATTAATCTGGCTACCAGCATCATATATAGGTCTAAGTTCTAACCCTCTTTTTCCTAAACTCTTTTTGACTAATAATTTTTTTTAAAGTCCGGCACACATGATCTTCAACCAATTCTTGTGCTTCAATACAATTACCTGGATTATGCACCATAGCCAGTTTTCAATACTCCAGAATTACATTTATCGAAACAGACAGTGTCTTTTATATTAAAATACAGATTTGATCTTAATCAAAAGAGCAAGAAAAGCATAAATGAAATATAAACAAAATGAAGAGCACGGTCATTGAGCCGGTGAAAATAAATTCAAACATTAATAAAGCCACCGAAAGGGCATTGAGAGCAAAATTTCTTGTGAGAGCACACGATAATCCACATTGCTAATCAACTCCAACCAATTCTGAAGAAAACTTGCATAACAAGTATACACTGTACACCCCTAAGATACGGTAGCTTTTTATACTCCATACGCCTCCGTTTGGTCCTTGAGAAAATGCAAGAAAGGAAAATGCTCACAAATGCTAAAAATGGTTCGAAGTGCTTAAAGAAAATGCCTTCCAAGCAACTGAAAAAGCGTAACGGAAATGTTCTTACCAGAGCATAGGGTGAGTTGGGGAATTTGGCGAGGAGTGCGGTGGAGAGCTTGAGAGCGTTCTTGAACTGCCGCGAATCGATGGCGTCCCAAACGGGTCGGACCCGCCGCTCCGGTATCCCTCCGGCCAAGCCGAACTTGGACGCCATTAGAGTTCCGTCTCGGGTTTCGTTAGGGTTCGAGATCAAGAAAATGGTCTGTCTCTCGGGCTTTTTTGCGACACTTGGGGGCTCTTCTGTGACGAGGAATGTAAGAAACAGAACGGGGAAAGCTAGGGAAGCGTTTGGGAAAAACCTAATCTGAGTTAAACAGCAAATGGAAAATTACATTTTACCCCGATGTTTGATCGAATTTTTAATTTAACCCTTATTATTATAAAATTTATAATGCATCCATTAATATTTGTAAAAAAAATTAATTCGAACTTTTTATTATTTAAAACCGTTTAAATTGACAGATTTACTATTTTTTTGTTTTAAAATAATAATAATAATAATAATAATTTTTTTTTTTAAAAAAAAATGAGTAAACAGTAAATTCGTCAATTTATATGACTTTAGGTAGCAAAATGATTGAACTGAATTTTTAGCAAACATTAAAGGTACATTACGAATTTTTAAATATTGAAGTTTAAATTAAAAATTTACCCAAATATTAATGAGGTAAAATATAATTTTTCCCACAGTAAAAATTAAAAATAAAAATCCAGTGTTTGGAAGCAGTTATAGTGGAGCCACTGTTTGAAAGCGATCCTACACCTGACCCGAATTAACCCAGATCCTCAGTTTGTCATTTGGTATACCTCTCTCTATCAAGCTCCATTACCTTGTTTTAAAATACTAATCTTTTTTTTAAAAAAAAAGGGGAAAATACAATCTCTTTTGGGTAATGGGTTTAAGCGAAATATAGAAATTTCCTCCAAAATTTGGTTGGAATAATTTTCATTAATTCACTCTATAAATTATTATATGTCCTTTAAACATGTAAAAGTTTTTTTTTTTTTTTTATAAAAAATACATAACAATTTTATAGACTAAATAAAAAAAATATAAAATTTCCATCATTTAAAAGAAAATTTTGTCCCTACAAGAAAATATCTAAATTTATTTAAGAATGCGAAAATAGGGGAATATAGTCATAAGTTTTGATACAATCTATGAAGTTGCATCTTTGATCTAATCACTATATTTGGTAACACTTTTCAAAAAGTGTGCTAAAAATATTTTTTAGACATAATTATATCAAGTTTTTAGATGTGACCCTCACAAAAACAAAAAAATCACTTTTGAAAATTAAAAAAACACTTTAAAAAAAGTTTCCCTTTTAAAACAAGTAAAAAAAACGCGCCTTTGAAAACAATCTAATGCATAATAATACAATTATAAATTTTTACGAATTTAGTAAAAAAAAAAAGTTATAATTTGTAAGGAATTGGATGAAATGATTGATTTAAGAATGATAACAAACATAATAAACTAAAAGATGAAAATAGATAAAGGCTCAAAACTCATTGAGTGATTCAATAATTTTGTATTATTTCTCTATGTTTTAAAAATTGTTCTTCCATCAAAACTTGTTATTCTCAAAGCTTCCTTAGCTAGCTGATGAGCAGCTTAAATTGTTTTCAAGTGTAAGGACTTAAATTTATTTTTTATTAGAGTAAGATTGTCAATTATTCCAAAAGCAAGGCAGTTTTAACACACACTATGTGATACTCTGCTCTTAATTATTCACTAAAATGATTTAACCAAGGGCATACTAAATATATTTTTTGGCCCATTTATAATCAATTTGGAAATTCGGGTCAAATGGGTCCAACTGAATATAGTGGACTTGAATTATTTCGGATTGGGCTATTGAGGATTTTTTTTTTTAAAAAAAAAAAATACGGGAGGAAGAAGTTGAAATTAAAATAAGACACATGATCGCAAAAAAAAAATAATAAAAAATCACTTAAGGCTACTAAACTTTTACCCGTTTTGACATACCCTTAAATTTTTCTTACTCATATTTTTAACATATATCATTTAACCATATTCCATTAGAATTTTTCGTTAAATCCTAACGGAGAAGTGTAAAAATTTTCAAAACAGACGAAATGAGGTTAAATGAAATATATTGAAAATACGAGAGGCTAAAGTAAGAGTAAAAAAAGTTTAGGAAGTATGTCAAAATGAGTAAAAATTTAAAGGGCCTAAGTGAAATTTAATAAATAAATAAATAAGGACGATATAATTAACAAGCCCCTAGCTCTTCCCTATTCAAGCCAAAGAAATCAATATTTCTAATGTACTAGTTAGTTTTTGAGTTTTAATGCATAAGTATATGTTAGCTTTGTTGTTATGTGATTTGTTGGGTTGAAGTTGGGTATAAAAGAAAGAGGAAATGAAGGGTTGTCTATAAATTGCAAAATTAGACAGCTAGCTTATCATCTAATAAAGTTTAGGAACTTTAAATAGAAGAGAGAGGGGATGAGAGCTACCAGAGAATAAAATTATGGACAACATAGTATTTTCTTAATTTCTGACAAATTTTAGGTTAAAGAACTTCTCTAAACAAGGTTAAGTGATAAATTTTAGGGTTTCATGTGAAGGGGCAGTTTCCCATGTGTTGACATCCAAGCAAGTAATCCCAAAACTCCGACATTCAGTTAAAAATATTGTTTATAAGAAAATATGGTTCATGAAAATTGTGAAAGACAGATGTTAATGAATAATAAATTTGTATTGCGTGAAAGAAACATGTGAAATATTTTGTAATCAACTTAAACCATATGATATGTATGTGTTTTCTAGCTCCATAATATCGTGCGAATAATTCATAAACTGTCATATATGTTATTATGAAGAGTACTAAAACATCTATTAGAAATCTTTTTAAGGGATCAACTAGTATTTTTTTTTTTCATTTTTTAAATCAAGTGGGGCCCATCTCTTAATTTGAAGAGGTAGGCCCCATTTGATTTTTTTTTTTAAAAAAAAAAATGCTAGTTGATCCCTTAGAAGGATTTTTAGTAGATGTTTAAGCATTTTCCTTTTATTATTCTACAAAAAAAAGTTTGCAAGGAGTATGATAAAATTTTTTTTTTTTAAAAAAAACTATACTTATAACCCCGATTTTTCACACAAATTTCAAAATTAATTTTCCTTACTTTAAAATTTTGTAATGTAGAATATTGTAATCTTTCATTTACCCCCTATCATTTCAATTTTTGTTAACTTAAACAGCTACAATATAAAATGTTTATTATACTAAAAAAAAATCAAAATACAATTAGGCCCTTAAATAAAAAAAAATCATATGCTTTAAACTAATGATTAAAATGTTTGTAGATAATTTTTTTTTTTTTTTTTCTAAATTGGGCGGAAGAAAGTCTATTAAACTAATGATTAAAATGCATTTTTTTAAAATGGACATGAGATCATATGCTTTAAAAACACAATAGATCCCTAATGCATCTTCCGTTTGAAAATTTGATCGAATACCAATGCCCTATTGGCGAACAACTCGATTTTACTGTTTATAGATTTTATTTTTTATTAAAAAAAATCATATTTTTATATTCAATCAACTACTTTTTAATAATTTTTTTATTTTTTAAATTAAAATACTCACTAAAAAACAAAAAAATTTCACTTTTTCATACAAAAAATTTACAACATTCTTTATACTTTATATTATACAAAAAATCAACAATTTTCCAACCAAAATAAATCTTTTGTCAAACAGGGTCAATATGTTATGTCAATACCAATAATATTATAACACGTGCATCACATACTAAAATAAAAATACAAAAGGTGGTTTGTCCCCCACCTCCACCCTTTTTTTAATTTTTTTTTTTAAATATATTTCAGATTTGATCATTTTTGTTATAAGAGACACATCCCGCAATATTATTAGTGTTATCGTAAAAACATTCATGAATTTTGTCAATTTTTTAACAGGAAGATGAGGGATCTATTTGTATTTTTTGTTTACTCCAAAAAGTTTTTAGTCATTTTTTATACCAAAAAAAAAAAAAACTATTTGGAACTTAATGAAGCAATATAGATTGATTTTGTTTTTTTTTAAAAGAAAAATAAAGAAGATCGAAAATTGGAATTTAAGAAACAGGTCAACTGGAATAGATGGAACCAAACTTGGACAAAATTTGAATGTGCGGGAAGGATTTAGCTTAAGTGCTGTGAAAAGATTATATTAATTTTTTCAATGATTAAAATTTAATTTCAATTTTTTTTATGAAAAAAAAATTAAATCAAAATCGTTAAAAACAACCACTATACATAAAAAAGAAGAAGAAGAAGAAGCTTAAATAGTCATTAAATAAACTACCCATACAATTTATCCATATACAACTAACAAAGGCCGAGCTCCCAGCTAAAAATTCCAGGGTCCAACGCCAATTCCAACCGCAACCATCGTTTTATCGTTTTTCTGTTTCAGCACTTCCTTCTCTCTCACTAATCTGCATCCAAGCCCACGTGCCGCGCTTGCTTCATCGTCTGTCTCCCAAGCTAGCCTCTGGTGCGCACCCCCGGCGCACGTTAGCCTCCACCACCACACATGGTTCTTCGCCCAAGTCCTAATCTAATGTCTTCAACCAAAACAAATCAAACACCGTGAGCGCTTCAGTTTTTGGTTTTGTTTGTCTATTTGCTTAAAATGATGGGCTCGGAGACCGAGGGCTTCGAAGAGGGGCATCTCTTCGCGTCCAAGGAAGAAATGGAAAATCTCCTGCTCGACGACCCGTTAAACGACACCAAATCGTACTCGAATTACCGAAGCGCCATGTCGTCGTTGGCGATCTCCGAAACGCACCACCCTCTCTCGCCGTCGATCCTCGTGACCCCCGTCGATTCCGATCCCCTGCTCTCTCCCCCGCCGTACCGGGATCTCCGAAAACCTAGCGGCCCTACGGAGAGCTCCTACATCGAGCCGCCGGCTTACGCCGACGTAATCTACAGTCCGTTCGACGGAGATCACTTCGGGGACGTCAACGGCCTCGAGAGCCCTAGCCAGAATTCGGACAATTCCGGGAGGTTTTCAAGATCGCGCGGTTCCTCGTCCTCGTCGTTGGCGGCGACGAGCTCGGAGTACATGAAAATCACGGTATCGAATCCGCAAAAAGAGCAGGAGGCTTCTAATTCGATCGTGCCGGGCGGCGGTACGTACGTGACGTACCTGATCACGACGAGAACGAATGTGCCAGAGTTCGGAGGATCTGAATTCAGTGTTCGGAGGCGGTTCCGGGACGTGGTCACGTTATCGGATCGGTTGGCCGAGTCGTACAGAGGGCTCTTCATTCCGCCTAGGCCGGACAAGAGCGTGGTGGAGAGCCAGGTGATGCAGAAGCAGGAGTTTGTGGAGCAGAGGAGGGTGGCATTGGAGAAGTACCTGCGGAGGCTGGCGGCGCACCCGGTGATCAAGCGGAGCGACGAGTTGAGGGTGTTCCTACAGGTCCAGGGTAAGCTGCCGCTGCCGACAACGACTGATGTGGCATCGAGGATGCTCGACGGGGCAGTGAATCTGCCGAAGCAGTTGCTAGGGGAGAGCAGCGCGGTGGTGGCACCGCATGAGGTGGTGCAACCAGCGAAGGGAGGAAGGGACTTGTTAAGGCTGTTCAAGGAGTTGAAGCAGTCGATGGCCAATGATTGGGGAGGGTCGAGACCGCCTATGGTAGAGGAAGATAAGGAGTTTTTGGAAAAGAAAGAGAGGGTGAATGATCTCGAGCAACAACTCACCAACGCTTCTCAGCAGGTTTAGCATTGAAATCTATTATGGGACTATTGATATATATCTCTGTGTTTATATGTGCATATGTATATATACTAGAGTTACTCTTGGGTTGATTTAGTATGATAGTATTGATATCTTTTCCATGTAAGTATAGATTAGGGTCCTCTAAACCTTTGCGACGAAGTTTTTTGAAAACAGTTCATATTTTGCCATGTTAGTGTACGATTTATTGAGATACTATGAATTAAAGGTAAATTGAAGTCCTCTCAAGGTGATAAATGCTGAATGACAAAATCTGAACCACGTAATTTAAAATAATGATTAGAATTTTAGAAAGTGGAGTTATCTTTGTTGTGATAAGACACTCACATAGAACACTAAAATTTATGTGGTTTGACTTAACAAGCCTACATTACGATGGGAAAAAAATTTCATTATCAAAAGACGGAGTACAAATAGTAGTAAAGAGAAAATTGCTAAAACTCAAAACTCTAATACACCAAAATTTCACTCTCACACGAGAATTTTGATAGAAGAAAAAACTTTCTCTAATTCTCACTGTGAGTTTTTCTGGCGGCTGAAACTGTGCAGCTCCCTCAAGCTTTTGTTTTTTTGTTTTTCTCTTTTCTCGCACAAGGAACTCTCTCACTTCATATCTCAAAAGTATATAAGAGGAAAAGTCGGTCAAGAGCTCTCCTACTTGGAGAATGAAAGCACAAACATTGAGGGCCACCAAGTTATGACTTGATGGACCAAGTCATGTCACAATCTCCATGTAGGATAGTATGTGCCATTTATGTATGTTAGTCTTTACATGGGTTGCAAAAATATGCAAGTATGATATATGCATGTCCAATTCATTTCTGTATAAGTGATTATTGGGTTGTTTTCTCATGTTGTGAATATGTTAGGCTGAATCACTTGTTAAGGCTCAGCAAGATATGGGAGAAACAATGGGTGAATTAGGGCTAGCATTTATTAAGCTGACGAAATTTGAGAATGAGGAGGTGGTGTTCGACTCTCAAAAAGTGCGGGCCAATGAGATGAAAGGTTTTGCAACTGCTGCTGTCAAAGCAAGCAGATTCTATCGGGAGTTAAATGCTCAGACTGTCAAGCATCTGGTAAATTTCAGAACCTTTGTGATAGATATGCTTTGAAATATAACAACTATGTTCAATTGTCCTTATATGTTATTCTAATGAAAAGATTGCCAATTGTATGGGAAGCTGGTCCTTGTGCTTGCACTAGTCTCTAAGCTATCTATGACTTTTTTTTGAGTACTTTTGAACATTTTTGTTTAGAGGTCTTTTTGCTCTATATGAAGTCTTCCACTGTTATAATGATATTTTGTTTTGTATGTATTTATCAAAAAAAATGATATTTTGTTTTGTATGTATTGCAGGATACGCTTCATGAATATCTAGGGCTAATGTTAGCTGTCCACAGTGCATTCTCAGATCGCTCGAGTGCTTTACTGACAGTGCAGACTCTTTTATCAGAATTATCTTCATTGCAATCAAGGGCTGAAAAACTTGAAGCTGCATCATCTAAAATATTTGGTGGTGACAAATCAAGGATTCGCAAGACAGAGGAGTTAAAAGAAACAATAAGAGTCACCGAGGATGCTAAAAATGTTGCAGTTAGAGAATACGAGCGGATCAAGGTATCATTTTTAACATATCTGGATTGTTGCTAGTCTCTTTGAATTTTATGGAATTTAAGAATATGTTCATTTTTACTCCTGTTCTGTACATTCCATGTATCATGTTAGGCCTTTTGATGTGACGTGTTGAATTCTAATGTATCCATCAACAACTCTAGTTTAGTATTTCCTGTTTCTAACAAGGGAAACTGAACTGTGATGACTTTTTACTGTTCTTGGGTAAACCCAGCGTCAGTCTTGTTGAAAGTGGAAGCACATCTTAAAAGATACGGTTTTAACCTGGTGACTTAGTAGCTTGTTATCCCTTTTATTAATGGCTGTAGAAAAATATGATATCCCATATGTAGTAAGTTCTCTTTCATTAGAGTAGGTTACATTGTGCTAGTTGATGAGTAGGTGAGCTTAACCTTAAGAGTTTTGGAGACATTCCTTGAATGCTAATGTTGGGAGTAATATAACATATGGCTAATTGGATAAGGAGGGCCATTTATGCTACCTTCGCTAGATCATCCATCAGGTACTCTCAATTGATTGAAGCTACGTAGTCTGTGAAAAGATGATGTGCATCATTGATGTCATATAGCCATCACATTTCAGGCAAAATGTGGTATGAATACTGTCCGCTATGCTGGGTCACTTAGGTTTATTAATGGGGCACTCATGTTGTGAAATGGTTTTACTTTGAACATTGATGTTACCTGTAGAAAGTTGTTGAAAATTACAATCAAGAAACTAGGGGAGTGGAACAATCCTTGTATCTATTTCAGACAATTGTTGTGGTATCTCTACCTCAATTTCCCAAGTTAACATCCGCCTCTTGTTATTTTCAAGGAAAAACTACACTTTGCTCCCCTAAAGTTTCATCTTTTTTTCAATGTTGCCTCAAATATTTAAAAATTTGCAATGTACCCCATCAAAGTTTTAAAAAATTACAATTTAACCCACCCGTTAGACCATTTCGTCTTATCTAACGGAAATATAAGCACTTGCATCGCACATGTCATTTTTATTGTTTACTTCTCTAAATTACCATCAACTTAATTCGTTATTTCCCAAAATATCATCTTTTTTAATTAAAAAAGAAAAAAGAAAAACAGAATTTGAAAAAAAAAAGAGGGTGGCCATAGCCATCCCCATTCCGGCCAGTTGGGAGTGGCCACCCCCTTAGCCAAATTGGGGGTGACCAAACCAACCCCAAAGGCCAAAGTCATCCTCATTTGGCCAAGGGAGCGGTTGAAATCACCCCAAACCCTTTGCCACCCCAACTGGTTGGAATAGGGGTGGCTGGCCACCCCCATGAGTTAAGTTGAGGGTAATTTGGGGAAACCGTAAAAATGGCATGTGCCGCGCACGTGCTTATATTTTCGTTAGATAAGATAGAATGATTTAATGGATGGGTCAAATTGCAATTTTTTAAAACTTTGATGAATTACATTGCAAATTTTTAAATATTGGAGGCGACATTAAAAAAGAGGTGATACTTTGGAGAGGTGGAGTGTATTTTTCCCTATTTTCAACTTAGTAATTACTTGGTTTCCCATCTTTTTTGCATTGTTATCACTTGGGCAATAATGTAAAGTGCAGCTAAATTTGAGCTAATTGCCCTTGCATAAGGCTATATTTAGTCTTGTAAACTACGTTCAATAAGATTTTCAAGCTGTGGCAAGCAGACAAGACATCTAAGATGAAGGCCTGGGTGTATCGCATCCTGTTCTAGCAAGGTGTGAGTTGTGCCAAGATTTATTTTTGTTAGTTCTTCCTAGATTTAAGTCGTTAGTTTATCTTCAGGATGAAAAAGTTTGGTTCTGGGAGCCTTAAGTTCTTTGTGACTCCTTGAGAGCTCCAGCAACTACTTCAGTGCACAAACGTTGACGTGCAGTGTGATAGATTATGCTGCTATAACTTCACTTGGTCATCATATTCCAAATATGAAAGACCATGTAATTATGGATGTTTTGAAAATCATGTGATTACGAAATTATGCAATAGGTACTACGTGTGTTTGTGACTTTGTCTTTTCCTGAATCCATTGCTCACTTTATTGACATATTTGCTTTTCAATTCAGTAGTGTTCTAAAAGTTCTCTTCTATTTTGGTTTATATTGGATATTCTTTTGCCAAATGTGTTCTAAATCTCTACATTTAGTTGCCTTACTATTTTGAATGACATGATATTGGAATGGAGAAAATTCATGTTCTCCGTTGTTGATTAAACACATTAATTACCACCTTTTCTGTGGCCTAATGGTTATATAAATGCAGGAAAACAACAGGACTGAACTTGAAAGGCTTGACAGAGAAAGAAAGGCTGACTTATTGAATATGATGAAGGGGTTTGTGCTCAATCAGGTAAATTAACCGTTCTCTTCTGTCCATATAGGATGTATTAGCTATCTGGGAACATGTTGTCTCCTTAACCATAGCCATTATTTCTATCTTTCCTGCTTTATGCTTCACTATTTCGACTAGTACAGTTCTTACTTGAGTTCATCTGGTTGCATAGGCACAAAGATGATAGGCTCTAGTTGAGAGAAGCTCAAGCCAGTTTTTGGACAAACTGTGTGTGTCTATTTTCTCTTCCTATTTATTTGACCATTTTTCTTGAAAAGTTTTAATTTCATAGCTAGTAACTAGGTTACATGTTCACATAGACTCGATTCATTTAGTTTCTCATTAAACTTGGGCAGCTGAGTAAATCACAAGAACTTGTTTGTAAGGGATGCTATGTTAATTGTCAAGAGGATAGCTTTCATCTATGGTTTAATTTATGGATCTTTTTGATCAAATGCCGTGGGTGCTGTAAGGTTAGGAAGTCCAAATGAGAGCTCAACAAAGGTGTCTTGGGGTGTGAAGTGAGTGCATTGCTTCACAGTTGGACACTTTAGTATTTGGGTGTCATAATTATAGCCTCTAAGATTTGCTTAAATGTGCAGCTTTTAATTGAGGGAGCATGTTTATGAACTTTCCTTGGAAATATAAGTGCTTTAGCAAATAGATTTCTCTGTAGAATTTCTACTAAGATTCTGTTTGATAGGGATTGAATAACAGGTAATTGTGAAGATAGATACTTCTCTTATAGTTTTAAAGAAGCTCGCAGTTGAGTCTAAGCTAGATTGTATATGTGTGAGTGACTGACTGGGCATGTGATGGGGAAACACCAAAGAGAGAGATTGAGATTATATGCATGTGTGTAACATTCTTTGCATGTGCACATTGGGCTGGAACTTGCTGGGGGTCTAGGGCAGGCAAAAGTTGATTCACAATTAGGAGTATTGAATGTAAATTTCCTGCGCAAATTATTTTCTGCTTATGATTTTTTTATTTTTATTTTTACTTGTCTTCCACTAGGATATAATTCTTACTTATCTGTCTGGTTTTATGGGGCACAATGGTGTAGGTGAGCGGTATGGAGCTATTTACATTGCTCTCGTCTTGCTTGAAACTGGACTGTTGCTCAAAATATAATTAGTTTCTTAGATGCCATTTGAATTGATGCTCAGATTTTCATTAATTCAGAAAGTGAATGAACCAAAATGCTGCACTTAATAGGAACTCGCCACTATAGATGAAGATTTTGTGTTATTAGGCTATCCGAATTTCACAGCTTCATTTAATAAGAATTCACCATTATAGATGAAGAATCCTGTTATTAGACTGTCCAAATGTGGACAGTTTAAGAGAGGGGATTGCGGGACTTACTTGCCTTGGGCAGCTCCCTTAAGCCCAAACAGCCTAATAATAGAGGATCTCAATCCTCACAGCTACTTGAACCAGTGTCTGCTGAGGGTGGTTTGTAAAGATGTTCCTTCCAATGAAAGTGTTAATCAACTAGTTTAAAAAATGTGTATTCTCTAATGCCTCCATGGCTTCTCACATGCAATTCTCTATTTCAATGTGCTACTATTTCCATTTAAGATTTGTGATCCTCCGACCTCCTTATTTATAAGTCTCCATTGTGAATTTTATAGGTCGGATACACTGAAAAAATTGCCAACGTGTGGACGAAGGTTGTGGAGGAGACTAGCGGATATGCCAAAGAGAGCTCTTGAATTGTGCGGCTGTAAATTCGAACCTTCAGCTTCTTCACTTCTCTTTTCTTTTATATTTAATTGATGTCCGCTTTCAGGAAATAGCATTACGTTCATAGCAATAAAGGAAAGAGATCACTTGGTAGGTTAAAAAAGATTGACTTCTTGTATCTGTTAGAAAGGTTGTTACATGCCTTAAAACCTTAGATTTCATGTTGTAAATCGCTTGTCAACTGGTTGATATCTTGAAGTAACTCTTGAGTTGGTAATGTTGGGATGGCAGGGAGAGATATTAGGATCACATTGCGGGACGAGGATTCCTAAATTGGGCTGCTGTCAAATTTGAGCAAACTGCTCCAGACAATGTAGAGTTTTGGAATTGAGATTTACAATAATTAGTTCGCAATTGAACAATTATTATGAGAGTACATATGAGGCTCACCTGACTGGTCAGATAATCAGGCAACTCAAAATTTATTTAGATAGTTAAATTCACATAGACTCTGTCACAATAACTATTAAATTTAGATAAATAATTGCTAGCAATTAGTGACTCTCTAGCCAGAATTTCGAATTCACCGGCCTGAGTTCGAAATTTCAGGGATCCTAATCCCCATTGCTACCATGTTAATAGCATGGCAGCTATTTTTTGGGTTATTATCTATTTTGGGCAATTGTGAGGGATATTATTTGCCTGTTTTTGTATGATTTTCTCTGAAAAATTTGTACCCTGAGTAGTCGAAAACATCATAATAAACATTTTTATTCATAAATTTGAAGATCCTTTAATACACTTGCCCAAAGAAAAAATAGAATTTGTATTCAATAATAATGCCTCTTAACAAAAGGAGAAGGAAACATAACCAACCAAAATTGCCAAGGAAATTAGAAAGACCTAAGGTTACATGCTGCTTTTAGATCTGATCCGATCCGATCCAAAACGCGTTGTTTAGACGCGCGACATCACAGCAGGACCGGCTGTTGCAGCGGCTGACGAAGCGACACCACCAATATACGAGAAGAGCCCAGAAGAACCCGATGGGTCTTGATCGTCAAGAAATAGGTCTTCAGGAACCCTAAATGCACCGTGTGCGGCCACGATCGCCAGCCCCACCATCCCGGCCGATATGAGCAGCGAGCCCACGCTCGTGAGAAAGACCACGATCACGGTGAGCAAGATCAACCCGATCAGGGTTTCGCCATCAGAGAACGTGCGGCCCAGGATCACGACGGGCTGAGCGGACGGTCGGAAGGCGTAGAGGAAGAGCCACGCGGCGAGGAGGGATAGGAGGAGGAGGAGGGTAAAGGGGTGGTAGAGGAGCGAGACCGCGAGTACGAGCGCGAGCAAGGTCAGGTAGTTGACGCGGAAGTAGGAGAAGTTCTTGCGCACACGCGAGGCGGCTTCCGAGATCGAGTCCGGTCTGGAGAAAGCGGTGCGGTCGACGAGCTCGGCCCAGGCGCGGCGGTTGGATAGCGCGCGGCGAGTATAGCCGAAGAGGCGCGTGAGGAAGTTTCGGACTCTGAGGTACGGTGTTGGGGTGTTGGCGGTGGACTGTTGAGATTCGCCGGTTGTTTGGGGGTTTGAGATTGGGAGCGTGGAAGGAGAGGCCATATTCGTGAGTGCAATTAGGTGGACAAGAGTCACAAGACTGAGACGTAGTATAGAATATGGTGCTTGTAAAAGAAACGGTGGAAAAGCGGAGGTTTTGGAGATTTGAAACCCGTGATGTGAGGGTGGACGGTGGTGATTGGGTTTACGATTTGAGCGATGTATAGGTCAGGCGATTGAAATCTTAAAGCTTCAGAATAGAAAAAAGAAAAAAAATCTTAATATTAATAAGTTTCCTTGTTTTTCTAAGCAAATCTCAAGTTTCCTTTGCTTGCCTCGTCAGACTTCCAGTTACCACGGGGGTGGGTGCATGACGGACCGAAAAGAACGGAGAGGACATCGTGCGAAGTATCGCAGCAGTCGACACTGCTTCTTTTTTTTTTAAGTGAGAATCTGTCAAATTCATTAATAATAAATCAGGAGCATAAAGCTCTTACAATAGAAGCTTAAATCACAGATTAAACATAGCAACAAACGCTATGAAATATACACAGCTATAGACTGGCAAAAAGTATCTAACAATTAAAGAACTGTCTATGACTACACACCACCACTAACCCAAGAACAACTCCAGAAAAGGAGCAGATCTGTTCAGCAGACTAGATCTAAGGTTAGATCGGGACATGATTAGTCCAAACGCACTCCTGTTATTCCAGGTCGTGAGAGTGATTCTCCCCACCCAAATCTACTCTCTCTCGGACCCTAAAGGCAGGAGACACACAACTCCTCTGTCATCCTTGATCAAAAGACCCAGGACGACAGACAAAATACAAGAAATTAAAGAAAACAGAAAATAAATGCAAAAATATAAATCCACAAAGCAGATCTACCGACTGAAGGCGGAGTGAGGAAGGTGGTGCCGACGTGAGGTGGTGGAATTCTTCCAAGTTTACAGATCTAGTTTTGAAAAACCAGATTTAAAAACTCGAAAGAAGTAGATCCGGCCTGTGAGCATCAAGAGAAGGTGGAGACCGGCCACCACGTGGTGGAAGGGGAGTCGATAAAGTTGCTTGTGGAAAGATCAGCCTCCAAAGAGGAGGAAAGGCCACCAAAAGAGCGGTTGCTGCCTACGAAAGACAAGAAGAGAAGGGGAGAGGAGGAAGGGGGGAGGGGTGGAGGAGGGAGCGATATCCCTCCTCCACCCAAAACATCGGGAGCGTCTAAATTTTCTGAGAGAGAGAGCCAATTGTAAAAGTATTACGAAGACAGTCGACACTGCTTCGCTACTACATTCTCTTTTCCCTTAATTAAATAGCTTAGATTTTATCATTTAATGTTTGTTATATTTACAAAAATAATTTAATTAAAAAATAGTAGTTATTATTTTAAGAATTTTAGTTATTCTAAAAAATCTGCAGCTGCTTAGGGTTAAGGTCTGAGAGGAGGCTTTTGTCCGAGCAAGGCTTCTTTGCCTGAATGAGCTCTCTACTATAATAATATATTAATAAGGATGTCTAATTGTAGAGGATTTTTTTTTTTTTTTTAATTTGAAGTTGAATTTCATTAAAAATCAATCTGTTACCAAGTACAAGACTATAAATAAAACTAGGACACATTCCCAGCTAGGTACAATCTAAGAATTGACTTAAAGTAGCCTTTGTCAAACAGTGTGCTACTTCATTTGTTTTGCTAGAGGATCTTTGGTCCCAAGTATTGCAGAGTGGATACTNCTTTGTCAATCATTTGGACCAATTAGAAATTAGTCTCAGCAATTATGCTCAAAATTTATGGTTTAAAATAAGAATAATGTTATTTAATAAATTAGTTACAATTAAAATAATGTAATAGTAAAAATTTACTATTAGATTAACACTCCTAAAATAAAAATAAAAATTAAAAACTAATTTTTATTATTAAATATTATATAACAATTATATAACAATTTTACTAAATAACATTACTTTTAAAACAAAGCAAAGATCCTCCACTCTTGTGTTGAAATATGGGACAACGATATAAGAGAAACCTTGAAAGTTGAAACCATTCCCATTCACCACACATTATTTCAGTAGCACCAACCTTGAAACATCTATGTATAGTATGGAATAGTCAGTTGATATCAAATTTCTTGATTGACACGTCGTTTATATTTGAACTTGTCTTAAAATCGCTCCTGGCCTATTCCATCAAATTTGACAGTTACGTCATGCTGGATTTGTTTGGATCTAGAAACTTTTATTTTTTTTTAGCATTTCTACACAAAGTTGAACAAGTTACTTCTATTTCGTGAGGTGTG
Organism: Betula pendula; assembly: GCA_900184695.1. NCBI lineage: Eukaryota > Viridiplantae > Streptophyta > Magnoliopsida > Fagales > Betulaceae > Betula > Betula pendula. The sequence continues at coordinate 156,918 of FXXK01000932.1, read as the reverse complement.
ATTTTCAGCTGGTTGAACTAACTTTTGAACGGAACGGATATAGAAATTTTGTCTTATTTGTAACGACACATAAAAGTAAAGGAATTACACCAGAAAAAAAGAAAGAAAGAGAAAACATTCAGGCCCGGATCATAGATAAGGCCCACTGTACTTGACTAGTTGACTTGGTCTCCCTTCAATATTCCCACAGTTTACCAAATTTTCGTCCCCTTGAACTTTCTCTCCTCTTTGGTCAAATTTTTGGTAAATGTATGAATTTTTTTTTTTGAATAAATGCCTAATTTGAAATCGTTCATTCATTTTTTTTTAATTTCAAAAATTAAATTCATGAGTATTCAATTATTTTAAATAAATTCTTTCATTAATTTTTTATCTAAATTTATTGTAAACAGTTATCATAGACATTAAAATATTATTATTTTTATTGTTTTATATATTAAAAATAAAATCTTTTAAAAAAGTAAAACTAAAAATTAAAAAATAATTAATTTTTTTTTTTAAAAAAATAAGGTCACCTCCTTTGTCAAAAGAATGGTTTGACTACTTCTTCGATCACATTTAAATGGTTGAATCATCTTCTAATTATTTGAGAGGGACTGATCCCTTTCTAACTTATTTTATTTAATTTTTAATTTTTAAAATGATTAAAAAATTATATTTTAATGTCTAACGATTGTCTATAGTAAATTTAGACAACAAATTAACAAAATCTTTTTAAATAAATTGAATACACATTAATCTAATTTCCAAACTTAAAAATAAAGGTGAAATGCAAAGCAACTTTACTCAAGAATTTATCATTCATTTACTCTAAAATTTGTAATGAAAAGAATACCAAGAAATGCCGCTCCCACTTTAACGCTTTTTTCACGTTATTCAGAATGTTTTGCTGACTGGTATCTTCTTTTTCTCCCTGGTCTGCATCTTCGTTCTTCTCCCCCCACGTCCCTTTTTCCTACTTTATCAGCGTTTACTTTTCTTTATCATCCACGACCACGAACCGCGTTTCCAACGACATTTCTGTAATATCACTATCAACATGTCCCCCTTCCTAGTCTCTCCCAATGCTTTGAAGCCAATCCCTCTTCCTCTTCCATTCCTCTTATGCCTCATTTTCAAAACCCTAGGGGCTAGGCTCATACAGTTCCTCAAATTCACGCAACCTTAATCCTTGATTAACTGATAATAGACTACTACTTGTAGTAGTAATTTGTTAATTATGGCTGAAAACGGTGAGGAGAAACTATTGGCTGTGGCGAGGCACATCGCGAAGACGCTGGGCCACAACGAGACCATGGCGGACGATATTTTGCAGATCTTCTCGAACTTCGACGGCAGGTTTTCTCGCGAGAAGCTGTCCGAGAAGATCGGGATCGACGAGGACGATACCAGAGGCTGCGCCGCGCTCGACCACAGTCTCAAGGTCCTGGACCGTCAGATCTCCCAGTTCGTGGCTGCCGACAACCCGATCTGGGCGGACTCCGCTGATTCCGCGGCCTTTCTCGACGCCGTCGACGAGTTGATCGCCACCATCAGGGACTGGAGCCCCATGGCCAGGGACAAGACCGTCGGCGTGTTGCTGGCACGCGCTGAGGACTTGATGCAGCAGGCCATGTTCCGCGTCGAGGAGGAGTTCAGGTCCTTGATGGAGCGCGGCGGCGAGTCGTATGAGCTGAGTCGCGAGTCAGCAGGAAATCTCTCCTTCGATTCGGAGGACGAAGACGAAGGAGGAGAGGACCACGAAATCCCCGTAGCGCAGCCAGTAACAGATTACGACGTCGTGATCGACGCGCTCCCCTCCGGCACGATCAATGATCTCCACGAGATAGCGAAGCGCATGGTGGCCGCGGGGTTCGGCAAAGAGTGCTCGCACGTGTACAGCAGCTGCAGGCGCGAGTTCCTGGAGGAGAGCCTGTCCAGGCTAGGGTTACAGAAGCTGAGCATCGATGAGGTCCACAAGATGCCATGGTCAGACCTCGAGGAGGAGATCGAACGGTGGGTCAAGGCATCGAACGTCGCGCTTCGGATCCTCTTCCCCAGCGAACGCCGCCTCTGCGACCGGGTCTTCTTCGGCCTCTCCTCGGCTGCCGACCTCTCCTTCATGGAGGTCTGCCGAGGATCGACGATTCAGCTGCTGAATTTCGCGGACGCCGTCGCCATCGGGAGCCGGTCGCCGGAGCGGCTTTTCAAAGTTCTCGACGTGTTCGAGGCTCTGAGAGAACTAATGCCCGAGTTCGACTCGGTGTTCTCGGATCAGTACTGTTTGGTTCTTAGGAACGAAGCGGTAACGATTTGGAAGAGGTTAGGAGAAGCGATCAGAGGCATTTTGATGGAATTGGAGAATCTGATCCGTCGGGACCCCGCCAAGGCCCCGGTTCCTGGTGGCGGTCTCCACCCGATGACCCGCTACGTGATGAATTATCTTCGAGCTGCCTGCCGATCGCGCCAAACCCTCGAGCAAGTTTTCGATGAAAATGTGGTTCCGCCTTTGAAGCTTGGCGATGATCGAGGAGGGTCATCAACGTCATTGTCGGTTCAGATGGCTTGGATTATGGAGCTATTTGGGAGTAACTTGGAGGCAAAGGCGAAGATTTATAAGGACTCTGCTTTGTCCTCTGTTTTCATGATGAACAATGGGAGGTATATAGGCCAAAAGGTCAAGGATAGCGAACTTGCCTCGCTCTTAGGTGACGATTGGATGCGAAAACACACTGCAAGAATCCGGCAATGGCATGCAAATTTCCAGAGGAGCTCGTGGAATAAGGTTCTAGGAGTGTTGAAGCTAGACAATAACCCGTTAGCTCCTAATGTTGCTGCAAAAACCATGAAAGACAAGATTAAGTTGTTCAACACATGCTTTGAGGAGATTTGTGAGGCTCAATCTGGTTGGGTAGCTTACAATGATCAGATGAGGGAGGACTTGAGGATATCGATAATGAAGCTTTTGTTGCCGGCATACAGGAGCTTCATCGCAAGGTTGTGTAATGTTCCGGAGCTGGGGAAGCATGTGGAGAGGCATATTAAGTATGGTGCAGAGGAAATCGAGGCTCGGATTAACGGCCTGTTTCAGGGAAATGCTGGATTGGCCGGTCACCGGAAGTGAAGGTAAGATGCCCACCGATATATAGTTGTTGTATCTATGTATACATTTTTAGTGTAAGTTTTTATGAATCTTTATGTTGTATGAATGTTTTGTGACCCTGTACTAGAAGTTTGTAGCATCACTTGTTAATGAAAATCGTGAATGATTGCGAGATCGATAAGTGGTTGGAGATGATGTTGCTAGTTAGTGTTCTGAATTGTATATCGGATTCTGCTTGATTGGAAAAATCAGTTCAAACACTTCTGAATGCTATTGGATTTTGAAATTTCTGTTTAAATTCCTATATTGGATATTATCTGATTCCTTAGTTAGATGCTTAAAATTGTATCTGATCTTACTATATCAGGAAATTAGTATATGTTTAGTGGGCAAGTTGTTTTAAATCCCCAACAGAACCCTAGTTAGGATAGTGGATGTTTGTGTAGTCTAGGGTGTGATCCCAATTTATCTGAGGAAGATAAATGGCGGTTCGGGGAAAGAAAAAGAAAATGCTTGAGATGATATTTACCTATTATCTGGTATATAGCAAATCTGATTAAGATTTCTTCCATGATGATCTTGCCTTTTAGATTGGTACAAGTTAGATTGGTGTTATTTATTGATTAATATACTTTCTTGCGTGGTTTAAGTGCAATTAGTGTCTAATTTGATACACACTATACAAAAAGAGAAGAGGATAATTATTAAACTAAATAAAATTACTTGGAATAGAAGTACAGAAGCTCTTCTTTTAATTCTGATTGACACGAAACAAAAGGAGGATTTTCCATTTGTTCGGTTGGATAAATCAATGGCCGTGATCTGTTGAAAGGATGGGAAGGATTTTCTCCTCTAGGGACTTAGCAAGATTCTGGTATGCTGCATTGCTGGGATGAATGCAATCCCAAAACAAGAACTGGGAAGCGTTTCCACACATTGGAGTTTTGTGATTACAGGCTCCGCCGGTTTCAACAAACCCTGTTCTGCAGCACCCTCAGTTGGTTTCCACAAAGCCTGAAGTTGCACCACAAAAATTCTGAGTCCCAAATTACAAAGAGTGGTAGAGAAAACAATCTCAAGTAATGCTATACTTCACACCCATTTCACATTGTTTGATGTAGCATGTTTTAAGGGCTTTTTTGTTTGAAGTGGCTAATATGGGAAGCCATTTAAAACACATTAAGTCGGCCGGCGTGAAATTGGTGTGAAGAATAACATTACTCAACTATCTGAGGGTGCCATACCATATTTTTGTGGATTGTTGATCATGTCATTCAGCGGCTCATAGATGTCAGCATAGATGATTCTGCTCCCTGGCAGTGATTCCTGCAATTTAGGTAAGAGGTTTGCAAGCTTCTGATTATAAGATTGTGCATCTAAATTCTGTTCCTGCACACATGTTCTATTCTTCAAATCCTTTAACTTGAGAGTTATTTGAATGGGCAGACAACCCATCGGAGGAAGCCCGCCTATAATCATAGTACGACATCCCAGATCGTAAAGTTCCTAGAGATTTACACACAATGAAACATTACTGTGATAATTAGAGCAATGCTACTACTTACACGGCACTAACACATCAACCAAAAAAAATTTGCATCAGAGAGATCTAGTGGTCAACAACCAGATCTCACTCCGGAGGTAGTGTGACCACCTCAGAGGTTTGGTGGGGTAACTGATTACCCCTTTACCCCTATGGGAGTGGCCAAGGTGGCTGTTCAGGACGTAGAAACTTCTTTGTTTGTGCAATTATTTTTGGGTTGACATGACAGTGCCACATAAACGCGTAAACTAGCAGTACAGAAATTATATGAATGTTTTACCTTAACAAAGTTTTTTATCCTATCCTGTAGAAAATCTTGGTACCCATCAATAGTGAAGTGGTGCCTCGTGGGTATATCATAGTAATTGAAACCAAAGTCATTAGTTCCTGCACTAATAGTGACCAAAGCACCATTAATTATCTTCATTGCCTCGGGTTCCCCCACAAACCCCTCAAGCCTTTCTATGTAACTCTTGAAGTACTCGATCTGCTTTGAAAATGGGATGACCCCAGATGCAGCAGCAGTCAGATCATCAAACCTGGATCCAGCCGATGCAAAAGTAACACCGGTTCGGAGTTCATCGATGGATATATTTGGATCTAGAAAGGGAGGATCACTCTCTTTGATCCCTAGAAAGCTTGCTACGAAGTCAGGAATGAGTTTCCCATCTGAAAACCTCCCTGTAGGAACTTGACCGGGAAAATCTTGACCATATGGGAAATGGTTGGCCTGAAAAAGAGTTAAAACATAGTTGTTATTACCAGCATCTACCGTTGAGTCACCAAAGACTAGCATAGCTGAGAATTTTGGTAAGGTTGTAGAGGCTTTGCATGTGTCGGGAATGTTGGTTAAGACCTGAAGAAGGAAATATGAAGAAGAAAGGTGGCAGTAAGATTTTCATTTCGTCGCGGGGGTGGGGGGGTCTGAATTAGTAAATTCCCTTGCTGGAAAGCGTAGTCTATTTGTAGAGTGCAATAACAACAGAACATTCAATATATGGCCATTTTTAATGTGGGAGAACATCTCATGATTCACTGCATATGGTTATGTAGATGACGGTTGTGAAATTTCATTTGGTTGGATTTCCATAGCAAGAGAGGGCTGTGCAGCTGGTGTTTCCTTTGGTGGAGCAGATTGTCGTTCTTCTGCTTTAACACCCACCATGAGAGGAGTTATGGTTTTGTATATATTACAACTAAATAGATTACAAAAGATCTGATACGCAGCAAGAGATTGTTATTTTCCTTATCATTGCTTAGCCATCCTTATTATTGCTTAGCCTGATCTGGCGGTTAATTTTCTCATTATTATCATCCAATATTACTTATCTTACTAATCTGAGAGAAGTCATTATGAGGTTCAGCAGTGAATTTGTCTTGCATTGATTTTTTTTTTTTTTGATTTCTTGTCTAGCATTGTTTTAAGTTATGAGTCTCCTTGGTTTTTAATTAAGGGAAAAATGCTTTATTGTTCCTCATGTATGATTTTTTATCAAATCTTCTTCAACTTATAAATCTACCCCCATATGGTTTAAAGCCCTTATCAAATAGATCATTTTGTCTACCTTTCATTAAATTTTTAACGGTGTTGTCACGCTATATCGAATCAGAAGATGATGCGTCCCATTTAATAAAAAATATTAAAAACAAAAAAAATATAAAATTAGAAATATAAATATAAATATTAACAAAAAAAAAAAAAGTTACCATTTTTGGGGTTGGCTCCCCACATTCAGATAAAGGGGTGGTAAAAACAACTCTCCAAAGCTTGGGGGTGGTTTGGCCACCCCTCTAGCCAATCTGGGGGTGGTCCAACCACCTTGCTTTTGAGGTTGGTTTAGCCACCCTTTTTGACCGATTATGGGGGTGCCCAAAATACCCTAGAAATAGTGAATTATTTTTATTTGTTTTTATATTTATATTGGTTGGTGATGGTGTTGCAATGCGTATGCTGGCAGCAGGTTTTTCTCCATTTGGTGTTTTTGGTGGAAAACCGCTTCTAATCAAAATGTTAAAAAAAAAAAACCGATTATTTTAATAAAATCGAGAAGAAAATAGTTAAAATATTGATTAAATAAATAAATTTACATCTTTCTAATAGTTTAAGCTTTTGGGATAAATGATGATTTAATATGGTATCAGAGCAGAAGTCCTGAGTTTGAACATTGTCTCTATCATTCACCTCTTAATTCAATCAAATATTTCACATGTTGAGTCTCACTTATTAATTGAGCCCACACATAAAGGAGAGTGTTAAAGTATTGATTATATGATTAAATTTTCCTATTTTTATCTCAAGTTGAATGCTGATTTTGAAAAGTAGTTAAAATAGAAAAATGGATTTTGATTAGCCATTTTGCATAGAAATATCAAATCTGCATAAGCCAGCTTAATTTGTTTCTATAAATTTAAGGACAATAAAGCATTCAATAAACATTTCTAAAGGAGTAATGATACAAGTCACCTTCCATGTCTACTTTGTGTCAACAAAAAGTAACATGACTTTTAAAATCACCATTAGATCAAAAGTCAATAATCATCGATAATAAATTCAATGGTAATTTTAAAAGTCACATCACTTTTGGTTGACACAAGGTAGACATAGAGGGTAACATATATAATTACTCTTTCTAAAGATCTGGTGGTAGCAAAAGCTTAAATGGATAGAAAATAACAAATTTGATTATTTAATTAATATTATAAAATTGATACTTAATTTGTTTGGGGTTAAATTTAGGATCAACTTTTTCTTCTTTCCTTCCATCCTCAATAGGTGACTAGTTGGAGCTTGGGGATTGTCTGATAATGTGATTAGAAGATGGGTGAATCACATTGTATCCCAAAAAGAATTCAGAATTTTCTCTCATACGATATTTAGTCATCATATATTCTAAAAGTTTAAATCAATAAAAAAATTGATTTAATCATTTAATTAATATTTTAAAATTTCAATCTCTCGATATAACAAAAAAGTTATAGGTACAGGCCATATCATATCAAAAACATGCATGCATGCATGAAAAACTAAGACACGAAGAGGGAGAAATATTGCATGTTACCTTAACAAAGTTTTTCAGCCTGTTTTGAACAAAATCTTGGTATTCACTAACGTTGAATTTTAACCTCCTTGTCGACGTGTCGTAGAAATTAAAAATAAAGTCGTTAATTCCTGCACTAATAATAANCCAATGATCCGTTGATTGTCTTGTTAGCTTCTTCTTCTCCTACAATTCCCTTAAGCCTCGCAATATACTTTTTGAACTGCTCAACTTGCTTCATCACCGGAATTACTTGGGCTATTTCCGGCGTTATATCGTCATAACCGGCACTGGAGGATGCAAAGCAGACACCCGTTGGGAGTTCATGATCTGATAGATTTGGATCCAAGAAAGGAGGAACTGTTTCTTTTATCCCCAGCATGGAGGCCAAGAAGTCTGAAACGAGTTTTCCATTAGAAAACCTCCCTGTAGGAATATGACCTGGAAAGTCTTGGCCGTATGGCTTATGGTTGGCCTGAGCTATTGTTTCAAAATAGTTGTTGTTGCCAGTATCTACTGTTGAATCACCAAAGCTGAAAACGGCAGGAAATTTTGGTGAAGTTTCGGGCGTGGGCGTTATGGCGTTGCATGCTTTGAAGGAAATCGTAGAAACGTGCACCAATATAACGAAGAAGGTAAGGGAGGCCATTTTTAATCAAATTCCTTTGGAGGGATGGTGGAACCGTGGAATATTGCTAGTGTTCGTACCCCAATAAGCTTGGAGGGCAACAAAATAACACATACTACCAACTAATGTGGTAGTAGGAAGGTTGGTAGTTGTGCTTGCTAGGGAGATAACCAGTCAGAGTTTTTTTTTTTACCAATAATACATTAATATACATATTTGGATACCACTCTAACCTAAAAGCTTAAGCTAATGGGTTTGAGTCTACTTAGGTATATTAACTACTATTTTCATTTATGATTTCTCAATGTGAGACATAACACTCACAAGTTACTTACAACAGTGCTTACTTCTCATAAATATGTACACCTAACACATAGTTTGGGATTATCCCATGGTATTGCATGCATGAAGTGCAATAGTTTTTTTTTGGATCGTTCATTTTAAATAAACAATTCAGATTATGCAACAATACAAATAAGAAAAAAAGTGAGTTGGGTAGTTTGTTACCAAAGGGTTGTCTGTAGGGGTGTTCGTCGGTTAAGTTAGTGTCGAAAATAGCATTTTTACGTTTCGCCAAACTACAGTTGGTAATGTCGGAAATTGTACCGACTTTACCGCATGTGGGCTTGTTTCGCCTACCGACATTTATCGACTTTGTCGGTAATTGGTGGTCGAAAATGTCGGTTGAACCGGTCCAAGTTTCCGGTTCAGTTGGGCTAGCCCATGCACTTTTTGGGCCAAATTTTAGATTATGACCTTGAAGCCTTTGCGTTTTTTGGGTCGAAAAATAGGTATTCTAATATGACCATTTTCAAAAAATGTTAATATTTTCAAAATGTAATATGACAAAATAATATAAAAACCTGTTTCAAATTCACATTCTCATAATTAACATTCACAAATCTATTAGGTCAGTCATTCACATTCTCATAGTGATATCATAAAACACTTCCAAAAAATTTTACAAAAAAACTCTTACAAAATGATGTGGCACAACATGATTGGATTTTTCAAAATTTGAATTTTCCTCATTCCCAATTATATTGATTATGAGAATTTAAATGTCGGTTAAAGTTGGTTAAAGTTGGTAGGCGGTCGGTACAAAACCATTTCTGCCTACCGACAGACAAATGTCGGAAGAAATTTTTTTCATCCGCCTATCGGCCGTCAGTGGACGGTAGGTGGTTGAAGACGGTCGAAACTCGGTCGGTACACGGTAGGCAGTAAATTTGCACACCCCTAGTTGTTCGACCACCCCAAACAGTAGTCTGGGGTGGCCGAACCACCCACTGGGCAAATGAGGTGATTTGGCCAACCTTGAACCACTGCACCAAACTACCAAACTACCAAATTCTTTAGTTTTTATTTATTTATGCATTGTTAGCACGATCTGAATGGTTTATTTAAAATGAACGGTATAGAAAAAACCTATTACATCACATGCGATACCCTGTGTATTGCATGGGATCTCATCTTATTGTTAGCCCTTAAAATAGGTTGCTATCAAAAAGATTAATTTGAGTAGCCACCAATATTGATTACCCTTTCCTTCTATATAATTTATAGGAGGGCCAAGGATCATTTGCCCCCCTTTACCACCCCCTACTGCACCCATGTAACCCATAGCAAAGGCACTATTGTTAACTGTTGGTAGTTGTGCAGTTGCATGTGCTCACTCCTCATAACTACCGTATACTTAAACTGACATTGTTAGATAAATATCGAATGCAATACTCCTGCCCTATTGCATTGGATCTTAATTAATCTAGATTGTTAGCCCTTAAAGTGGTAATTGTTATCCTGAATTGTCACTCATTTTGTAATTTTTTTTAAAGTTCAAAATTTCTCAATTTAGTGTATCAAAATTTTAATTTTTTTCAATTTTACTATATTATAATTTTCCATTTAATCCTTCTAAAATTTCCAAAATACTTTTTTTTTAATATATTTATTTTTTCAAAGATTTAGGCGTGAGTATTTTTGTAAAGTCCGTTAAATCTTGACTAACGCCTAAATCCTTGCAATTTTTTTCTTAAAAAAAAGGAGGGGTATTTTGAAAATTTTAACAACACTCCGTTAGTATTTAACGGAAAATCCTAATGTATGGGAGAACTTGAAAAAAAAAAATTAAAAGTTCGATACACTAAATTGAGAGGTTTTGAAATTTGTGAGACATTGCAAAAGTGATGACAATTCATAAGAGTAAGTGAAGTTATCCTTAAGATTAATTTGATTAGCCAGCCATCAATATTGACCACTCTCACATTCTACATAATTGCTTTGTAAATTTGATTTGGTTAGTAGGGAGTAAATAAGCCCTCTAGCTCCTTATTAGGTAGCATTCACACTTTTTTTTCTAGAACTTTGGTTAGATGGATTAAGATCTAGGTTTTTATTTTTATTTTTTTCTTTTCTATTCAATAATGGGAAAAGGGTTACAAGGGATCGAACAACCACAAAGGGGTGGGCACCCCAACTACAAAGCCCAATCGGAAACGGCNAAGGTCACGTGAGGCGCACGTGGTCACGGATCCGTCCAAACAGACGGCTCAAGATGACGGAAGGGGCTACTTTACAAGGTTTAGGTAGTTTGATGTATCTATGTGTATGAGCTGTCATTTTGGGGGGGCTAAACAAAAATGACTGTCAGTTTGGGGGGCCAAAAAATATTTTTCCCAAAATTTTAACAACACTCCGTTAGTATTTAACGGAAAATCCTAATGTATGGGAGAAATTGAAAAGAAAAAATTAAAAGTTTGATACACTAAATTGAAAGGTTTTAAAATTTGAGAGACATTGCAAAAGTGATGACAATTCATAAGAGTAAGTGAAGTTATCCCTAAGATTAATTTGATTAGCCAGCCATCAATATTGACCACTCTCACATTCTACATAATTGCTTTGTAAATTTGATTTGGTTAGTAGGGAGTAAATAAGCCCTCTAGCTCCTTATTAGGTAGCATTCACACTTTTTTTTGTAGAACTTTGGGAGTAGACCTAGACGTCCGCTTAAGCGGACATATAGCGTTTGCATGCCCTCACAAAAGTGAGGGCATGCGGAAGGATAAAAATTTTTTTTTTTTTTTGAAAGAAACGGACGCTACACGTCCGTCTTTGACGGACGTGTAGCATGACCCGAACTTTGGTTAGATGGATTAAGATCTAGG
>FXXK01000932.1:116729-145435 GCA_900184695.1 Betula pendula | reverse complement strand
CAAAAAAACACTGTAAGGCAACAGAAAAGGCGGAGGCGGACAGAGGAACAGTGAAACGCCGCCGCTGCGCGCCGATGAGTGGAAGCCACGCGTCGGCGCGTGGATGTCACTCTTAGGCGAGTGAGATCCACGCGCGGGAGAGTGTGGACCACGCGCCGGCGCGTGGTGGCTGGATGGAGAGACGGAGGAGCTCGGCCGGAAGATGGGAAGCCCTGGAGCACGGTGGTGGGGCGCATTTGGGGTCGGAGCTGGTAGAGGTTAACAGATCTGATCTGGAAAAAACCGGATTTGTCAACCGCTGCAAATTCGAGAAACGGCTGGTGGGCTGAGTGGGGAAGCGGCAGAGGGCACTGCAGTGGATGGGACGCCGGTCCATGGGGGGCGGAGCTGCAACAGTGAAAATTTGAAGGAAAGAGAAACGAAATCTAAGAAAAAAACTACCGGAGGATATGAAGAGAAAAACAGAGAAGGAGGAAAGGGAGGGAGGGGAAGAGATCCCGCCCTCCTCCCTTGCAGAGCCACCGGAAGTGGTGGAGAGACCTCACGAAGAGGCGGAAAAACCTTACTCTGTTAAGAGAGAAGGTAGACATTCTCTCTCTAGAGAGAACGTGGGAAGAGGGATTAAGATCTAGTTGCAATAGGGCAGGGGCGCGCAGAGGTGGAACCACCCATGGGTGTCCCCCAAATTTTAAAAATTCCAAAAATTTAAAAGTTTTTTTATGTTGAACCAAAATGAATTTTTTTACGCTAAAAATATTTTATTTATTATGGTTATGATTATTTTTATTTTTCCCTCCTGAAAGTTCGTGCTTCCACCGATGAGCATAATAAAAAGACCTACCAAGCCAAGCACCATATTGTGCGACCTTGTTGTGAGTAGTAGTATATAGTATATGCTATATTACTAAAAGATAACAAAGAAAAGAGCTCAAAGTGAATAAAAAGATGAAAAATGCCTTCAAAAGATCAAAAAAGCTGCTCATTTTGTACAATTGTTGGCGCATAGTGTGAGCTTTTTTATCCTTTGAGATGATCGGGACAATCTTCTGAGTCCATGGCTATCATTACCCTATATTATAAATTATTATTACCCTTTATGGATAACGTGGTATTTATACGCTTTTTTTGGTCTTATATATTTGGACAGAGTTTTTTTCCAAACTAGATTGGAGGAACTCTTCCAACCTTTATCTATAAAAGGCCATGTGTCCCTTTGCATGTGAGAAGCACATGCATGTTTTAATGTAAGGATAAAGTTATAAAAAATTTATAAAAAATTACATGTGCTTTATTCCAACTTTGTCCTTACAATTAAAAAATGCATGTGCTTCCTTTCTATTCTTTCGTCCTCTCGGCTAGAGGAGAAGATGATGCGGTCGCAAAAGCAATAAAAGTTGGGCGCGCTAGGGTTAAGCCGAAGTTTTCTTAAGAATTATTAAAAAGCGTACATGTAAAGAGTTTATAAGCCCAATATCATTAAATAAAAAGTGAATAAACAACTTTTTTCAATTACTCTGCTTTGTCCTCGCTTTTCATGATGAACAATGGGAGGTATATTAGGCCAAAAGGTCAAGGATAGCGAACTTGCCTCGCTCTTAGGCGACGATTGGATTCGAAAACAGACTGCAAGAATCCGGCAATGGCATGCAAGTTTCCAGAGAAGCTCGTGGAATAAGGTTCTAGGAGTGTTGAAGCTAGACAATAACTCGTTAGCTCCTAATGTTGTTGCAAAAACCATGAAAGACAAGATTAAGTTGTTCAACACACGCTTTGTGGAGATTTGTGAGGCTCAATCGGGTTGGGTGGCTTACAATGATCAGATGAGGGAGGACTTGAGGATATCGATAATGAAACTTTTCTGACAAAAACTATTTTAAAACGATTACAAAAATATTATTTTTGATACTCTGGCCCCTTCAAATATATAGTTTCTGACCCTCATATGACAGATTTATACTCTTATACTCTTATGTCAAATCCCTTTATGAGTTATGACATTTAAGTTTTGTATATATTTATGACTTAATATAAAATTAAATTTAAGACTTTACACACATAGAAAGACTATATACATCAATATGCTTATTTATTTATGTATGCTCAAACAGCCACACAAAAAATTCTGGTTTTGTAATCTTAGATTATGTGCTAGTTAGTGTTCTAAATAGTATATTGGGTACTGCTCTGATTGGAAAAATCGGTTTACACACTTGCTGGATGCTATTGGATTTGGAAGTTGTTGGTTAAATTGCTATATTGGATATTATCTGATTACTTAGATGCTTAAAATTGAATCTAATCTTACTATATCAGGAAATTAGTATATGTTTAGTGAGAAAGTTGTTTAAATCCCCAACAGAACCCTAGTTAGGATAGTCGATGTTTGTGTAGTTTAGGGTGTGATCCCAATTTATTTGACGAATATAAATGGCGGTTCGGGGAAAGAAAAATAAAATGCTAGAGATGATATTTACCTATTATCTGGTATATATATAGCAAATCTGAATAAGATTTCTTCCATGATGGATCTTGCTTTTTAGATTGGTGTTATTTATTGATTAATATAGTTTCTTGCGCGGTTTAAGCGCAATATGTTAATTAGTGTCTAATTTGATACACACTACAAAAAGAGAAGAGGATATTTATTTATTTTTTTTGTAAATAGAAGAGGATATTTATTAATCTAAATAAAATTACTTGGAATAGAAGTATAGAAGCTCTTCTTTTAATTCTGATTGACACGGAAGAAAAGGAGGATTTTCCATTTGTTCGGTTGGATAAATCAACGGGTGTGATCGGTTGAAAGGATGGGAAGGATTTTCTCCTCTAGGTACTTAGCAATATACTGGTATGCTGCTTTGCTGGGATGAATGCAATCCCAAAACAAGAACTGGGAAGCATTTCTACACATTGGAGTCTTATGATTACATGCTCCACCGGTTTCAACAAACCCTGTTCCGCAGCACCCTCTGTTGGTTTCCACAAAGCCTAAAGTTCCACCACAAAAATTATGAGTCCCAAATTATACAAAGAGTGGTAGAGAAAACTATCTCTTGTAACAATTCACACCCATTTCACACCCTTTGATGTGGCATGTTTTAAGAGGTTTTTTTATTTTTTATTTTTTGTTAAATGGCTGATATGGAAAATCATTTAAAACACGTCAAATCAACCGGTATAAAATTGGTACTAAAAGTAGCATTACTTAATTATCTGAAGGTGTCATACCATATTTCTGTGGATTGTTGATCATGTCATTCAGCGGCTCATAATTGTCAGCGTAGACTATTTTGCTCCCTGGAAGAGATTCCTGCAATTTAGGTAAGAGATTTGCAAGCTTCTGATTATAAGATTGTGAATCTAAATTCTGTTCCTGCACACATGTTCTATTCTTGGGATACTTAAACTTCAGAGTTATTTGAATGGGTAGACAACCCATCGGAGGAAGCCCTCCTATAATCATGGTGCGGCATCCCAGATCGTACAGTTCCTATAGATTTACACACAATGAAACATCAGTGTGATAATGAGGGTAACGCTACAATTCGATATTTTATGCATTGACCGTGACACTGCCATGTCAACCAAAGAAATTTGCACTGCTCCAAATAAGAGAGATATGGTAGTTGACAACCACATCTCGTTTCCAGAGGGTAGTTGCAACCACCTTGATGGCTTGTGGGGTAGTGTGACCAACCCGGAGGTTCGATAGGAGTGACTGATCACCACTGCCTTACCCCTATCGGAGTGGCTGAGGTTCGGCCAAAGTAAAGACGCATAAGCTCTTTCGTTTGTGCAATTTTCTTGGTTTGACATGAAAGTGCCATGTCAACGCGTAAACTAGCTGTACACAAATTGTACCTATGGCTAACATTTTTCTGAAAACTATAGGCCAAAAAGTAGAGGACGAATGTTTTACCTTAACAAAGTTTTTTATCTTATCCTGTAGAAAATCTTGATACCCACCAATAGGGAAGTGGTGCCTCCTTCCGGGTATATCATAGTAATTGAAGCCAAAGTCATTAGTTCCTGCACTAATACTGACCAAAGCACCATTAATTATCTTCATAGCCTCGGGTTCCCCCACAAACCCCTTAAGCCTTTCTATGTAACTTTTGAAGTACTCGATCTGCTTTGAAAATGGGATGACCCCAGTTGCAGCAGCAGTCAGATCATCAAACCCGGATCCAGCCGAAGCAAAATTAACACCGGTTCGGAGTTCATCGTTGGATATTTTTGGATCCAGAAAGGGAGGAACACTCTCTTTGATCCCTAGAATGCTTGCTACGAAGTCAGGAATGAGTTTCCCATCAGAGAACCTCCCTGTGGGAACTTGACCGGGAAAATCTTGACCATATGGGTAATGGTTGGCCTTAAAAAGGGTAAAAACATAGTTGTTATTACCGGTATCAACCGTTGAGTCACCAAAGACTAGCATAGCTGGGAATTTTGGTAAGGTTGTAGAGGCTTTGCATGTGTCCGGAATGGTGGTTAAGACCTGAAGAAGGAATATGATGAAGAAAGGTGGTAGTAAGATTTTCATTTCTTCAGGGGGGTCTGAATTAGTGAATTCCCTTGCAGGAAAGCGTAGTCTATATATAGAGTCCAATAACAACAGAGCATTCAATTCATGGCCATTTTTAACGTGGGAGAACATGTCATAATTCACTGTAAAATTGTCCATGATGTCAAGTTTTATTTGTACCAACAGTGATTATTATGTCTGAGATAATATATATGATCTCCCTCAACCTTCCATGTATGAACACAATCACTTGATTTGTCCATTTGGATATTCAATTGTTGTCATTATCTTTATTTATTCGTTGTAGCAGTGTTAATAGTAGGAGTTGCAAGGGGATTTGGTCATTCAATTAAAATTGTTGAGGACGTATTTGTTGAATTGAGTTTCTGTATATATATTGTAATTTCTGTTCATCGTTGTGAGTTCCCATCAGAATCTAGTCATCGACTCATCATACACAACTACTAGTACTATAATTCTTCACGTTAATTATTCTCTTAAGAATTTGTCCTTTTTTTCATTGACCATATCTTTATTGTCTATTAAAATAACTAGCTACTTAGAGAATGTTAATATAAAAATGAAATAACTATTTTCTTTTTTTCAAATCTGACATCTCTTTCGCTTTCTCTCTCCTGTTTAGATAGATATTATTTCTAAAATAATAAGTAGTAATATGCTCTTTGTGAATTTATAGAATAATATTATTTAATAGACCGTTATACAACTTGACATGTGACCGTGAAAATCAATCAGTCGTATAACCGTATATTAAATAATATTATTCAAACTTATAATATAGGCAAGTCATTGTGCACACTTACCACAACTATAGATGTTGTTAATATATATGCTTTCTTTTTTTGTTTGGCTTCAACATGACATCACTTGATTGAAGAAGTCATTAGCGCCGTATCTGCGGGCTTTTCTATCTTTTCTCAAGAACGAAAAAAGAAAAAAGAAAAAAAGAGAGCCTTTGTCATTTTAAATAATTACATAGTGCATGTCAATATAAATCTCTTAAACATAAATATTAAAAACCCGCTTATGAAAGAATTTGAACTAATTGTACCACAATTGAGCATTTTTGTCCAATCGCTACATAGACACAATACAAAGTCATCGTTTCTAGGGGTGGTTCTGTCACCCCTATGGCTGACCATCCCTAGAAACAATGAATTTTTTTTTTTTTTTTCAAGTTTTTAGTTTTTAGTTTTTTTTTTTTTAAAAAATATATTTATATTCATGATTTTATATTAATTTTCTTTTTCTTTTTATATGGGACACGTGTCGTCTTTTGATTGGGTATGATATATATGAAAGCATGATTAAAAATTTAATGAAAGGTAGACAAAATGATCTATTTGAAAATAGTTTTAACCTAATAGAGTAAATTGATAACTTTTGAATTTTAGAAAGCGATTTAATAAATAGTGATATCTCAAAGACCACTGAACATTTTTTCATTTAATTAAATCCAATTCATGGAAGTCGAGATTTTGAGCTTCAAATAATAGTGTGAGCATAGGCAAATTATAGAACAATTTTGTTCTTTGTTTCTTTTATTTTTTTCCCCTCTAAACAAGCCTCATATATACCACAAAGTAGCAGTTCATTGTCAAATTAAAGGTGTCAACTGGCTTAGCTAATAACCATATAGCAAAGATTGGCTAAGCTAATAGCCAAAGAGTAGTGCTACTGATCTTCACACTTATTTATTACACCTATTTTATACTGATTGACTTGACGTGTTTTAGGTGATTTTTTTTTAATCGTTTAATTGACATGAGAAGTTTTCTTAAAACACGCTATGTTTTTCCATGTCACAACATAAAATAAGTGTAATAAATAAATGTGAAAAGTAGCATTATTCATAGCCAAATATCAAAGACCGAGTTTTACCTTTACTACCAATAATTTTTTTTAAAAAAAAAGAAAGAAGAAAAAAAAAACACATTGGAGTTGAAGTTGGTTGCCATCTTTAACTTCTTTGAACTAGTAAACTTTTTATTTTTATTTTTTCCTGTTATGAAGTTATGTATACATGTCAACTTCTTATAGAATGTAATGAGCTGGATTATGAGCTGGTAGTAAGATTGGTTAATCTTATAGAGTGGAGCACTGATTCACATCAGCCTAGCCTGAAACAAACAGTGTTTCAGCTTGGGCTAAATCAAATGAAAAAAAAAAAATTATTTTTTTATCATGGGACCCACCAAAGTTACTGTTCACATGCTCAGGCTGATTCACTGTTGAATAAGCCTGGACTGCTCTTTATCATTAGCGTATAGAGTGTAATGAGCTGGATTATTCAACAGATACCTATTTTAACTACAAGGAAAATAGCAAGATATTTAAAAGGTGTTCTAGATGTCAACTTCTTTATCCGAAGTAAAATAATGAAGGCAGACAAGTATGCTTCCAAATTTTGAGTGAGGTGAAGTCATCCGACCTGGATTAATTTGTTGTAGCTAGGTTACCATGTTTTAATTTGCTTGTCTTTGGTTTGAATTCAATATCTAATTTTTTTTTTCCATTTTTAACTTAGAAATAAATGTCAAGGAAAATTTGAGAGAAAAAATACATTTTACCATGAAGTAGTTGTACCTTTTATTTATTATTATTTTTTTTTTCAACTTTTTATTTTTTTGCCTCAAATGTTTAAAAATGGATTAGACAATTAATGTACCCTCTAAAATTTTTGAAATTTTCAATGTTACAATCCATTAGTCATTTCCTTCATCTTTGATGGAAATTGACCCATGTGTGTCGCATGTGGGGTTTTAGGGCAATCTGTCCCCATAATGCCCCTAAAAAGATAAAAATTAAAGAAAAATTAAAAGTTGGGGTGGCAAACCATCCACATGGCTCATGGGGGCTAATAGTTTGACCACCACTATGTGCCCAAATGGGGGTGTCTTATTTATATATTTTTTAATTTTGCTTTAACTGGTTTTCTTATTTATTTATTTATTTATTTTGGCATTTTGATGCACATGGGTTATTTTCCATCAGAAAAGATGGAAATGGCTAACGAATGGATAATATTGACAATCTCAAAAACTTCATAAGGGTATATTGTCAATTTTTAAACATTGAAGTCAAAATCAAAAAGCAGTCCAACTAAATCTTTTATAAATTTGAGTCAAGTCATGTTCAAACCCTTGATATTTTTATTATTATTATTTTTTAATTTTAGGGGTAAAATTGCAATTTTCCAATAGGAGGCGTATTGGCCATGCCACATGTCAATTGACGATTGGTTGTAGTGTACGTACATCTAATGGTTTTTGTCAAAAAGTGGGGGTTTCATTTTAGACAGATCGATAGCTTATTTTCACGATGAATTTGATACTTTTGATACCCAAAGATCATGTACACTTTCAAACTCCGGAGACTAAATAAGTAAATTTTCTTGTTTTAATTCCATGCACTCGATCTACCATTCTTTTCTTAGAATAGGAAAAAAAAAAAAATAGCTTATGCACTTTTTGTTTCTAACACAATATATATACAACATTAGATGGTCAAATTAATTTGAAAAATTTATAAATTCAAATTCCGTAAAATATGATAACGAAAAATTTATATAGCTAAGGCATCATAAGATCAGATTCTTGTTGTACCATTTTCCTTTGCTAAAACGATCAATCTAGAAGACAAGAGTGAAGAGAAATAGGCAGATAAGAGGGAAGAGAAAGAGGCGTGAGAGTTAAAATCTTTACTGTCCAAGTCTGACAAAATCAACGATTTTACTATTATTTCTCTACTTTTGAAATTAATGTCAAACGAGTTTGGCTTGCTTCCATTGAAAAAATTACTGATGATTCTTCTGTGCAAAAAATAAACAGTAAAATTTGCAAGATTAGGGAAGAACTCCAGCTAATTTTTTTACTCAATAAATCTTCACAATTTATTTTTGTACAGGAAATCTCCAGTCATTTTTTTCACAAGCCAAAATCATATCAATTAAATATGATAATTAAATGAAAATCCAATTTCACTTATTTTTTCACAACAATAAGATTCTTGATAAAGGCTTTCATTTTTTTTTTTTTCAGAATAATAAGATTCTGGATAATGGCTTAATTAGAGATTAAAGAAATAATCTCAACCCAAAAATTATCCATCAAGTTAGCTTTATATATATATATCACATGGACAATTGGTTGGACGGAAAGAAGTGTTAAATTACCACTTAAACAGAAGGAATAAACATAATTGTTTAATTAATAATTATATTCTAACAAGAACAACAATTTTCCATCTAAACTGTTCATATTTGTCCAATTGAACTAACCAACGATGTGTTCACACAAACTTGGAAATAACTTGATTCACCAGAATTCCGGCCATGTACTGATAGGCCGGTTCAGTTGGATGAGCGGCGTCCCAAAATAAATATTTTGAAGCCTTCTCACATGTTGGAGTCACCGGAGTACACAAGGGTCCGAATTCTACCAATCCGGTGCCACAACACCCTCTCTTAGTTTCTACAAAACCTGTTGGCCAATACATACATACTTTATGTAAGTACTCTCTCAATATGAAATACTAAAATGAAAAAAGGGGAAAAATATATATGCACTTATCTCCTCAAATTACTGTCTAATTTGTAACGTCATCAAATTACAAAAAAAGTTGCAATTGACTATTCAAACTATCTAGCACTTTCACCTCCACCAAGATTATTTTAAAATCTAAGGGTATAATTTTATTTTTGCATATCTGATATGGGTATAATGGGCATTTTACATCACGTGTATACCTATTTTTCTTCAAATTTAACAGAAAATTCTAATGGAAGGATAAGTGAAAGGACTAGGTAATTTGAAGGATTAATTACAACTTTTGTAATTTGAAAGAACATTGCAAACTTAATGATAGTTTCAAGAGATAAGTAAAGTTTCCCCCAAAGAAAAAACTATATGAGATTGTCTTTTAATAGGAGGTCCAATACATGAAATATTTAATTGAAATTAAAGATAAATGATTGAATATTTATTTATATTCTGACACCATGTTAAATTACTATTTATCTTAAAAGTTGAAACTAATAAAAAATAGTAAATTTAATCATTTAATCAATAATTTACATCTTGTTATTCAGTAACACGACATCTCCTGGCATTGGATAATTAATTAAGGGTAGTGATCAGGATTAAAACCCATTACTTTTAGCATAAACCCGCCAATTAATGCTTGAAAATCTCTTGACCCTCGATATTCAATAACAAGAGATGTCGTGTAATTGAATAACAGTGTGCAAGCCAAAGTCTAGAGAGTTGAGAGCTGGAAAAACTTACCATACTTTGTTGGATTATTAATCATGTCACTCAATGGCTCATACACATCTGCATAGGCAATATGACTATCTGGAAGCTGTGCTTGTATTTTGGGTAATAGATTAACAAGCTTTTGATTATAATTTTTGGCATCTAAATTTTGATTCTCTTTACACTTTCTATCCGTAGGATTCTGAAACTTCAAGGTCATCTGAATGGGCAAGCAACCAATTGGAACAAACCCAGCTATAAGCATTTTACGGCATCCCAGATCGTATAGTTGCTGCAAATTTGCATATAAATGAAAAACAATATAAGTAGTAGTTGTATTTTTAATTAGCAAATTAATCAATTGAAATGCTATATATCTCACTTTTATCCCATTTTAAAAATAAGGGCAGTAAACCATTCAATAAACAGTTCTAAAGCAAGAGGATCTGTTCGTCAAACTATTGCTATAAGAATCTTTACAAAAAAATTGTAGGTCCAAACTCTCTCTTAATAAATAAGGCATAATATGTGAAATATTTAATAGAAATAAGAGGTAAATGACGTATACAAGGTTTGAAATTAAGACCATATCTGATACCCTGTTAAATTACTACTTTGTCTCAAAAACTAGGTTGATAGGAAATAGTAAATTTAATAATTTAATTTAATTTTTTTTTTTGAAAAGAGAAACTTTCGATTTCCATTGATGACAATTTTTGAGCAAAAAAGCTCATATAATCAAAAGTTTAAGCAAAAAGCAAAAAGCAAAAAGTTTCAACAAATATAGCCCAAGGCTATGAACTTACAAGTCATCTATGACTTAATCGACCGCACACCTATATACAACTACAATTATAGATCAGATCTGCAACAAGCAAACAAATTCGAAGACATAAGAAGCCCAAGTCACAACATAATTATTAAACGGCCGTGAGAGATAGTTTCCTACACCGAACTACACCTCTTCAACCCAAAAGATCAGGAGAACAAAACCATTCTCAACCTAAAAGGTCAAGAGACTAAAACAACAAAAGAACAAAAAACAAAAAAACAAAAAGTAGATCCACCGATGCGGCTTGTGGCAGAAGGAGGCGAGGGAGTCCAGGAACTCGGTGGAGGGGCGCGTAAGATGGTGGAGCTCTTCAAAGTTTACATATTTGGTTTTGAAAAAACCATATCCAAAAAACTTAAAAAAAAAAAAAACAGATTCCGAGCTGTGAATGGACAGAAGAGGTAGAACTCAGCCAACAAGTTGTGGAGGGGGAGTCAGCGAATTGCAGTGCAAGGATAAAGCCCTTCCCAAAAGGAGAAATAGACGCTGCAACAAAGGCAGTTGGTGTTCTCTCTATGAGGCGAGAAGGGGAGGAGAAAGGAAGAAGGGGGGAGTAGAGGGGAAAAGGGGGGGGGGGGGGGAGAAGAGGGAGGTTCAGATCGCTCCCTCTTCCCATGGTAGCTATGAGTTTCCTTTGGGTTCTAAGGAGAGAGAAGAAAGGTTTTTAAGAAGATAATTTAATTAATATTCTAAACCATATACTTTGTTTGGAGTTAAATTTTGGAGCAACTCTTTGTCTTCTAGCCTTCTTTAATCATGACTCACCGTTTTTGTCAAAAAGAATTTAGAATTTTTACTCTGATACCATATTTAATTACAATATATCTCAAAAATTTAAATTGATAAAAATCAATTATTATTTAATTAATATCCTAAAACGTCTGAGTCTCTCAATTTAACGAAGATGTTATAGCTGCATGCATGCCATTGTATCATATAAAAAACATTCCAAATAAGCATGCATGCAAAACTAAGACACAGAGAACTAGGGAGAAATATTGCATATTACCTTAACAAAGTTTTGCAGCCTGTTTTGAAGAAAATCTTGGTATTCACTAACGTTGAATTTTAGCCTCCTTGTCGGCGTGTTGTAGAAATTAAAAATAAAGTCGTTAGTTCCTGCACTAATAATAACCAATGATCCGTTGATTGTCTTCTTAGCTTCTTCTTGTCCTACAATTCCATTAAGCCTCGCAATATATTTTTGGAACTGCTCAACTTGCTTCATCACTGGAATTACTCGGGATACTTCCGGCGTTATGTCGTCATACCCGGCACCGGACGATGCAAAACAGACACCCGTTTGGAGTTCATGATCTGATAGATTTGGATCCAAGAAAGGAGGAACTGTTTCTTTTATGCCCAACATGGAGGCCAAGAAGTCTGTCACGAGTTTTCCATTAGAAAACCTCCCTGTAGGAATATGACCCGGAAAGTCTTGGCCGTATGGCTTATGGTTGGCCCTAGCTAATGTTTTAAAAAAATTGTTGTTGCCAGAATCAACTGTTGAATCACCGAAGATGAAAACGGCAGGAAATTTTGGTGAAGTTTCAGGCGTTATGCCGTTACATGCTTTGAAGGATATCATAGAAAAGTGCACAAATATAGCGAAGAAGGTAAGGGAGGCCATTTTTAATTAAATTCCTTTAGAGGGATGGTGGATTAGTGCTGTTCATACCCCCAATAAGCTTGGAGATGCTATATATGATTTGAAAGAGAAAAAAGAAAAGAAAAGAAAAGAAACAGTGAGCTGGATGCCAACTAATTTTTTTTTCTCCTATAAAAAGGTAATTTAAACAGTTATCATTATTCTAAATTGGTGTTTTATCTAGAATTAGGATTTCTTAAAATTCCTAAAGTATTCTACCAATGTATACCAATATAACAAAGAGGGTAAAATGAGGCTATTTCTTCTCCAATAAAAAGGTAATTTAAACTGTTATCAATATTCTAAATTGGTTTTTTTGTTAATTTCAACCATTATTTAATAGAAATTCCATTTCTTCTCCAATAAAAAGGTAATTTAAACTGTTATCAATATTCTAAATTGTTTTTTTTTTGTTAATTTCAACCATTATTTAATAGAAATTTCCTATATATATATATCAGTATCCATTGGTTCATATTTATAATCATTTATCATAGGAAGTCATAATGATGACAAACAATAAATGATAAAGCTTTAAGGCAGATATGACAACCCTTCAAGAAAAAGCAAAAGATAACATAATATTAGATAAGTTCAACCCTTCAAGTTAACAAAATAAGATGAATATAGTGAGATAACAAAGAAGAGCTAAGAAGGAAGAGATCCTTTCCAATATTATGGAGGCAAATAGACAAGCGCAAAGATGAAAAGATGGGAATGCTTTAAGAAAAAGATTGGCAGTCGGCCCATTTTGTAACATTTTGAACTCTTACGACGAAGATGTAGGAATGAAGCTTGGAAATATTTGAGATGATCGGGATAATCTTCCAATCCATGGGTACGTAGTATTACCTATTACAATACCTTTATAGATAACGTTATTTATACGCCTTTTTGGAATATTTCTTTTACACCACTTTCATCTACATCATTTGTTAGCATATCTAATTATAATTTTGTGTTCATTTTAAAATCAATGGCTCGAATGTGTGCTTAATTAAAATATATATATGTGCATTGGACGTACACAAATATCGTTTTTCCAATAATTACGTGCTTTCCACAGCTTAACCTATTGGGCTTCTCATTGTAACAGGCTGGGCCCTTTCCCCATTTCCTCTCTATTTTGTTCTCTCGACTAGAGGAGGAAGATGGTAAGGTACTGCCGCACTGGTATGCTAATTCACTTGGATTAGTTGGATTATTTTCTTCCCAAAATAAGTATAGTCAAGATCCGATTTTGAGTAATTTATTGTTTGGATTGCAAAAAATTTAAGCAGTAAATGTGAGTCTTATAGGATTCACCAACCTAAATAGGTGGACAGACATCCCGAAACTTACTCAAATATATAGGTCTTATAAAAGTTCTCTTACGTTTGCTTTTAAAATTATTAGTAATTTGAATAACAAAATTCTTATAAATCTCTATCCGTACTGCAAAGCCTGCTTCCCACGTGTTGGTGTGATTGGATTACATATAGAGAGGGCTCGCTCCAATATTCCTGGTCCCACAATACCCTCCTTTTGTTTCCTAGGCACCTGTGTAGTGGGAAGGTATTAGCGATGATAATAGTTGTTGCTAATGATAACTTATCAGCAATGATTCATAAGGCATTGCTAATGAAATAGATCGAAATTAAAACTTACATCTGCAATGACATATGTTGTCGATGATATGTAGACTATTAGCGACGACACAAAGTCATCATTGATGAAAGCGACAACCCTAAATGTCATTGTTGTTGCTCTATTAATTAATATTAAAAAAATAAAATAAAAGCATATCAGTAACAACTTTCATGAGTCATTGCTGATCGATAATTGATTATTAGCGATGACCTTGAATGTTGTTTTTGTTGCTTTGCGTATTATTATAAAAATAAAATAAAGATATCTCAATAACACCACAAAGTCGTTGCTAATAATTAATGATCAACGACGACTTAAAATGTCGTCATTGTTGCTGTGCTTAATTTAAAAAAAAAAAAAAAAAAATTCAGGATTGCAAAGGAACGATACTCTGCATCTGTGTTGAAATGTGAAACAATAGCATGCTTCTTAGCACTCCAAGAAAAGAAACGGGACAACTGCCGAGAAAAATAGCAAATTCAGTGGATCTTCTATTAATAAGATCCTCTCGTGTTCAATCAATATATATATGTTGGTGGAATATTTTCAACCTTGTGATGCAGGCAACGAGACCAGCTAAATTATCAAAATATCTTTAATTATTCTAAGGGGTTCAAATTTTTTTTAGAGAATTTTTGCAGTTGCTAAATCCGAAAAAAAAAAGAACCAAAAAATTAATAGATCAAACTAACCTTACCATAGAATGGGCCTACCAATAAAGTCTTTTAATATTAGTCAATTGCAATAAACATGTCTGGTGAATCTTTATTTACGCATCTACACTTACTGTCACATATTTTAGTAAAAGTTAATATAAATATTTTATAAAAAATAATTGCAACAACGAGCCAAAATTTTAAAAATAAATCATAGAATTTCGTACAATCTTATATACTCGAGCTTAGCGCCGATATATATTGGTAGCAGTTGTGCTCAATATCTTCTATTTTATTTAATTTGATTGCAACCCAATTTATCTTGGAATTTGAGCCTGTATATTTTGATTAAATTCTGATACTGATGCACTCACAGATATATAGACAATTTATATTAATTACTACTAATAATTTTTTTAAAAAAAAACTCTCGAGAGATCCTATTTGATGTCCGGAAACATGAAGCAAAATAAAAATTGTAATTTTAAATCGGTAGTTACAATGACATGCTTGAGTTCAAGCTTAACTTTTTATGCAGACGTGCAGAACCATGCATATAATATTGGACATGAGACAGTATATCTCACCAACTATAGATTTCTCCCTGAAACCTTATAAATTTTTTTTCTGCAAATCTGAAAAAATCTTACAGGAGCTTGAATTGAATTAACAAATACATATATATGAGCTGGCCCAAAAAGTTTTGGTGGATGCTCTACTGCTATTATACATATCTTACAACTATTCTTAAAAAATAACTTTTATAGGAACTTGATACAAATTAGTTATTTTATGTCCTTCAATAAGATAATGACACATTATGCGGTTCTCAGCGAGTAAGTGTTACTATATATGATCACGTTCAGGTAGAATAGTCATAAGTGGTTTCCTCTGCATACCCTTTTTAATTTAGAAAAAAAAAAAAAGAGATTGGAAAAGTAGTTTAAGAGGTAAGATGTCACTTATCAAAGATCAAAATATAAGTTAAAATGATGATTTCATGAATGTCGTTATTGAAATTCGTTTTTTTCTGAAAGGTAGTAAAAAGTGGTAAGAACTTTAATTTTGATGATATTTTCATTAGATCTAAGGTTTAAATCTCTTTAAGTGTACACAATTTCTTAAGGCTACACCCACTAGTAAAATTGAAGTTTTATCCGATTTGTGTAGAGCTGGTGCTTTGCATAAATTCAAAATTTATATGACAAGTGTGAATACATGAAATAGTCCTGCCTAAGAGGGCGTCCCGTCTTAGAATTAAAAATAAAAAGAAGAAAGAAAAAGAAAAGAAAGAAAGATAACCGAAAGTATTGAAACATACAGGAGTAAGTGTCCAACTCAGTTTTGGTGTTCCAATAATGGTTTTGAGCAATAGTGTCGAGGAGGACTTCGTGGAGCTCTCATGACCGCTTTATGCTGTTCAATTAAGGCACGACTTTCCAGCTTTGCTTACTATTTGATCTTATCTCTTTGTACATATCCTGATTTATTGCCATGTATACAATTTAATTTTTCTCTCCATTTTCTTAGTGATTTTGCGATTCTTCTTAGGCTTAGAGTCCGTTTGCTCTTATGATTTTGAAGATAAAAAAATATTTTTAAACGAAACCACAAAAAATGTCTTGTTTGATATTGCTTTTTAGAGCTTGTTTTTGTTTTTTTGGCTTGTAACGTGACATAAAGGTAAAAGTTATTTTGATTATTTTTTAAGCATTTTGTGTGTTGAATAATTTGTTAATGCTTTTATTTCTTTGCTCAAAAGCAAAAAATTGTCCTAAAGAGTATTGACATACGAGTCTTATGTTTTCAAATTGTAGATAATAAGATGTATTTTTAAAAATGTACAATTTTAAAAATAAAATTTTAATTTTAAAGGCTAAATTACAATTTTAAAAATTTATATTTTAAGATCGTTATTTTTTAAATAGTACATTTGAATTCACAAACTCAAACGGACCTTTGTGGGGCGTGCGGCATGCTGTCTTCCCTCCATCCTCGAAGCTTATAACAATGCGGTTTGATATTTGTAAGAATCCCTATCGGTGAATTAAAAAGGAAATAACGAATAGCCGTGGATTATTATAGGTTCGTTTTACACCTTAAATTCTTGCGAATCTTAGAAGGGGTCCATGAGAAAGATGAGCCACATCCTGATGGTTTATCAGGGTGGGCCATTCCAGGATTCTGATCTTACCAACCTGCATGATTTAGATGCTCCATAAAATCAAACCTTGCATGTTTAGCTACAAAGAGCTTGACATTTCACCTAATTCTCTTGGACTCCATTCACAATATTTTGTGACCGTCTAAGAGAAAGCAATCACAACATTATGTTAGGCTACGTGGTATGTAGCCAACTTGATTTGTACTTGATTCAGTATAATAAAATGAGGGTTACGATTTGGATGATTTTTTTTTTTTTTTTTTAAGGCTTAATCTATAGAGTGGAGGCTTGAACCTGCCTGTTTATGTTTTTTGACTTAGTTGGAGGTTTTTAAATAACGGCTTCTATACTAGAGTTTTGTTATGTATGTTTTCTGAAAAATTGGTAAATTTTCTTAACACATTAGCCTTTATATCATATGTTCTTTCATCATGACCTATTGGCTATTGGATACTTTCTTGCAAAATTCAAGGAATTGTTTATGTTGTCTCTATGTTTTATAAGTGCAACATGTGACGGAATTAGAATCTCTTATCAGGAGGTCAAAAGTATGAATAAAGAGTTAAAATTTAATTTCTCTATATATAAATATTTTAAAGAAAATTTTCAAAACCGAAGGAGGCCATAGCCACCCGGCTGGTTCTGTCCGTAGTGACATGTGTTCTATCGAAATCTCTTACTATATATATATTGAATTTCTGTCGCTTAGAAATTTGTGAAGATCAGCTTTATAAACTAATCCATAACCAAACATGATTTGCTAAGATTGCATTGGGGTAATCTTAAAACAGTCGTGTGGATGCAAATTTTAATTAGTTCCCCTAATTGAACATGCATGTTACTCCTTAATGACTTCAGATTCCGTGCACCGCCTCATTAATTGGGCCACACGTACGTTGATACACTGAATTGGTATCAGTTTAACCCCTAACTCTATGAGTTGTATGTCTAATTTAATTACATTTTAGCTACAAACTCATAGTGCAGGCCGTAAGGACAAATCTACGGTTAAAGACAATGCGTGAACTTTTTTTTTTAAATCGGGTTTAACTTGGATCTGATTCAATTGAAATCTGACTTGTTGAGATTGAAACAAGTCTCCTGTACATGATACAAGAACACGTGTCCCAGTTCTAGCAAATTTAGTATCAATTTCTAAGGCAAACTCCTCATTGATGACTGTACCTAGAGACAATAATCACGTACTTAAACCACGATTGTTAAAATTAAAAGGGTTGATCTATATAATCTTATACACATATTTCGATACGACTTAAATCATATACGAGATATTTCGGATTGACATTTTTGACACGACCCTTAAACCTGATACGAACTTAACACAAAATTAACAAATTAAAGAGTTGATAAATATAATTAATCTATATAATTTTATACAATTACTTCAATGCGATTTAAACTCAACATCCAAATACAAATTAAAATTCCTAATCATGATCCACGTTAAGAATGGATATATATTCCTTAATTATGGGGGACCCCGCCGGGGGGAGGGGGGGGGGGGTGGTGGAGCAAGTACGAGAAGATTAGGTAGGGATAGAAAAGTACCACGGTAGGGATTAGAGCTTCAATCATACTCCAATACTCCAATACCAATGATGATATTCGATGAGCTATTCATAAACTAATAAAGCTTCCACCTTGGATTTAGTGTAAAGACAGACTAAACCCACGTTGTTCAATTATGGATATAGACATATTTAGCTTCAATCTTCTGTTTAGATTCGATCTCACAGTCAGAATCTTATGGCACACCTCGTGCGTTTCCTTTGCCATAATTGTCATTTTGTTCTGTCCGCTGCTCTGGTCGGTGCCCGAAACCTCCGAGCCACGAAGCTTCGTCCCCTAGTCAAGTGTGCATCGGTGGCGGTTCAGTGGATACAATCACGCACACGAGCGGGCAAATTCTCTGATCAGTGGTCACACTAATTAGAACTAGATGTTACTTATGTATTTACATAAACTACAGACAAATATATGGTTTTCCCGAAAAAATTTACAAAATTATTGATCAAAGTATAGTAAATGTTCAGTAATTGTTAACCGGATACCTTTTCACTAAAAGAAAGAAGGGAAAAGTTATGGGTACTAGCTAGTGTTTTTACTACAAACTCCTTATAAATTGTCTGACGTATTAGTTCCACGTGTTAGAGGCATTCACAGCAGAAGTCTTATTGTTGTTCCCTTCCCTAAATTTAGAAAAGTTCAAAAAATTACAAAAAGACTCCACAGGCAGAAGCCAACCGTTCCCTTATTCCTTAGGAACGCTACAGTGCAATCCAAATGCATTGGTTGCACTGGGTAGGGGCATTCCCACGCGATTATTATACTCACAAAAATTCTCTCCTCTCCCTCTCACGCTGCTCTTCTTCTTCCTTGGTTCACGCTGCTGCTTCTTCTTTCTTGGTTCAACGCCTGCTCTTCTTTCCTTCGTTCCAAGCTAAACGAGAGAGAGACACGAAAGATGCAGATGAGAGAGAGAGCCCACATTGGAGATCCAAATGGAGACGAGAGAGAGGGACGGAAACGAGAGGGGAGAGAGACGAGAGAGAGATACGAGATCGGTGAGAGGGAGAGATCCAGAGAGACGGAGACAGAATCGGGACTGAGAGATGCTCATCGGACTGAGAGGGTGAGAGAAGACGAAGATACTTCAAAATCGGATTGAGAGATGTTGATCCGGAGACGAGAGGGAGAGAGACGAGAGAGAGCAGCGGACTGAGAGGAGACGAGCGAGACGCAGATCCGACTGAGAGATGCAGATCGGACGGATTAGATGCTGATTGGACTGAGGGTGAGAGAAGATGAAGAAGAGAAGAGAGAGAAGATGAAGAAGGAGATGCAGAATGAGAGAGAGAGAGAGAGAGATGAAGATGGAGCATTTGGAGCGGCGTCGTCCAGAAGGAAGAGGAAGAAAAAAAGAAAAAAAGAAAAAAAAAGAGGGTAAAAAGTAAAAATATTATTTTAATGATGTAGGGGAAATGTTTGAGGGATTATTGGTGGGGTGTATTTAAATAAGGAACTAAAAAGTAGTAGTTTGGTTTCCTAAATTCTAGAAAAATTTAGGGAAAATGACAGGGAAGCTGCTGTGAATGCTCTTAGTTATTATTGATAGTGATCCGCACCGCCTGGTTTTCAATGCTTAAGTTCTGCAAGAGTACCAAAGGTCAGGAGTGGTTCGAATGCGTTAAATTAGTGAGAGAATATATTAAGAGAAATAAAAAGAACTTAGAGATATGCAGAATAAATGTGAGAGTGTAAGATTGAATCTACATTACTTGTCTATTTTCCTCACCTTTTATAGAGTTTGTGTGCTTCGACAAGCATGCCAAATAAGGCAAATGTTGTCAATTAGGGGACTGCCTATTTGCCCATTATGATTTTTCATCAATAGGTCGAATTCTGCTTATTTATTTAGTTAATTACTAATTATAGTTGTTTGGAGCCTTAGCCAAAGGGGAGTGATCGATCCTGTGTGTACGCACGTTTGGTGAGCTCAGGAACTTGGTCAGGTTCGAGCTCACTTCTGGGCCTATGCGACATTGGGTTAGGCCCATTAGACCTTACAATAATTTAGTCATTCTAAGATATATTAACTACTAAAATGTGAACCCTCATGCGAATCTTTAGAGAATTATAAAAAAGTTGTATTACCTCAAATATTTTCCTTTCATCAAGCTTGTAGAAATATTAGTTATTTAAGCATCTTTTACAACATTAGCTAGTAATGTAAAAAACAGATTTGGTCAAGACAAAATTGTTTCACATTTCTTGTAATATGCAATTTGTTTACAATTGTTTTTTTATGTTGTTTTGGTACGGCAAATATACTTATGTTTGCAGTGGTGATAGATGTTATATGTATGTACTGCTAGCTGGATTCCTGGGGCAGACCTGCATAGTCCAGGGTGCCAAACAAACAATAAACTATATATAGGGCTTGAATTAAAAATGTTTCGGCTTATATATATTGAGGAAACGCGCAAATGAGTGTGATATTCATTATCCAATAAGCACAATACCAAATAACCAAAAAAAAAAAAAAGGTATTTAATTTAAAATATTAAAAAAAAACATACGTACATGATATCCCTAAAATTGTCTTAATCAAAATTAATAATTTCTTATCCATTTGAGATCACTGTTATAGCTAGTGATAAAAAAGAACGATGCCCCCTCTCTCTTGACATTCAGAGAAGTTTTCCTATCAACTCTCGACCTCTTCCTCTCTGTGCCGATCGAGCTGACTATCGCTTCCTTGGCTTTCAAGAATCCATTATATGCCCCATTTTCTCTAATGAAAAAATATATTTGATGGGAAATAAGGAATGATCATTTTATGCTTACAAATAAATAGAGGAAGTTTTAAAAAATTAAGAAATTATTCTTGCAGCCAATTTTAGTAAAATATATATATATATATTTTAGTTCCATTTATAGATATATATTACATATACTAATGATATTAAATCTTAAATAATATGTTTATCTTTAGAGATGGAACTGAAAACTTTTTCTTAAGAGCCAGACTCTAACACCAAAATAGAACTAAATCGAACTAAAATTCTACAGACATGTATTTTATATATATTTGTGTATGTGTTTGCTTGAAATCATATGAGTGAAAAATTGGTTTAGTTACCAAACGGTTTTCAAAACACTTTTCCGTTATTAAAACAAAAAACCTTTTTTTTTTTTTTTCTTTCAAGACTATATATTAACTAACAATTCAAAGTGCAAAATACTTATTAAAACACACAACACTTTTTAAATGTAGATTCCACCGAAAAAACACTTACAACCTTTAGATCACGTCAAGACACCCATTTTTTTTTTTTTTAAAACAACAGTTTTCATTATCAAACAGATCTCACATACTTATGTGATAATTATATTGAAAGATTAATTAGATTAATACAATGGAAAAGTCTCTTAATACAATTCGATTTCTCTGTTGATATCATAAGTTTTGATTAGATTTCATCCTTTCATATAAAATCACATCAAAGCTAATGAAGATTTGGCATAAAATGTTGAGTAATATAAGGATTTATATATGAAGTGGGCATTTATAATGTCTCTGTAATATATTTGTAGCTTTATTAGCGAAATAAATTTTGTTTCCTTGAATAGTTTCGCACTAATTTATGATGTTACTATTATTTAATTTCAATGCAACAGGCCCCGAGATCCTTTTTCGTTTTGGTAACCAAGGTCTGGAGTTTCAATGTTTCATGGTAGACTGATCAGGTTGTGATTCAGTTCCAATGACAACGTACATTTGGGTCCCTTTTAAAATAAATTAAGGTGTCAGACTGTCAGCTTATAGGAAATGATGTTTTGTTTTTTTCTGTTTTAAAAATTAACTCTAGGTTGATTACCTGAAATAAGAAATATTCTAGGAATAAAATAGCCAAGTAAATGTAATGATATGCAGCCCCATTTTGAAAGTCTTCGAGCCTAACTTAAAAGTAAGACCTTGTATAGGATTTTTGTAAAATAGAATTTTTAAAATAAAGAAGGATTATTTAAAAAAAATCTTTATTTTTAAACATTTTTCAAAAGCGCGTTTTAATTATTTTTAGAGTAAAATAAATAAAAAAATAGGACTGAGAGGACAGTTTTCTTGGGCTATTCCATCACAAGAGAATAGCCCAATAGAACTAAGGTCCCGTTTGGTTTGCGGAATACACCCTTGGAATGGAATGACTATTCCATAGGAATAGTCATTCTTTTATTTGGTAAGAGCTAATTCCAAGGAATAAGTAATTCCGTTGGAATACTTATTCCCTTACGAAGAGGAATAGCTATTCCTTTAAAAAATGAGAGGAATAGCTATTCCTTATGGAATTGACCACATTTGTCCAAAATTAAAAAAAATTAAAAAAAATTATTTTCTTCTTAAATTCCAAAAAAAAAAAAAAATAAAATAAAATTCAGAAGGTTGAGTCCGTGGGTGGCCGACCACCCATTGGGGTGGTCGGCCACCACTGTGGAACGCGGGGTGGTCGCACCACCCCCGGCGACCCCTTGGTGGTCGCCGGGGTGGGTGCGACACCCCGGGCGAATTTGGGGGTGGCTTGGCCACCCCCGATGAGTATCGGGGTGGCCAGCCACCCCGATTGGCTCCGAGGGTGCCGCGACCACCCCGGAGCACCCCGGGGTGGTCGCGGCCACCCCCAGACGCCGTCGGGGGGTGGCACGGCACCCCCTATGCCAATCGGGGGTGGCCAGGCCACCCCCAATACTCATCGGGGGTGCCCAAGGCCCCCAAATTCGCCGGGGGTGGTCGCACCACCCCGGCACCCCCTTGGTGGTCGCCGGGGTGGTGGCGACCACCCCGCGTTTTACAGTGGTGGTCGGCCACCCACTATGTTTACTATTTTTTTTTTAAAAAAAAAAATTCTGAATTAAAAAAATATATAAATAAAGTGAGGGGTTTTTGGTATTTTAGTTCAATTCTTATTAAAGCATATGTATTGTCACCAAACCAAAGAATAGGAATAACTATTCCATTCCACCCACTCCCAATTCCTAGGAATAACTATTCATTTTCCTAATGGAATACTCATTCCGCAAACCAAACGAGGCCTAATTTTTTCTCTTATTCCTTAATGATTTTTACAATACAAATAACCCTTATTTATAAGACTTGGGGTAAGTGGAGAGAATACAAAATTGGTAATCAAATCTTCATAATAAGGAAACAATGGTAAATAGTTTAATAAAGAAAACAAATCAAACCTAGTATTTAAAAATCCCACATTCTAACATTTTGGCTGCAAAGTTATTATCTTCATGATTGGTCCCTCTCGATAAGAAATTCTAGTATGTGATTTTCACATGCATCGTTACTTAATATGGGCATAAATTTTTTTTTCTAATCCAATTTAAATAAAAACTTTATCCTAATTACATGTATAGGTTAGTCAGACGCTCCGATCCTTGCATTTTTCTTGAGCTTTCTTCTCTTTGGCATAAATAACTTGTTAAAGAACAAACAATTTCACCGGTTAAATCTACAACATCCTTCTGTCTATTACATATTAATAAAATTAATAGGTGACATAAAAATTTAGAGATTTCAATACAAATACCTGATCACAATCTGACATGAAAAGTCCCTTCCAATTGAGAAAGTTGTTCTACGCGTTAACAGTATAGCCCGCCGCTTAAGATGCCATATTCACGTGGAAAATTTCATTAGATTATTATAATGGACAAAACTTTTCTTTTAAACCGGTTGAGAAATATCTATTTTTATAGCACGCAATTCTCACTGTATATTTTTAATACATAATTTTCACGTACATCTTTTAAAATACATCACGGGGCGGCTTAAGTTAATTACACATAGAAGCAAGGGACTATAGGAACCCCAATACTTTGAAAATCACTCAATAGGACACTTTCGTCATTTGCAATCCATCATATAATAATAATAATAATAATAATAATAATAATAATAATAATAATAATAATAATAATAATAATAATAATATATTCTATATTGTTCGTATGAGTACGGTTGTTCCTATATATTTAACACATTGTCCAGCTTTAGTCACATTCATATCATCAAGAACAGAAGAAAAGAGAGTCACAAAAAAAAAGTTGCAATCTTTCTCACACAAAAAGAAGAGAGAAATCATAGGCATGGGTAACAGTCTAAGGTGTTGTTTGGCTTGTGTTCTTCCCTGTGGAGCCCTAGACTTGATCCGCATCGTCCATTTAAACGGCTACGTAGATGAGATTACAGGTCCAGTCACGGCCGGCGAGATCCTCAAAGCCAACCCAAATCACGTCCTTAGCAAACCATGCTCACAAGGCGTTGCACGTAAAATTTTGATACTCTCACCCGATTCTGAGCTCAAGAGAGGAAGCATATACTTCTTGATCCCGGCGTCGTCGCTACCGGAGAAGAAAAAGGGCGCTAAAAGCCTCAAGAAATCCCCCAAGAAGAGCAAAAAGTGTGACACCGATGTCTCACCTGACTGTGACCGTTACCTAGCAAATATCATCTCCGAAAAGAAATCATCACGTAGGGATCGTAGGGCTGGCCGGGTTGGAGTATGGCGGCCTCATCTTCAGAGCATCTCAGAAGACTAGCATTTCTTTTTTTCCGGTGCCGGAATCTGACATGTCCGGCCGGGTATGACCAAAGTGGTTCAATCATGCAATGGGGCCGATTTTTTAATGTACGTGGGGTTATTGGTTTTGTGGATAAGTTTCACTTTGTTTGCGTTTTTGTTGTTTCGGTCTGCCTATAATATTGATGGCAGATCGGGATCAATTCCACTATATTCATGAGGTCATGATCTGTTTGCTTCTCAAGAAAAATTATGACAGAGAGAGAGAGAAATAGTTTTACGAATTGAAATTGTAACGCCTTCATCAATTTGTATGTAAATATGTTTCTTTTTTCTCTTTCTAAAATTATTTTCTTGAGCTAGAGAAGAAAATAAGTACTGGGCGATTAATTGCTCAAAGTTGATTTTATTATGTGTTTGCTGTGTGTTTGAGGTTTCGATCAGTTTCTATATATCCCACCTTTTTTTGTTTTTTTCCTCGAGATGAAAATTAATGCTTGTTAATTATGATAATCTTTGCGATTGGAAATAATTTTTAAGCAAAGTTTGTACTGTTCTTCATCATTGATACGAGGAATTAAGTACATTTGTAAAGTCATTAGTAGTACCTGCTCCATGTGATTTGATCCTTCTTCATGTTCTAGTCTTTTTCTTTCATTCTTTTTTTTTTTTCACCCAGCAATCAAGCCTATCTTTCGGGTAAGTAGACGCTATCTACAGAATCCTCTTTCGTGCAGAAATTCAATTCGATTAATGAATGGTAGCTAATCCCAATCCTACAAATTTAGGCATCTTATTGTAATCTTTGCGCTATTTAATTCGCTTGCGTATAAAATTAATTATATATAATTTCAAAAAAGAAAACATGAAATGATCCATTCATGATTTGTCAAGAGGAAATTTCAATTGCTCTAGAAATTTAATTAGTTCCCACTAGTTAATTAATTTCGTTGTTCATTTTGACTTTGATGTACTGAATTTAATTGTCCAACTAATAAGCCAATATTCTATGGATAGAGGGTTAATTAATAAGTAGTTCATGAATTTAATTAAGTTATGGATACCTTATCGTAATTAACGGAGTGCCATGCCACTCAGAGATCGATGATGGGTCCAGACATTACTATGTGCTATAAATTAATATTGCAATTGGAGAACATACTATAGTGTCTATTTAACGAATAATTAACATTTGGTTTGCCAACAAGCAGAGGGAATATTGGGTAGGCATTTTTAAAATAAATAGAAATACGTACATAACCACTATATTATTAATATCATAAGGTTAATGATTGTGAGCAGAGTGACTTTTATTGCAAGTTCTTTATCTGTTAAAGTCGGTTGCTTAATTTTTTTACGATTACTTAAGATACTGTCATCGGGATTTGTAAGAGATTTGTGGTATTCAAACATTTTCTTTGTGAGTATTAGGCTTTTTTTTATTGAAATATTCG
Organism: Betula pendula; assembly: GCA_900184695.1. Classification (NCBI taxonomy): domain Eukaryota; kingdom Viridiplantae; phylum Streptophyta; class Magnoliopsida; order Fagales; family Betulaceae; genus Betula; species Betula pendula. The sequence goes on along the minus strand of FXXK01000932.1, from coordinate 119,140 downwards.
TTCTTTTAAACTACAAAGTTAAGACATCAACTAATTTTTAATTTCAATTAAAATTAGTATTTAAGTATTAGTTGCAAGATCTTTCATCTTCACAGCTGGATAACTTGGTTTTATGTTTTTAGCATAAATCCAAAGTTGAGTCAAATGGCGACAACCCCACGCTACAGAAAATAAATGGCAACAAGCTAGCTGGCAAATCCTCTTGAAAATAATTTCGTACGTATAACCAAGTACTCACATGGATTCCCTCTTCTCTCTCCCACATTATACATTAGACAATACTTTTCACATCCCTTTCTCAAACTCCAACCCCACTATTTTTTAATCATTGGACCACAAGTACCCTAGCTACTTTGGTTTTAGTTTGTAGATCTGCAGAGACTTTGCATTTTTCGAGTTGATTTTATAATTATTTAATTATCACACATTGCAACAATCGCATATATTCATGTACGTGTTCTGCCTGGTACGAGGCACAAAGTTTTTCCCTAAAAGAAAAATTTTCTAATTTAATCTATTAAATTGAGATTTGTAAGGTTAATAGACTTAATTAAAAAAAAAATTATTCTCATTTAATTGGAAGTTCATTCGAAAATTAATCTTAGGCTTCATATAAGCTATGAGTTTGAATGACTGAGTAGTTTTTTACTCTTCTTCAATGAGTGAAACCAAAATATTTAATTGAAATTAGTTTAAACTCAATATCTTTACTTTAATATCATGCGTTAAATTACCTTTTATCCTTACAGTTTTAGCTTATAAAAATTCAAACACATTTCCGGTTCCATTACTGATCAAGATTTTAATTATGCAATTGAGGGATTCCGAAAATTTCTCCTGCCCTCTCCTGTGGGAGTAAGGAACCCTCCATTACTGCTTGATTAAAATAGTAAGTTGGGGGATCCCCATGAACTAAGTTAGCATCGAGCCTCGCGCAGCGTGGATAGGACAAAAAGGATTGGGACGCTTGGCTCACGGGTTCAGTCGCCAGTTCCCGGATTAGAACTTGGCAGAATCTCTCTAGATCGGAGACATCCGGCCATTTTGATGACTGACTATGTGGGGAGTTGAGTTTCAATGTCAGTCAAATGCAAGTCTTTAGTTATGTTTTTAAACAACACTTTCAACTGAGGATTCCAAGACACACATACACGTATCTTTAAGGATGCAACTCTCGAAATTAACTGCAGATAAATATCCTCATGGTTAATTAATTAGATCAGGTTTAGAATTTCAAAGCAAGACTGCTTCAAAATGAAAATTATATATTAAACGGGTTTTGATCCATTGAATACCATAATGAATTGGGATTTTATGGTATGTGACTTCAATTTCTTCATAATCAATCTTAAGCTCTCTCCCTTTTATTTTTTTTGGTTTGAGGACAGGCAAAGTTACTTGTTAATTAGCAATTACATGCCACTTTGCTAGTATTCGTTTGTCACATTATATGATATAAGGGAGATCATGGAGCTTAATTAATAAGATCAAGAAATTGATAATCATCTATGAGTAAAATAGGATGGTAGAGAACTGTACTAGAAGGGCCTATATATAAAGGCTAGGTGAGATAAAGGGAATGCTAGTGTTACAAAATCACATAATGATCTGATGATGATGATTTAGTAGGCCTAAAGTGGTCTTTTTGAGATCCCTAGAGACAAAGCCAAAAGCTTGCGGCTCTTAAGAAAACTGCACATGAATATGGATCAAATAGTATAGTTTGTGTCATCCAAAGCAACCTGAATAGGATGAAAAATCTCGTTTTGGGCAATTTAGAGATATCAAATGCAAAAATAGACAAAAAAAAAAATTTTGAAATCAACGCCAAAATTGAGTGGAAAACACTTGGTCAATGTTGGTCAAAGTCAATGGTCAGCTGTCAACACGAAAAGCCAACCTCATGTGGATTGATGGCGTGGCAAAGGTTCTGACATGACACTGACGTGGCAGGTGATGTGTCACTGATGATGTTGTAGTTTGGATGACATGGCATTGAATCAACTGTTTGAGCTTAAGTGGTTGATGGCGCGCGTAGCCCTAGGTCTGGGGTGTTACTTTCTTGTGGTGATGCATGACAGACAATGTGGAGAAAGTGAGAAGGTGTGTGAAGATCTCCACGGCTCGTGGGGCAAGTTGCTGCAAGAGCAGTATCTTTAGGCAGCGCATGAGGGCGTGTGGAGGTTCTTATTGGACTGATTCTAGCGACTAGGATAGATCGACTTCCAATTACGTCGAGCATAATGCCAAAAATGAAGAAGAAGAAGAAGGATGGTAAGGAAGATTCAGAACTTGAACTCTAATATCATGTGAAAAATAGGATTGTATATTGAATCACATAAGAAAACTATATAGGAAGGTTGTTAGGGCCTTTTTGAGTTTGGGCCTAGGTTGTTTAATGGGTTAGGGAG
>FXXK01000932.1:92111-112457 GCA_900184695.1 Betula pendula | reverse complement strand
GAATAGAAACGTTTTCCTATGATAATTAAGCATTAAACTTGATATAAAAAAATTTATTTGATTATAATGAAAAATTCCGCGCATAGCGCAAGTTATGAGCTAGTTATTGTAACGCCCTGACCGATTTTACAAAGGGTCAACCAATAAAATACTCTCATATTCCACGTGCCATTACTAATTTTAATTATCAAAGCAGCACAAACTAGCTTATTCTTCTTTTCTTCTTCTTTTTTGAAACCACAAATTAACTCTTTCACAAGTTTTAAAATAAACACCAGAGTATCTAAATTGAAACACACTTCATATATTAACATAAAAGTCATATATTACATATATGTAAATTACGGTCAGAATCCCGTCTATAACTTTCAGAAAAGGGCCACATAGGGCCGCTCTTGCCATGGCATGCTGTTACAAAAACTTAGCCATACACCAGTTCTAAGATCTCTTGTGGGTCCTTACAGGTAGTAGTCTAAGCTCAATTTCTCAACCTAATCCCAAACAGGCTCTAAGACAACTCAGCAAAATTTCATCCTTAGGAGATTATAATATATATAAACACTTTCTATGAGCAAACTCCCCTGGCCGTCCAGTTCCTGGGCGGCTCTCGGTTCGTGAGCACATCTAAATCAGTTTACACAATTAATACACATGCATGTTAATTAGGTGTTGCCAAACAAAGCACTACAACACATAAGATTCCAGGAGGTATGACCAATAATGATAACTCATTAATCTCAAAAGCTACTCTTAAATCCCTGTTATATATATACCTATACGACTTCATTTCCTACAAGTGTAAACTTCAGGCTTGAACAACATCAAAGAATATCTGATTTTAAGATCAGAAGATGATCAACGTTTTATGTAGATTTGTACTAGTTCATCTTCCTTGACAGTCCCCAAATTATTTCACGAGTTCGATCTCTCAACTCTCACATATATATGTGAAAAATTGGAGTTAATTTCCATAACTGAATTATTTTTTACTTTTTGCAATTGAGTCTTCCATGAGGCACTTGAAATTGAAGCCATTCATGTCTTCACCTCCGCAAGTGATCTGTTGTTGCACCACCAACAACGAAACCTCCCAATTAGAGTCTGACGACGCTAGCATATCCCCCAACGACCCCAGCTCAGGAAACTCATTCCACATCGCTAATCCCAGCAGCACCGGCGAATTACTCGCATGCCGTCTTCCCACCAAAACTAGATCATAAAGATTTTGCAGCGACCGAATCACATTTATCACTTCCACGCTTTCAGACACCACCTCTTCTCTATACAAATGTCGCATTTTGTGCATCGTAGCCGTCTTAAACTGGTCGATTATCTCAAAATCGAGCTCCCTACTTACCAAATTCTTGCTCTTTTTTTTAGACTCGATTAGAAACTGAATTACCGTAATGCCCACATCCGGGTGGTCAGCCATGCGCATAGCGTATGCTAATGCTTCCCGATCATCCGCCCCTTCGACGAATATCACCGCGATTCTATAAAAAGGCCTGCTTTTCATAGTCTCAATATTCCCACTTAACGTCCCTCTATCAATCAAAATTCCGACAGAGCACGGAGCGTTTTTGAGGATTTTGAGGTTGACGCTTCTTATGGGGTTGACAGAGTAGTACTCCTCATTGTCGTGCGGTTTCCATTGCTTGTGAAAAGGGATGATCACCATCGACGCTCTCTTCTCTAAAGCCAGGCTGCATATCTCGTCGTGCATTGTGGCGTACGGGGCTATGGCTGTGAATGCGTTGACGAAAACTGTACCGCAGTTGATTTCCTTGTACAGCTGGAAAGCCTTTATTATGTGGTCGGACTGGTTGGAGTGTACGGAATTCCTGTGGCCCGATCTGTGCATTATGAGGAGTGGGGATGACCTGCCCAATAGCTGGATGAGGTGGACGACGTACAAGGCGATGGGGCTTTTGGGTCTCGGATTTGAGATTTCGAGAAGATTTATGATTGAAGGAGTGATGTCTTCATGGTAGATGCAGGCCACCAAACGGAGCTCCGCATTTGGTGGGACGTGTTGGATCGTCCTCCTCCTTCTGAAGGACATGTATGTCTTGGATGGTTTGTAGAGTAATTTCACTATGGGAGTGATTGTTCCCGTTATCAAAACGGCGGATATGATCATGATACTATATGATTGTTCGTCGATAAGCTGCAAGCCAAAGCCACAAATTAATGCGTTCATGTTAGCACAACATATATATATACATGGAATTGCTATACACTCTTCCTTACCTTTCTTGTATCTTCAAACTTTTTAAAATTATTATTAGATATGTGAGTCTCATGTATAGAAATGACCCAAATAAATACAATAAATTTAATGATGATTTTAAAAAATAGAATGATGAAATAATAATTATAAAAAGAAATGAATCATTTATCATATATATATCAACCCGAGCAGGGGTGGAACTAGAATATTAGCAAACGTAGAACAAAGCAAAAACAAAAACTTTTCAGGAGAGGGAAAATTTAATTTTAAGGGGTTTATTTTGTAAAAACCTATAAGTGTGAGAAGTTTTTTAAAAATTTCGAGGCCACTACCCGCAAGCAAGGTTATAGCTCCAACCCTCATACCGAGTCCTTTTTTCCTTTTTTTTTGGGGGGGAGGGGGGACCTAATTATGTAAGTAGCTCTATGCGGAATCCGGATCCCAACCAATTTGCTAGCAAATCCGAGTAACAAAAGTAAGAGAATTTTTATGGAATTTACTTGTCTAAGCAAGTGGACTGACGGCTTGAGATTGGCTTAGACAGGTGGGCCTTGTAGAGGCTAGCCCTCTCTCACATTTACTTATCAAATTTGCTAGCAATCACAAAACTATGTAAGTAATTTCGTAAGTAGCTATATGAAGAATTCGGATAATGACAAATTTGCTAGCAAATTCAAGTAACAAAAGTAAGAAAGTTCTTATAGGACCTACATGTCTAAGCAAGTGGGCTGACGGCTTGAGATCTGCTCAGACATGTGGGCCCTATAGAAGTTCTCTCACATTTACTATTGAATTCGCTAACAATCACAAAATTGCTAAGAATCTCGGTTCTATATATGCAAATTAGGGCATGAACATATATACTAGCCGTTTAATTCTCTTACAAGGAGGAGCATCCCATGTTGTAGTATTAGAATATCAGTGATGCCTTGGGCGCTCATGATTAGGCCTAAGGAGAGCGAGTCGAGGACTGGCACGTCGAAATAGAGCGAAGGCAACATGGTTCCCATAAGCTTTCCCAGTAAGCTAGACAGAGCCAACATCTCCACGATTCCAGCAGTCTTCATATTTATCAAAGACAAATTGATTCTCGCGCAGCTGAACACAAAATACCCCGGCAAGAGAATGGACGAAACATACGAATCAAGCTTATCCACTAATGCCGATCCTAGTGGCGGTCCATCTGGCACTGCCAACCCTAAAACAATGGGCCCCAGCATGAAATGCTGCCCAATCACCTCACCAAATAGCGCGCACCCCAAGATCATGAAAAAGATGCAGAAGAAGTGACTCTCTCTGAGTTCTTTCTGATCATTATACGGCGCCGTTCTTCCAATCATCCATGAAAAAATGGGTCTCAGGATGAATATTATGACGATCAGCATGCCGCCTAAAGACATTAACGCCATCCACGGTAAACTAGCTTGCTTTCTTAGTGAGCTTTGCCTTGCCGTGAAAGTTATAATCGAGCAAATCCAAGAGCAAATCCCGCTGATCATAGAAGATGACACGGCTAGTCGGCCGAGCTCCGAATTCAGAAGCTTCAAATCGGCTAAGAGGCATGCGATGACGTGGAAGGAACTTGAGGACTGAAATGCTGCAATGACAATTAACGACTTACGTAGATCCGGTTCCATGCTGACGTTGTGCTCTAGAATGAAAGCGAAGGATATGTTTAGCATTAGCGGGACAAAGAAAGCACAGAACCCAATGACGAATGCTCTTTTCCCTGATTTTCGTACCATGCTCAAATCCATTTTAACTCCCACGAGGAACATGAAGAGCATGCATCCAAAGAAAGCGAATGTTTCACTTACGTAAAAACTTTTCATGGGGAAGACTGTTCGTCTGAATGAACTGTCATTTCCAAAAAACGAAGGCCCCAGTGCAATACCTGCCTGATCATGTTTAAAATCACAAAGAATGAGATGAAATTCAGCAGATCGATTGCAAAACCACTTATACTTGGAGAGTACTGCAAGTGAAATTTTCTCTTTTTTTATTTTATTTTATTTTTTATGTTAAACCTTGATTTAGTTTTCTTATAGGTCTATCATAAATTTCATACCTTATTTATCACACCTTAGTTTCTATATAAATACCATACATTGTAGAACAATTTTATACAGTTCAATATAATAAACATGTAGCACTAAGAGCACTTCACAATGGTGGACATAAAACCTTTAAGGTTGAACCACATCAAAATTAATTTCTTGTATATTTTTTGTCTCTCTCTTTGCTTCCTCTATTTCTCCCTTATTTTATATTTTATTCTACATTTCTACGTCTATCTATGATAGAATAACATATATGTAAAGGATAATATGATTGCAATTAATATTATTGTCAATGTCGTTGCATATTATACTAGCAAATTAAAGCATAGATGTAGCGGTGCAAAGGGGTTATGGGATTAACTATATATTAACTCTCATTATTCCTTTGTTAGTTTCTTGGTGTATATTTTATGTGTTTCTTCCTTGTCTCTCTTTTGAATTAATATTGAGGAAGATGGAAAATCTAGTATATATATATGTGTGTTGAATTGCAAGAGCAAGATCATAAAAAGCTTACCAACATTTGTGAAATAAAAGCACTTTCACCAAGCGGGGTCAGAATCAACTGTAAGAAGGCTGTGAGCAAGGCGGATAAGGAGAGCTGTGAATAAAGGATAGGAGATGCGAAATTGAACGGATTATCACCATAAAAGACACCTCTATTTCTTATTTGCTTTTGTGGCTGGCAGACCCAGCTGCCATTGTATGCTGCAGATCTATTCATGTTCGAACATGCAGAAGCTACTGTTCACGTACGGCCTCACTGAAATATCAAAATTGAGAGAGAGAGAGAGAGAGAGGGGAAGGGAGAATATGTCTACGAAGGATCACTGAGATATTGAGACTCAAGGATTGCAGAGGAGAAGCTATGGACATGAGGATGGTGCGGAATGGTCAAACCCTAAGCTCACTATTTACCACGGGTTTGGCACAAGTCATCAGGTTAAAGAGGTAATATTATAATGCGGATCTGCCCAAATTTTCTATATCTTTGCGGTCGTAGAGACTAGGATCACTATATCTTATACAATCTTTCTTATGTTCTTTTGCTAAAAGGATTTCAAAAACTCCAACTCTAGCCGGGTGGAGTAATGCTATATATCACCCCATTATCTCTTAATCCCCCAAAGTTTTTGTGGTGTACGTGGTCCCTCCAATAAAAGAACCAATTTTGCACGCACCGAATGCTATGGGAATCACACCACATAAACTTTTGGGGATAATGATGTGATGTATAGCATTACTTGTGCTGCGTGTGATGGCCTTGATTCTTAAGATGACGAGTAATGCTATAAGTATGAGTCATTTTTCCTTTTACCTTTTAAAGGTAATGTGACTTTTAAAATTATTATTGAATTTAGGATGGATCGATCACTATTAGATTTTTATTCAATAGTAATTTTAAAAACATCACCTTTGGGGGATAAAAAGGGAACATGAATTCTACTTATAGCATTACTCGTATTTTGAAGGCACGGTTAATGATATGTCATGAAAGTTGTAAGATGCTATGAATTTTGAAAGTGACTGTTGGGGAGAGAATCACCTAGCGAAGTCTTTAAGTAAGTCCATAATATAGCATGTTGAGACATCACACAACCCAAAAACTTAAGCTTGTGGGTTTGGGTCCAACTATACCATATAAACCACCCACTCTTGTAATATCTTAGCAATGTGGGACACAAATCTCATAAGTGCATTCACAACATTCTCCCCTCACTTGTGAATTTCTACCAAGACTGTCATGTATACTCCAAGAGCTGGAGTCACACTCTTTTTACTGGAGTCAAACTAAATGCGTTCAACCAAAGATACTAAACATGGTTTTGATTCCAATTGTTGGGAAGTGAATCACTTAAGGAGGTCTTTATGTGGGCCTATAATATAGCATGTTGAGACACCACACAATCCAAAAGCTTAATTAGCTTATGGTTTTAGGTTCAATTATGCTATATAAACCACTCACTCTTCTTAACATTTTAGCAATGTTGGACATAAACCTCACAACTGCATTCACAACAGTGACATGATGATGATATAAGTGTAATGATGTTTTAGAGCATTCATAACAGCTTCCCTTTGATTTCTTATAAATTTAGGAAACAAGACTATTTTTTGCTTCACTATCCAAATACGTACAATTAGCTTCCTTTATTTTTTTTATACCATTAAAATATTATTTTTTACAAAATACAAGTTCCCTAATTACCATCATTTTTTTTTTTAATAAATTTCAAGACAATCCCTAATAAAAGGCAAAAAGATGAAAGATGAGAGAGATATGTTTTGGGTTAAAATAATAGATAGGGAAGCTGTTAGAGCACTAGCAATAGACACACAATAGCCCATTCCCTATTCCCTATATATAGGAAAAATCTAAAAAAAAAAACCACAAAAAATACCCGCAATCCATTGGGTGGGTAGCACTGTAGCTACCTAATAGATTATTATAATCTTAAAAATTGATACACTCTCTCTCCTCTCTCCTTTCACATCTTCCAATCCCTTCTTCCTACTCTCGCAGCAAAAGAAAACATAATGGAAATTAACAAATCCTCCCTCTCCAACAAAGAAAATAAAGCTTCTTCACCTTATTCTCTTGTCTTCCTCTTCTTCGCTCTCTCACAAACCCACTCTAAACACTAATAATATTCCATCCCCTTTAAACCCAAACCCTATATTGCTCTCTTTGAAACGCAATTCTTTGCGAAGAAAACGCAGCTCCCTGCTTCGATGGTTGGCCTCATCTTTCTTTGAGAAGCACCACATGAATCCACCCAAGTCGAACGACGAGAGATGAGAGAGAGAAATTGAGAGAAAAGAATCAATGTTTTTGGAATAAAGGAAAGAAAAAAAACTAGTAAAAAAACATTATTTTAATGATATATGGATAGATTAAGAGAATCTATTATAAGGTGTATTTCGTTAAGAAATTAAAAAGTAGTTTGATTTCTTAGATTTATGAAAAATCGTTGGGTGTCTGCTTCTGGTGCTCTTAGAGCATTTACAACAGATCTCCTATAACTCATTCTATTTCCTAAATATAGGAAAAATCTAAAAAAAATAAATAATAAAAAGTAGCCTACAGCAGCTTCCTAACCGGTTCTTTAAAGCTTGAGTTTGCTACAGTTAAATCAATGCATTGGGTTCAACTGTAGCAAACCCAATGCTTATTATAATAATAAAGAGAAATCATACTCTGTCTCTCCTCTCACACCTCCTATACACCTTCGTCCCTCTTCTCCACAACCCTCATCCCTCTTCTTCACCCTTTTCTAAAGCAACACTCATCCTCTTCTTCACCCTCATCCATCATTCTTTGGCATTTGTGACTTGTGCTCATCAAGTCATTGTGTGGGTCCCACTATTTCTCTCATTTTTCTACTCAAGCTAGCCTTTCTTTCTTCTCTTGGTTTTCTTTTTCCACTCCAAGCCATGTATGGACTTGTAGCCGACGTTGGGTGTTATAAAACGGGTTGTAAATCAGCCTTTTATGCCACACAAAGAAAGCCACGACAGTGCAAGAAAAAGAGAGGAAAAAGAAAGGGAGAGAGAGAAAAAGAGAGGTGGAGAATGCATGGTGTAAGTGTGTAGAGAGAAGAAAAAAATTGCAGAGTTCTAATTGTTATTTTTTCTTCTTTTGTGTGAGGGTGAGATACGGGTGTATTGGGGCTTTGGGCTTTTATTGTTTTTCTCCTTATTACTCTTTGTACTCCATCTTTTGATAGTGAATTTCTCCTGGTCGTCTCCAACGATGAATGTAGGCTTGTTAAGCCAAACCACTTAAATCTTGGTATCATGTGTGATTATTTTTGCTTTCTTCTTATTATTCACATCTCACGGGTCTTGGAAGAAATAAGATATATTTCCTAACAACTGGTATCAGAGCTTTTGGTTCGAGTGGGAGCAATGGTAGGAGAAGATGGAAAAGCAAAAAGAATCAGAAAATTTGATGGCATAGATTTTGCATATTGGAAGATGCAGATCGAAGATGTACTTTATGGGAAGAAATTACATCTGTCTCTTCTGGGGGAGAAACTAAACGATATGTACGATAACGATTGAACCCTACTTGATCGAAAGGCCCTGACAGTTATCAGGTTATCGTTGTCAAGATCGGTAGCACACAATGTTGTGAAGGAAAAGACCACTGCAGGTCTGATGACAGCTTTGTCAAGTATGTATGAGAAACCGTCGGCAAACAACAAGGTGCACCTGATGAAGAAGTTGTTCAATCTAAAGATGGCTGAAGGAGCCTCGGTAGCGCATCATCTCAATGAGTTCAACACCATCACAAATTAATTATTCTCAGTAAATATTGATTTTGATGATGAGATTTGCACTTTGATTGTGTTGGCGTCATTGCCAAATAGCTGGGAAGCTGTGTGGATGGCTGTGAGCAATTCTGCAAGGAAGAGTAAGCTCAGTTATAACATACGGGATTTGATTCTAAGCAAGGAAGTTCGAAGAAAAGACGCCGATGAAACCTCGACTTCTAGTGCAACCCTAAACCTTGAGACAAGAGGTAGAGTACAAGATAGGAACTTTGGCGGGGGTAGATCAAAATCCAAAAATGGTAGAAGTAAGTCAAGATCTGGATGACAGCTGGAGTGTTAGAATTGTGGCAAGACTGGCCACTTCAAGAAAAATTGCAAAGAACCAAGGAAGAAGACTAGTAATGACTCCGCAAATGTCGTGGCAATAAAAGAAATACATGATGCACTAATTCTCTCTGTTGACAGTCTTCTTGACTTTTGGATCATGGACTCAGGAGCCTCCTTTCATATCACTGTGATCTGTGAAGTACTCGAAAACTAANTAACATACGGGATTTGATTCTAAGCAAGGAAGTTCGAAGAAAAGACGCCGATGAAACCTCGACTTCTAGTGCAACCCTAAACCTTGAGACAAGAGGTAGAGTACAAGATAGGAACTTTGGCGGGGGTAGATCAAAATCCAAAAATGGTAGAAGTAAGTCAAGATCTGGACGACAGCTGGAGTGTTAGAATTGTGACAAGACTGGCCACTTCAAGAAAAATTGCAAAGAACCAAGGAAGAAGACTAGTAATGACTCCGCAAATGTCGTGGCAATAAAAGAAATACATGATGCACTAATTCTCTCTGTTGACAGTCTTCTTGACTCTTGGATCATGGACTCAGGAGCCTCCTTTCATATCACTGTGATCTGTGAAGTACTCCGAAACTAAGTTGTTGGAGATTTCGGGAAAGTGTACTTAGTCGACAGAACGCCTCTAGATATCATGGGTATAGGTGATGTTCGCATCAAAGTCTACAACGATTCGGTATGGAAGCTGCAAAAGGTCAGACACGTCCCACAGCTGAAGAAGAACCTGATTTCAGTGGGACAACTTGACGATGTAAGGCATACCATAAACTTCTATGGTGGTCAGTGGAAAGTATGATGAGAACCAGACTCTTGGCTCGGGGATATAAAACAGGTACTCTTTATTTGACTACTAATTCGAGAGATACAGTTGCAGTTACAGTTGCAAAGGGTGACTCTAAACTATAGTACCTAAGGCTTGGGCATATGAGCAAGAAATGGATGAAGGTATTGCTGTCAAAGGGAAAACTACTAGAACTGAAGTCAATTGAGTCTGATTTGTGTGAAGACTGCATCCTAGGGAAGCAGAAGAAGGTGAGTTTCATGAAAGTTGATAGAACTCCGAAGCCTGAGAAGTTGGAGCTGGTACACACGGATTTGTGGGGTCTCTCTCCAGTGGCATTTCTTGGAGGCTCGCGATACTACATCACATTCATAGATGACTCAAGCAGAAAGGTATGGATTTACTTCTTAAAACAGAAATCTGATGTATTTGAAGTTCTTAAGAAGTGGAAGACCATGGTAGAGACAGAACCTGGTTTGAAATTGAAGTGCCTAAGATCACACAATAGAGGAGAATATGAAGACGGGGGCTTTAAACAGTTCTGCGCAGTAAATGAGATTAAGATGCAGAAAATTATCCTAGGGACACCATAACAGAATGGTGTCGCTGAGCGCATGAACAGAACCCTCAATGAGCGTGCAAGGAGTATGAGGTTGCATGCTGGGTTGCCAAAAACCTTCTGGGCGGATGCAGTGAGCACTGCTGCTTATTTGATAAATAGAGGACCTCTATCCCTCTGAACTACAGACTATTTGAAGAAGTCTAAAGTGGAAAAGAGGTAAATCTTTCTCACTTAGAAAGTTTTTGGTTGTGTTTTATATGTTTACATTGAATTTGATGCTCGTTGCAAGTTAGATACTAAGTCTAAGAAATGTTATTTAATTGGCTAGGGGGATGAGGCATTCGGATATAGGTTTTGGGATGATCAAAACCGGAAGATCATTAGAAGTAGGAATGTTACTTTTAATGAAATGACTATGTACAAGGACGATTCGAATGCAAAATCAGTCAATGCAGAGTCAGAGGTTAAGAAGCCTGATTTTATCCGCTTGGATGAAATTTCTAACAGTGCAACTCAAAGAAGGAATTCAGAAGTTGATGAGGATTCCAGAAGCAGAACAAGATCCTAAAGTTGAAGAAATTGAAGAACAACAGATTGAGCATGGAACACCTACAATGGCTATTCGAATGTCTACCAGAACCATTATACCTCTACAATGTTATTCACCCTCATTGTTCTATATTTTGTTGATAGATGACGGTGAGCTAGAGACGTATGATGAAGCCTTACAGGTTGAAAATTTAACAAAGTGGGAGTTAGCCATGAAAGATGAGATTGACTCATTGATAACTAACCAGACTTGGGAGTTGATTGAGTTGCCAGCAGATAAGAAGGCTTTACATAACAAGTGAGTGTACAAAATAAAGGGTGAGTATGATGGTAGCAAGCGCTACAAGGCAAGATTGGTTGTTAAGAGCTTTCAGCAAAAGGAAGGTATTGACTATACCGACATATTTTTACTAGTGGTGAAGATGATAACCATCAGACTGGTACTAGAAATTGTGGTGGTAGAAAATCTACATCTTGAGCAATTAGATATGAAAACAACATTCCTTCATGGCGATTTGGAGGAAAATATCTACATAAGACTCACAGTGCAGGGGAAAGAAAGTCAGGTATGCAAACTGAGAAAGAGCTTGTATGGCCTAAAACAAGTTCCAACACAATGGTACAAAAAGTTTGACAACTTCATGGGCTCTACTAGGTTGACGAGGTACAATATAGATCACTACTGTTATGTTTAGAGTTTTAAGAACTCTTATATCATCCTACTACTGTATGTGGATGATATGCTCGTTGCAGGGTCCAATATGGAAGAGATCAAGAATTTGAAAAAATAATTGTCATCATAGTTTGTAATGAAGGATTTGGGAGCTGCAAAATAAATTTTGGGTATGAGAATCATTAGAGACAGGGCTAATGATATACTGAAGCTTTCACAGACAGAGTATGTGAAGATTCTCAACAGGTTTAGTATGGATGAAGCTAAGCCGATAAACACACCCTTGAGAAGTCAATTTAGACTAACCAATGATTAGTCACCAAAGACGAATCAGGAGACGGTATACATGATCAAGGTGCCCAACGCCTCCGCTATCGAAAGTCTGATGTACGCAATAGTCTGCACTAGACCAGATACTGCACATGTAGTGAGAGCTGTGAGTAGATATATGGACAATCCAAGGAAACAACATTGGGAGGCAGTCAAGTGGATTTTGCGATATCTGAGAGGAACTTCAGATATGTCATTTTGCTTCACAGAAGCATATTTGAAGCTGCAGAGCTACGTGGATGATGATCTAGCTGGTGATGTTGATAGCATGAAGAGCACATGGTTTGTATATACCCTAGGTGGTACAGCGGTGTGCAAGGCCTCAAAGTTATAGAAAATTGTGGCCCTTTCTACTACAGAAGCTGAATACGTGGCTGTGACAAAAGTCGGAAAGGAGATGGTCTGGCTAAAGGGTTTCTTGGATAAGTTGGGTAAGAAGAATGAGAAGAGTGTTCTACATAGTGACAATCATAGTGCTATTTTTCTTGCGAAGAACCCAGCGTATCATTCGAGGATGAAACACATTCAGTTGAGATATCACTTTATACGTTCACTACTAGAAAGCAAACAGTTGATACTTGAGAAGATTCGTGGTACAAAGAATCCAGCAGACATATTTACAAAAGGTGTGATTGATGAGAAATTGAAGCTATGTTCAACTTCAGCTAGTCTTCAAGCTTGAGGACAAGTGGAGGAAACAACCTGAGGAGATTGGCTTTTTGGACTTGATGGGATTCAAGTCAAGTGGGAGATTGTTGGCGTTTGTGACTTGTCCTCATCAAGTCATTGTGTGGGTCCCACTATTTCTCTCCTTTTCCTACTCAAGCTAGCCTTCCTTTCTTCTCTTGGTTTTCTTTTCCCACTCCAATCCATGTATGGACTTGTAGCCGATGTTGGGTGTCATAAAAGGGGTTGTAAATCAGCCCTTTTTGCCACACAAAGAAAGCCACGGCATTGCAAGAAAAGGAGAGGGAAAAGAAAGGGTGAGAGAGAAAAAGAGAGGTAGAGAACGCATGGTGTAAGTGCGTAGGGAGAAGAAAAAAACTGCAGAGTTTCAATTGTTATTTTTTCTTCTTTTGTGTGAGGGTGAGATATGGGTGTATTGGGACTTTGGGCTTTGAGTGTTTTTCTCCCTGTTACTTTTTGTACTCCATCTTTTGATAGTAAATTTCTCCAGGTCGTTTCCAACGGTAGATGTAGGTTTGTTAAGCCAAACCATTTAAATCTTGGTGTCGTGTGTGATTGTTTTTTCTTTCTTCTTATTATTCGCATTTTATAGGTTTTGGGGGAAATAAGATATATTTCCTAACATTCTTCACCCTTTTCTGAAGCAACACTCATCCTCTTCTTCACCCTCATCCATCACTCTTTTTTACACGGCACTTGCGAGAGAGAAGAGACTAAAGACGATGTTCGGTGAACACAAAGGTCTTGAAGAGAGGATTTTTCTAATATTATTTGGGCTAGATAAACATTGAAGTCATGAAGAGAGGGTTTTTTTTTTTTGGTTGGAAAGATGAGTATGTATCCTTTCAATCATGCTATAAAATTTGGGCTCGCAGCCAAATTAAATTACTTAAATTACATCTTTTACTATAATAGGTTTTGGGGGAATTTTTTTTTTAGGACTATTCAATTCCTGCAAAAATTAATATCTATTCCTCTCCTTTTGGGGAGGAATGGCCATTTCTCGAAAAGAAAACCTCTCCCCCTTCGTCTACTTGACGTTTATTGAAGACGATGCTGAAATTGAAGTCATATGTGGTTCAGACCAATTGAAGGGGAGAAATGAAGAAATTTGTGAGTGAAGAGAGAGAGAATCGAAGGAAAGAGAGAATGCATTGATGAAGAGGGGAAAAAGATTAAGGTAATATGAGGGAGAAAGAGAAAGTATTGTTTAATAAATGAAATGAATAAAATAAAATAAGGGAAGCTATTGGGGAGTGTATTGAAGTATGGAAGTAAAAAGTAGTTTAATTCCCTAAATTTAGAAAAAATCAATGGGAAGTTACTATGAATGCTTTTAGCTTCCCTATGCTTTTAGCTTCCCTATGCTTTGAGTTCAACTGTAGCAAACCTAAGGTTTAGAGAACCAATAACAAAGCTGTTGTAAGTCATTTTGTATGGTTTTTTTCTTTTTTTTTTGTTGAGATTTTTCCTATATTTACATAATGAAAAATGTTACATGGAAGCTGCTATGAATGCTTTTATGCCATGATCATGATTTATGAAAAGGCACATGCAAAGTTAGGCATAAAAGATTATGATCTCAGCTATTTTATGTTATGTTTTTGAAAGATTTATGCATGCAAAATTATGAGCTCAATTATGTTATATTTATGAAAGAGCATGTGACATGTCTAAGACCAGTAACGGATCACTTGAAAATTATGATTTACAGATATCACGGCACACCACATGGAAGGATGGATACACGAAGGTATAGGCTATCAGTTGAGTGGCCTTCTACTAAGTGTGTACTCATTATGATGGTCTTTTGCTTGATCATGGTCTAGCAATCAGGAAAGATCCCCACCGTAGGCAACTCTCATGCGGCCAAAGGATTAGCTTACGATGGTCTTTCGAGACAAGCCAACTTGCTTTGCTCAGGGTTTAAGAAATGCGGAGATGACCTATGGGGTAAATATGTTTTATAAGAAAATAATATTCATGAAAACTAGAAGGAAAGCTTTGATTGATTTACAAGTCTTAATTCATTTTAATTAATTTGCAAGTCTTTAATGATTTAAAGTTTATGCTTCAAGTTGATTGCTTTCCATTTATTGTAATTCTCAAAGTAATTATTCAGCATGATTTATTATGACTTGCAATTTATTCAAGTAAATTTTTTCAGCATAAATATTTATTTCATATTTTGTGTTTACTTACTGAGTCATGAAGCTCACCCCTTTCACCTGTACACTTTGTTTACAAAAATAGATGAGTATGACCCCTACATCATCTGTCTAGCTAGACCAAGGTTCGAGATGGCAATGACCTACCTACATCCAGTTTAGTCTCTTGGATTGGTTCTTATATATTTTTTTTTTTGGAATATAAAGTGACAAACTCTAATCTCTTTATAGTAAAATTATATAGTAAATAAACAATTTTAAATTTTCTTGCTGCACTTTATTGCCCTGTGATTATTTGCACCCTCTTCATTTTTCTCAAATTACGAGCATGACAAATCGGCTATCGACCGAATATCTTGGGTTGTTGTAATTTGTAGCACTAGGTCGAACAAGCATCGATTATCCATCAACCGAGGCTTTCGAGAAGTCCCCTCAATCGAACGGGTATCAACTAGTCATTGATCGGGACTCTATAAAATTTCGTCTCAAACTCATCCAGCGGGCTCGTTCGAACACGCACGCCATCCCCTGTTTTCTTCATGAAGTTGAACACAATCTAATTTATATCAGTTCTCCACCCCGAAGAAGATGATCTTAATTAAATGTCCTCTATGCCTGTCAAGAGTGGAAACGCTAGAACATCTATTTCTTAATTGTCATTTTCCAAGGTTTTATGGCTAGAATCTCCTTGGCCTCTCAACTCAAGTGCTTTAACATCCAGCAATGTTCTGAATAGATAATTGTTGTACAAATATTCACCTAAATAAATAGGCGAATAAATGCACGTTTTACTCGCAAGTGCACAAAATCAAAACGATAGTGTAGACGGCAAAAACAAGATCATTTCCACGAGGATTGGTAAACTATGTTTAAAAAGAAATTCCTAAAAAGATATTGTGAATGAAGAGAGATAAAATATTGAATTGAAATAATAAGAATAAAGGGCTAGAGCTTCGATATCCACCGCTAATTATACTAAAATATGGTAAACAATATGCACAATGCTACATTCATGTCAAGATACTCAATGTTTGCTAGCCTAAGGGCATGGGTGTATACTCTAAAAGCTATTGATCTCCCTATACAACGAGATTAGGCATGGGTGTATACTCTAACTCTCTTGTTTCTTTAGGGATTTAGTATGGGTGTATACTAAATTGTTCTCCAAGAAAGCATAAATCTATGGAGATCGACAAACACACTAAGACCTAGAATATGGTGTATATTCCGGTCTTGCATGTTGATTACCCAAAGAACCTGCAATTGGTTCTTTTGTCACTCTACTAGGCCCAGGACTCGATCATCCAAATGAACCTAGATAACACTCTACACATGTTATATGCATAAGATGATCAACCCACATATAACTCATATGAAGAACTAACAAAAACTCGAGATAAATCAATTAAGCATCAAAACATGAATTATAGCAAGACAAATTAAAACCTTAAAGAGACATGATTAGGGCTTCAATCGAGCCCTAATTAAAGTATTAGCTGCACATAATTCGGATGAAAATCATCCCCATAAGAAAATTACAAAGAATACTAAAAAGAAAGAAAGAACTAAGAAAAACCCTTATTTGAAGCCTTTGATTCTTCTCCTCAAGCTTGTGTCTTTCTTTTGAAGGACTTAGGGGAGTATTTATAGAGTTTAGGAATAACCCTAGTCAATTTCGTGCACCCTAGGAAGTCCAAAATCGAGTTGGAGTAGGTTTAGGATTTTTTTTCAAATCGGATCTGCTGACGTTACTGTTCACCGCGCAAAATCGCTCGAGCCACCTTGATAAGTCACTCGAGAGAACCTTATCTGCTTTAGGTTTTGCTTAATGATTTGTTCCTCTCTGAGTCCTCTTTCCAACGCCCTTAACCTTGCCTTAATCCAAGTTTTGAGCTAAGAGTTATGGCCAAAATAGTGCACAAGGGTCAAATGTTTAGCAGCTTTGCAACAGTTAATATGTTTTAAGCCCGAGTTGATAGAATTGACTTATTTTCTTTCAAAGCCTACAAAATAAGAGAAAAAGCACAAAAAAAAAAAAAAAAAAAACACAAAACATCATATTATAATGAAACTAAGGGATTACCATATGTGAATTAAAGGGTTTAAATGTGTAACATTCAGTACTTATCAATAATTATCATCTTACACCTTAATTCATTGCTTAACATTAATTCTAGTGATTTTTATTCATTCTTGTTATTTGCAGCAATTGTCTTGGATCTCATATGGCTTCATAGAAATAAGGTGGTCCGTGGAGAGGCCCTCCCTCCCAGCTCGATCAAATTGGCAAAAGAGGCAAAAAGACATAATTTAGAACATCTCAACGCTTGGACGTCTATCTTCTAGTCTAGATTAAAGAAGAAGAATCGGGTGCTCCTCCAAAGAAATGTCTCAAGATAAACTTTGGTGTGGTGATCCATGATTCTTTCTCTCTAGGTCCAGCTACATGTGATGCATCTGAAAAATATCTTTTTGATTGTGTAGAAATTTTCCTCCTAAGGACCCTTCTGTGGGAGAAGCTAGGGCCCTATTATTGGCTACTACCCAAGCAATGTTGGAAGGCTAAATAACATGATATTTCATAGAGACTTGCTAGATGTTGTCTTAACTATTCTTAACCAGAATTGCCTTATAGGCTAGCCATTAGTATGATATATTGTTGAATTTCACCAACTCCTAAGTTTGATCCATGTCCGGTCTATTTGCAAAGTCCATCGCAGTGTCAATTGGCTTGGCCTGCAAATAATGGGCCACCAATTCTAACTTAAGTGGATGCATTCCCATTTCTTTCCCTCTCCTATTGAACGTAACTCCCATTAGTGACATCAATCCTCCCCTTTTAAAAAAAAAAACGAAAGAAGTTTGTGGTAGGTGAGATAAAATGTACAAGGAAAATGAATCAAGGCTTAACATGGACAATATTCATACACTACAAGAAAATTCCCACCTGCTTATTGGCGGCGGCTTCTTAGCATTGACTTAAAAAAAGTCAACGCTAATATTAATTTCTTTTTACTAGTAGCATCGATTTTTACATTGACGCTAATAGTCGATTATTAGCGTCAATGGTAAAAAGTTGATGCTAATAAGCCCTTCTTAGCGTCAACTTTGGTGTCGATGCTGATACGATCGACATTGATGGATGGATTTCTTATAGTGATACTAACAATTTTGATAATCACAAAATATATTTCTATTTTTTTTTTTGGAAATGATCAGTTAACCTTCTTCTATTTTGAATTCATTCCAATTGAAAGATTATTTTATTTTGTTGTGGACGTATTTTTTAGAACATAAAACTTAACTGTTAATTGGAATTATGGAACCAATTGTAGAGAATTGATAATAATGGGCTACACAATCAGGGCTAACCCTTTTCATACTCATCAATACAAAAAAGAAGTGTTAGATTTATTTAATATAAATAAATAAAATAATTATTTTGGATATTTCAAATAATTATGAATTATATTTACTTTAAAGATTTGGTGGTTACAAAAGAAACGAATATGTTATTTAAGTTTTTGTGGTTACAAAAGAATTAATATAATATTATAGTATCCATTAAAATTGGTTTTGGTGGTTACATTTTGTGACCATTGGATCAAATGATTTTGGATCATTAGATGTGTCGAAAAATTATTATAAATATGACCCTATAGTCATATGCAAATGACACACACAAGCATATAATTTTTTTTATTGTTTTTTACTAATTTCTTTTGTGCAAATTCTCCATAAGGGTGTTTCTTATTATTCTAGAAAGTGCTATTCTAGAGTAGCATTGGGCTTCATTGTATCCTGGAAACTATTTTGTCAAATCCCTTAGCACTAAGAAAGGGGACAAAATACGTTCTAAAGATATTGTCATCGTGATCAAGCCTTGAAGTCCTAATTATTTTATTGCTTATTTTATTGCCTTCATATTTCCATATTTTCATTATATTTATCCAACAGTTTAGAACGTATTTTGATATATGGAGGCATTGTCATCATTTAGAGTGATGAATTAATTAGACTTCATCTTGATCTCTTTGACGGGCAAAAGAATATTTTATTCATCGATTTTGTTTTACAAAGTGAAATTTTATATACATGCTTTAGGACAAAATTTTTTTGCTAATTAAATTTTCTTGTTCTCTAGTAAATATCTATTCATTTTTCCTTTTTGTCTTTTACATTAAAATAGAGGAGAATGTGCGAAAGTCACACAAAAGACATTGTTTGGCATATGGCTGAGAGAGGCATGGAAATAAGAGAATTTTTTCGAAAAAACATAACTGGCAAAGAAAGTTGAAGCGGAACACCCAGATATATCAAACATGCTCATATTCTCGAGTATGCGGAGGTATGATGATTCAAATATTTGTTTATTTTTTGAATAGTACTACAACTATTGAGCAATAGAATTGGTTTTAGTATGTATTTCCTCATTGTTTAATTATATCATAAAAATGAACATAATTGAAAGTGGCTATCTGAATGAATTTTTTTTTTTTGAGTAATTATTCCATGTAATTACATGCATAATATTGATGGTATTGTTTAAAATTATTGGATTTTCTTTTGTGCTTAAATCCAACTATATATATATTATTATACTAATATATATATATATATAAATTGTTTTCTAAGAAATTTTAAAATATGCTATTTATAATTTTTTGAAGATGCATGTTATAATGTTTATAATTCTTTATGAGACATGACCTTAGTATGATTGCACATGAGGCACATATGTTCATATTTATTATTGAATCATGTGATCATGATAAGCTAAGCATTAAGGTTATATTGTGAAGATGAATTTTTTTTGTAACATGTGTTTACAAATTCATGGAATAAATTCTCATTACACCTAAAAAAAAAATGACTTGGACTTTCTAAATCTTTGAAGAGATTGAAAGTGTGGGGGTCTCTAACTTATATTGGAAGATTGTTTCTTATAAGACCAAGATTTAATTCTAAAAATTGTTTATATATGTTTTATTGGTTATTTTTGTAATAACATGAAATGATATATTTAAATTGTTGGATGATGAGAAAATTGAGGATATTATTTGTACACCTAGTAATTTGATTATAATGTTTATATTATCATTTATTAGTGTAACGACCTGCCCCGACACGCCAATGCCATATAATAAAATAATAGCACGCACGTAGAGCGGCGCCTTACGCTAAACCTGAATATATATTTGAGCCAAAAAGCTCAAATTATAGAACCTGTAAAATTTGACATCAACATAGCCAAATCAATTTGGCTAAACCTGTAACATATCAAAATAGTTCAACATCACATCAGAGATCATGGATCTCGCAGCGGAATATTAATTCTACATAACACATCAGAGCTGACAAAAGATATATATCTTGTTAAGGATTACATTGTATCATTACATACAAAACATTGCCTAATCACAAGTGCCTCATGCGGCACAATCTCAAAAGAAATACATCATAAGTGTCTATGTGCTACAAAAATGATGTATACAAAAAAAATGACTAACAAATTTGTCAAACAAAACCCAAGGCACACACAATGGCCTCATCCATAGTAGCCTAGGTACAAGGCTTCTGGGTCCTCTTTTTCTTCTACCTCATTTCTTGCATCGACAGTACCTTATGAAATTGCGGGGTTAACCACAATAACATAGGCGGATATGTGAGTCCACATTC
>FXXK01000932.1:57246-92086 GCA_900184695.1 Betula pendula | reverse complement strand
TCAGTAGTATAAGAAATTACTAACTTTAAACAATGCGCCGTTTTTAAGTTTCTACTATGAGTTTACGATAATATAATTTAGCCATACACATATTCAATGCATTCCATAACCTCAAGCAACACATAAGCATACATGCATCTAGGTAAGGAACAATTCCTAGACTTCCATATATTTTGCATACATATACGTCAATATCATTCTCATGTAATATACATCATAATCATCAATACAACACTCATGCAATACATGTTCATACATCTTTACATTCATTATTCTTATACCTAGTCATAAGTACTTACATTCATTCATCTCGTACATAGTCATCCAGACTTACATTCATTCTTCTCATACGTGCTCATACATCTCTTTCATTCATTATTCTTTCTTAGTTTCTTTATTTTATTTTCTTTCTCTTTCTTTCTTCTCTTTTTTTACTTTAGTTACAACACTGTGGTCCATACACTCACATGTGTTGAGGTCCGTACACCCGCTATTATTTTTAACACCGTGGCTCGTGCACTCACATGTGTTAGGGTCCATACACCCACTATTATTATTAACATTGTGGTCCGTACACCCAATATCATTCTTAACAACACTGTGGTCCGTACACTCACATGTGTTGAGGTCCGTACACCCAATATCATTCTTAACAACACTGTGGTCCGTACACTCACATGTNTTTCTTTATTTTATTTTCTTTCTCTTTCTTTCTTCTCTTTTTTTACTTTAGTTACAACACTGTGGTCCATACACTCACATGTGTTGAGGTCCGTACACCCGCTATTATTTTTAACACCGTGGCTCGTGCACTCACATGTGTTAGGGTCCATACACCCACTATTATTATTAACATTGTGGTCCGTACACCCAATATCATTCTTAACAACACTGTGGTCCGTACACTCACATGTGTTGAGGTCCGTACACCCAATATCATTCTTAACAACACTGTGGTCCGTACACTCACATGTGTTGGGGTCCGTACACCCAATGCATTAGTCCCTTATTTTCTTATTCGTAGTTTTAACTCATTGTTTGCGTTCTTGTTTCATCACTTCTTCATATCACATTCTCAACATACATTAACAGTTTATTTACATCTCAACATTCATATGCAACATTCATGCCAATTTATTAAAAGTATACACTCTTTGTTTTCACAATCATACCTTGTTTAACCTCATTTCCTTAACACATTCTTATCACATTTCAAAACATAACTCATAACACAAGTAAATCCATCAAACTACAATATAGTCGTGTTATCTCATAAAATATTTGGTTCGAATTTCACATATAATTACTACACTTTAAACTACTTCTCAATTCTTTTTCTTTTCCATAAGCATATAATTTACTAAACCATTTAATTCTAAAAGCATTTAAAAGTATAGTATCATCCTTAGTAAGTAATTATACTTACCTATCCGTGACGTTTGAGAAGGATCCTACAACTCAAGCACAACTGCAATGTAGTATTGTGCCAAGCATTAAACTCATATTTACAATGCAACTTTAATCCTATTATAACCCGATAGGACCTAAACACAACTTATAGCAAACATCCATGAATCCCATGGAAATTTTGGGTTAAAAAACACATTACATGTAATTAACCCATATAAACCATAATCCTATTGTTTAAATGCTAAAAGCCCTAAATTAGCTAAAACTATAAAAATTGGGGTTTATGCCCATACTTTAACCATTGGCAAAATTGATGTTTAAAATCCAATTAATCAATAACCCAATACTTAAATAGTGTGTAGGAATTTACAATACACAAAAACCCCAAGCTAATTTCGAGAATTTAGCCACATACCCAAATTTGGCCTAATTTTGAGAAATTTAGGGTTCCACGAAATTACCTCAATTTAATCGGTAGATTTGAAGCTTTAACGTCAATAATCGCTACCTGTAGCTTGAAAATGATGGAAGTCCAAGATTTTATCCAACACCCAAGCTAATTTCGAAACCCGCATTAAAGAGTGCAAGAAGAGATAAGGAAAATGGCGTGAGTGAAAGAAAGAGAGAGACTTACAGTTTCAGACAAGAGAAACCGAGCATAGGCCAAATCCTGGCATTTCATCTACATTGCCGTGATCATCTTGGAAGCCAAAACTCAACCTCTCGTGAAGTAGCAAGAGAAATGAGGGTGTTGAAAGAGAGTCAGGCGTGAGTTAAAAAAATGAGAAGGGAAAAATGGGTTCTAAACTTTGAACCATGCGTGGGCCCTCACACCAAGTGGGAAAAGTCAAAGAGCAAGACACATGCCCTCCCAAATGACAAGCTCACGTGAAGATGGGGAAGAATGAGTGTGTAGGTGTGAGTGGATAAGGAATGAGTGGTCCAAATTTGCACTTCTTGCATAAGTGAAGGTGAGAGAAAGATGGGCCAAAAACTTATAACTAACCTTTGAGCCTACATAGTTGATTTAACTCTCTTTTTCTTTTGGGCTTCACACTAAGACTTATAATATAAAATTAAGCCATCTTATTTTATTTAATCTTACTAAACCCATTAAATAATTTTTTGGGTATTACAATTAGTATAGAGTAACCCTCAATGAATAGAAGATATTAGAAGTTTTTCTCCTAATTTTAACATGAATAGTATGGAAGAAGTTGATGTGATCCTACAGATCATGATTGTGAGGATAATCTATAGTTTACCCTTGACACAATTTCATTACATTGAGAAAGTGATCAAGAAATACTGTCATGAAGACCAAAAGCCAGTCTCAACTCCATATGATACAAGTCATTAGAAGGTGTAAATCACAACTAGAGTATGTTAGTGTGATTGGGAGACTAATATATGTTATGCATTGCATTAGAATTGATATAACATTTGCTATTGGCATGCTAAGTAGATTTACTAGCAATCCAGGTAAAGAACACTGGGATGATATCCCTAGAGTTCTAAGATACCTGATGGAGACTATGAATTATTCCACATTATCAAAAAGAACCCGTTGTATTAGAATAATACAACGATGCAAGTTGTAGAATCTAATTCTAAGTCTACAAGAGGATATATCTTTACATTAGAAGGGGTTGTGATCTCATGGGAATCAAAGAAGCAAATATGTATAACTCATTCTACTATGGAATCTGATTTTGTTGCTTTAACAGCTGCATGAAAATAAGCGAAGTGACTTATAAATTTGTTGGTAGACGTACCACTTTGGACAAAGCCATTTTCTGTTGTGACGATTTATTGTAATAGTGAGTCAACCTTGCGAGTAGCTACAAGCAAGACGTACAACAATAAATCAAGGCATATTAGCCTAAAGCACAATTATGTGCATGAATTACTCGATGATGGAGTAATCACAGTTGAATATGTAAATGAATCTCAAAATTATGCGGATTCGCTAATAAAGGACACTGCAAGGGAAATGATTTACAAAACATCTAAGAGAATGAGGTTAAGGTCTATAAAGTGAAATCCCCTACGATGGGAACCCAACCTCGGTTTTGAAATACAGGCGAGGTTCAATAGGTATTAACAAGTCGATAGAGTGATTATGATTAAAAATACTATAAATTTTAAAAGGACTTATATCCTTTTAAAACCTTAGTTCCATATAGATGTATTATAGTGTTATAATGTTTCTGGAGACTAAAGGATGAGTTTAATTCTTAATAAAGTTCATAGACAAAATTGTCGGGGTGAAACAGGATCACCTTAGATGAACTTACCTATGTGAAAGTAGAAGTGGGGCCGCTTCCTATGGTTTTGACCATACCTAGAGCTCTCATGAAACTGGGATATTGCACAGGGCCATAAAAGTGCAGGCAAAAAGAAACACCTGGAGAATCATAAAATAAACGCGTGTAATATATCCGGTTAGTCTAATAGGGTCATCAGTTCAAGATTCGTTCACTGATCACCTTGACATAGTCTTGATATATTTACATTAGGTAGAGGTTCAAGTCCAAAAGACACTTTCATTGAAGCGACTTATTTTCACCAAAATGCACAAAAGTTTTTTATTTTACTATTTTCAAAATTATTTGAAATAGTGGGAGATTGTTAGATTTATCTAATATAAATAAATAAAATAATTATTTTGGATATTTCAAATAATTATGAATTATATTTACTTTAAAGATTTGGTGGTTACAAAAGAAATGAATATGTTATTTAAGTTTTTGTGGTTACAAAAAAATTAATATGATATTATAGTGTCCACTAAAATTGGTTTTGGTGGTTATATTTTGTGACCATTGGATCAAATGACTTTGGATCATTGGATGTGTCGAAAAATTATTATAAATACGACTCTATAGTCATATGCAAACGACACACACAAGCATATAATTTCTTTATTGTTTCTTACTAATTTCTTTTGTGCAAATTCTCCATAAGGGTGTTTCTTGTTATTCTAGAAAGTGCTATTCTAGAGTAGCATTGGGCTTCATTGTATCCTGAGAACTATTTTGTCAAATCCCTTAGAATTAAGAAAAGGGACAAAATACGTTCTAAAGAAATTGTCATCGTAATCAAAGCCTTGAAGTCCTAATTATTTTATTATTTATTTTATTGCTTTCATATTTCCCTATTTTCATTATATTTATCCAACAAGAAGTCCTCCCAATCCTGTTAATCTTAGATCTCTCATGCATATTACTAGCAAAATGACCTAATAATAAACTACCTAATTCCCTCGCATAAAATTTTATGCGTACACCATGAGATCGAAGAATGGATTTAGTTCCATACTTAGCCATCAATATGTTGCTGTTGCACCACCAAAACAGAAGTTCTGCTGTTAAGATCTGATGAGGCAAGCAAGTCTCCGATAATCCCCAGCTCTGGAAATTCACTCCATTCTGCAAGCCCTGATGTCTGTGGAGACTCTATGTTATGTCGTCTACCAACAATAATAAGGTCATACTCGTCCACCATAGACCGAACTATTAATGCTGTCTGAGGCCCATCTTTCACCATCTCCTCTAGGAATATCACATATTCATCACCAACATTGTTAAGTTTAACATCCTTCAATATCTCATTGTCAAGCAATTTGTCCCAGCGAGAATCAATTTCACCGCTAGAGGCAACAAAGTGAACCACAGTCAGGGTGATATTTGAGTTATTGGCCATGCGTTTGGCAAAAGTCAGTGCCTCTCGATCGTCATTACCTCCTAAGAAGATCATGGCAACAGAATAGGATGACCCTGATGAAACCATTGAACGGCTGAAATGACCACGGTCAACGAGGATCCCAACAGAGCAGGGGGCTAGTTCAAGCACACAACAATTTAAGGTCCTTATAGTATTGTCCTCTGATTCAACAGAACCGCCAATGGACCATTTTCGGTGGAACGGGAGTATTATAAAAGATGAGAGTTTGTCCAATCCAAGGATGCATATGTCCTCATGCATGAACTTGGGTGGAGAGATTGCTGTGAAGACGTTTACTGATACAACACCCTGATTTTCTCGTTCAAAATGATTGAAGGCGAGAATGATATTCTCCGAATAGGAACTATTATTGGACACAGTCTTTTTTTGCATTTGGTGGGAAATAAAAATGGGAGAGGCTCGACCAATTAACTCGATAAGGTGAAGCACATAAACAGCAAGGGGCCTTTCACTAGATGGGCACGAGACTTCAAGTAGTTTTGTTACAGCAGCAATGTCATCTTGCCTGTGAATGCACGCTAGGACTCTAAGCTCCGCATTGCGTCTGCAATGCATAATATCTCTTTTTTGGTAGCCTGCATATTTCCTTGAAGGTTGGTACAGGTACTTCACCAGGAGTGGTGCGAAAATTGCAATCAATAGGAGGCTAACACATGATAAAGCGTATGCCTGGTCTTCCATGGTCTGCACTTAAATGAGAAACCCATCAGGTGATTTTGTTCAAGAAAGCAATGGTTTTTTACTACTAAACATTCTGTGCTAAAAAATGTATTTTGCAATATAGTATGATGTTTCCATAAGATCAATTTTTTCTTTCATTCTTAATTTCAGAGCAATATTCATTTCTTATTGGGAAAAGTCTACATAGATTCATGGAGTTAAAGGGTCTTACATGTATTTGGTCTAAAAGTCAATTTGAAAAATAAAAATTTTTTAAATATAGGAATAATCATTTAGGGAGTTACATGGGATTGTTATACATATAAGTTATCTAGGATTTTATTTGTCATATTAGAGTTACATATGATGTAAAAGAGTGAGTTCAATATTGGAAAAGAGTAATTTTAAATACTCAACTCTTATCTCACTAGGCTAATGTGGTAGTACTCATCAACCTTTTAATTTTTTTTTTCTATTTTAATAAATGCTGATCTAATGGCTGATGACACTATCGCATTAGTCTAATAGGATGAGAGTTGAGTAGGATGGGAGTAGGGTTGGAAAATTAGAAGCATCATTGTATCTTATAAGAGTAATGTTATTTAGTAAACTATTATATGATTACCGTACAATTGGGATAACGTGACAGTGAAAATCAAACCTTTTGTTTTTTTTTTTTTTTTTTTAAAGTGCTGATTTAAGGGCTGATTTTCATTACTACATTATCAGATTATATGATAGTTGTATACTAGTATACTAAATAGCATTAATCATATTAGAAATACTCATATACGATTTAGTCATTATTCTCAAATGAGTGGAAAAAAAAAATTTGGTGTGTTTATCCTCTTCTCCACTAATTATCTTCTGTAGAATATTGATCATGCATGTATTTTAACCTTCTTGATTTCCAACAAATTGGTATCAAACCCACTTATGGTGAGAAAATAAAATGGAATGATTCCATTTCAAATGCCCCAGTTCACGAAAGGAAACTATGAGTAATATTACATACTAAATCTCATCCTACTGGGCTAATATGGCAGTGTCTATCAACCTCTATAGAAAATGGGAAAAAAAAAAAAACTAAGGGCTGATAGACACTACAACATAAGCCCAATGGAATAGGAGTTGACAATTTATAATTACTCGGCAACTATATATCCGTTTGAAAGTAAATCTTGGGATCATAAGATTGTGGAGAGATCGTTGACAAAGGTTTTAGGGAGCTAGAGAACAAAGGTTCCTTATCTCAAACTGAAAATAAGTCTTTACAAGGTATAGACTTAAAAGAAGGATCGAAAGGCCATCATGATTATCCATCAATGCTTGGCTGATGGCATGTTACAAAGAGTTGTTAAGCAACTATTTCCAAGCAAACTTTGGGGATTCTTCAAAACTCTTATTAAGGAGTTGATAAATTAAACAATTTTTTTCCTCTTAACTTTGCGAATTATGCTAATTTGAAGCTAGCCTTGCGTATGAAGGACTCTTAATCAAGTTCATATTATTTTTCCAGAGTGTTGGCCATTGTGAATCAACTAAAGAGGTATGGTAGAGATTTAAATAATAGAAGGGTTGTTAAAAAAAAAAAAAAAATCCTCCGTTGATCATTAGATCCCAAATTCAACTATATTGTTGTTGCCATCAAAGTTTAAAGATCTACATGCCACAATCATTGATCAACTCATGGGATCATTATAATATCATGAAAAGGAAGGATTAAAAGAAGAAGCAAGAGCCTTTAGAGCAAATGCTAAAAGCAAAGTTCTCTCTAAAGGAGAAAGAAGATCGATATGGAGGAAACCAAAGCACTTGAGGACATGGAAGAGGAAGAGAAGAATGAGCGGGTTACACTCCGTCCAACAAAGAAGAAAGAGATCAAAACTCATATAAAACAAAGAGGGCGTGGCAAAAAAAAAAACAATTTAAGGCTACAAGGAAGAAGGTATGACAAATTTAAAATTGAACCTTATTATTGTATGTCAAAAGGGAAAACTTCCCTTATTATCCTCAATCTACTAAGCAATTTGCAATCTCCCCTTCCCAATTTTTCAATTTGGTTAATTAATGTATTACTGATATATTATTAGGGTTGCAATGTCCACTTTTCTTCCCTAATTTTTTTTATTTTTTATTTTTTTTAAAAATACTTATCCTACCAATGCGAAAGGAATGAAATGTAGGTTGGAATTAAAAAGGGTACATGTTTGCTCCATGTAAAAATAAGGTAGTCATCTTAATCTATATTAGAGGCACCTAAAACGGAACCAAAAAGAAAAAGATAATTTCATTTTCTAGGAAAAAAAAAAACGAGGGCAGAGAGAGTGAGAGAGAGAGAGAGAAAAGAAAGATAGTCACCTCGTTATCCCTGAAAAATGTATAGAGAGCGAGTTGGACTTCACCTTTGCAACTCAATAATAGAGCTAGTGCCAGAGCATCATTTAAGGGCATTTTGGAGTACAAGGGAGGAACCAAACAAGCCACCATTTTGGCCAAAAAAGTCAAAACAAGGAGGATTCCGTTGATTATCGTGAAATTGTTATCGAATTTGATTAAACTCACATCTGTTCTCATCCCACACGTAGTCACGAAGAGTGGTAGCAAAATGTCCAAGCTGAAGGTATTGAACTTGTTGACAATGGTTGATCCTAAAGGCGGTCCATCTGGTATTGCCAAACCCAGAATGAAAGGTCCAATGATTAAAGTCTGGCCAAAAAAATGAGAAAGATACCCGAAGCCAAGGACCATTAGCATGATGGCATGAATGTATGTGTCTTTGATAGGCCTGCCTTTCGGTGTCTGCCTGATTACCCAAATCATTGCTGGTCGAATTGCAAATACAACGACAATAACGTAGATAATCAATGCTCCTAAATCTGTAGCTGCTATCAGTCCACCTTCCTCCTCGTTAATTCTAGTCAAGTTGGCAACAACGATAAGAAACACGCTTAAGATATCGCTTACCAATGCCGTAGATAGGGCTAATCGACCCAGTTCAGAAGTCAGGATCTTAAGGTCCTCAAGAAGGCAAACAGTGACTGGAAATGGACTTAGACAATGTGTTGCTGTTATAAATGGAATCATATATGCTTCTTCGTCATTTAGCTTATAATATCCTCTAAGTTTTACTTGGACCAAGAGGCCAATTACTAAAGGCGACAATATGCATACAACACCGGTATACAAGGCTTTTCTTCCGCTTCTATTTATCACTCCTAAATCCATTTTCACCCCACTCAGAAACATAAAAAATATGTAACCCCATATAGACACCATACCAATTATTTCCTGACTTTTAATGGTAAACAAAACATGTTTGAATATTCCGAAGCGTCCTAGGAGAGAGGGACCGAGGATCATGCCAACCTGGTCCGCATAAGATCAAGGCACTTGTTCAGTATGTTAAAATAAAAAAGATCTAGTCTCCAACTCAACATTATAAATCTGATCAAATATATGTAAATATGTGCAAATTAATAAGAGCACGTACAAGAAGTTGAGTGCTGAACTTGGAGACTCCATAACGCCTAAGAATGTAATGGAAGGCTTGGGTGATGGTGAAAATGAGAACCATCTGCAGCTGAATCAGTGGCACCGTATACGGCATACTCCCGGAACGAATGTAGTTCCACACGCCGTGTGAATTCAGCATCGGGGGTAAATCAGTACATTCGTTTATTGTGTTCATGCGGGTTGCATTAATAACAAAGGTATTGCTTCCTGACATGGATGCCGGTGTCTGCTTAATTCTCTTGTTATTTTCACACAGAAATTTGATGTCTGTCCACTAATTCCTCAACTCAGAATTTATATGTACAACGAATCTTACTGCCAGCTGTTTTAGGACACTAGAAATATTCAATATCCATCGTCTTATGGTTGCAATCTGGTTATCAATGTGATTAACATATATACATTCAGCAATCTGGCAGACTGAAAAAGGGTTTTGAGCTGACTTAACCGTACAAACGAAATCATATGAAACGGTGTTGAAGATGGTCGTACATACCTCTCAGTCTTCTTTGCTGGAAGGTATCAATATTGCTTTCATCTAGATTTAGGCCAGCGCTGGCGTTTGTTAAACCTGTTGATTCTTATTGTTACCGCCAATTAAGAAGACCGAAAAGATAAGGTTGTTAGTTAGTTGTTGAATGTATTGTTTAGAATATAAAATACAATCTGTCTGTAGCGTACCAACGTTATACAAGCTCCACCTAAAAGTTGAAGAGGTTGAAGGAGTTGGGTCGAGTCCATTGGTGGGCGCCCCGATTAGCCCTGCATCTGGCCGGCCCAACTTTTTAACAATTCAACGTAAGGTTGTCTCAATTATAAGTTGGGCTATCAATTTTTTATACAATCTGTGAATTCAATACAAAATTTATTAGGTTTGGGTTGAGGAATTTAACCTGTTTAATTAAATAGGTCGGGTTAGACTTGACCTATAGTCTTATATTCATGTCTTGATACAACCCGAACCTAACATGCGACATTTAAGGTTAACAATTTTTAACACGAGCCCAACACAAAATTAGTGGATTAAAATTGAAAGGTATGATCCGTTTAATTTTTATGCCTATATATATTTGACACGACACAACTCGAATTCAATATAGAATATAAATTGCCACCCCTAATTATAAGGGGTGTGATACAATTAGAACTTGTTCAAAAGGATATCTTTTGACTTGCTTCAAGGATGTGCGGAAGTAATTCGGCCTTTATTTTTCACTTTATTTCATCTTCCAATATTTTTCCTTTTGAGAATGGGTGCCTGACTGTTCTTACAAATCTTCTTGTCCTTATATATAGCGAATAGATGACAGCTCGATCCGGATAATTCATTGTTGCTTTCATAATTAAGGGAGAAAAAGAAAAAGAAAAAAAATCATATTTCAATTTGGTACTTTATGTCATGTAGCGTGCTTGGAAAATTGAGATTTATCTCCTAGAAAATTACTTCAAATAAAAAAAAGAAAAAGAAAAAAGAATCCCTTGTAATTGACGGTCCAAATTCATGTTATTTGTCGCACTATAGTGCAAATGTCATGCAGTAGAAGGTTTTTATCATTTTCTAGTATGATCTGTTATAGTAGGAGTCCATGTCAATAAAAAGTCTATCTCCAATAAAGATTTTATCTGCACCGCTATCGGTTGTAATCTTTTATATTGAAGTGTGATTCAATCATAGAAAATTAGGCAAAA
The DNA here is from genome assembly GCA_900184695.1 of Betula pendula. NCBI lineage: Eukaryota > Viridiplantae > Streptophyta > Magnoliopsida > Fagales > Betulaceae > Betula > Betula pendula. Next base: position 81,064 of record FXXK01000932.1, on the reverse strand, counting down.
AAAAATTATGCTCAAACTTTATATTTGTCAAAAGGTCTATGTTCCCTCTAATCTAAAGGTCTAGCAGGTTCTTTAGATGAACCTAAAGGTCTAAGTTTCTTCTAAGAACCTAACACATATTCCATTACGTATTTGACAAATTATTCTTGTAACAACCTCTATATATGACTGCTAGAATATACGAAAAATATAATATATTTTCTATATATTCTATATTTGAATGATTTTGTAATATTCTCTATTTAGGTTGAATGTAATCAAATCTGAGAGATTTGGTTACCATACTTATATTAATATTTACCCTATACTCTATAAATATGGACCTTTGTATTGTAGACAAACATCAAGTTAATGAGCACAATGTAGCCCTAAGGGCTCTTCAGAGTGGTAGACGTAAGCATCTAACGACACCAAACCATCCGTAATTTCTTATGTCTCATTCTCTCTCTTTCTTCCGCTATTATTCTCATAATTTATATTTCCGCACATATTTTAACATTGTATCAGAGCTATGGTTTAATTCTTGGGATGAGTGTCTTGATGTGTTTGGTTTGGAGTTGTGTTCTATGGCTGCTCTAGAGCAACTCTTGTACGCGTGATACTCTTGAAAATATAAAAAGACTCACAAGCGATGGGGAGTTGGGCTAATGTGGGGAGACTCACAAGTGAGGGGCAGATTTTTGTTAGTAAGTTGTGAGTGTTGTATCTCACATTGAGAAATCATAAAGAAAAAGAGTAGTTAATATACTTAAGTGGATTCAAGTCCATAAGTTTAGGCTTTTGGGCTAGCATGGTGTCCAAATATATATATTAATGTACTATTGGTAAAATCAGCCAAAACTCCGCGGTCATGCGCTGCCATCAGATCTTGCCACTGCCTTCACACGCCACCATCGTTACTGTTTTCGGCCAAACTACCACAAAAAGTGCTTCTCCAACCCCAGATTGGTGGATTTGAAAAATTTAGGCCTAGTACAGAAACGCACGTGCTCCAACGCGCCTCTTGAAGCTGTTGCCGTCTTTTTCACGCGCCATAAGGATCCAGCGCGTGGATTACATGCGCCACACAGTACCACTGTGCGTCAGTCCAGTCCAGATCCGGTTCAGGTAAAACCGGCGCACATCAGTCTCAATTTCAGTCCGATTTTCCCTTTTTCAGGCCGGTTTACTGCCGGTTCAGACCGATGCAATCTGTTTCAGTATATCTTCACCCCCGTTTCAATGGGTTCACAGCCGGTTTTCAAGTGGACCACATCCCTTTTGGAAGTTTGGCATTTAGTTGGCTTTTTTTGATTTTAGGGTTCATATTCGGCCCTATTTTGTTGTGATCTGCGGTACAATTGGTGAATCTTGGCACAATGTGGTTTAGCTCCTCACGGGATTTGATGGCTAGTTTCTGTTACTATTCCTTCATTGTCAGTTGCAGCTTGGGTCTTTTAATGGATTATCTCAGTTTTTCGGTCGTGACATAATGTGATTTGGCCCCTCATGGGATTTGACAGCTAATTTCCGTTACTCATTCCATCATTGTCAGTTGCGGCTTTGGGTTTTTTTAACGGATTGTCTCCGTTTTCCGGTCATCACTTTTACCCTTTCTCGCCGGCACCGCTTTGATCCAACTACCGACTTCGGCTGCATTTATATTCCTTTTTTATTTTTAAACTCAAGCTTACAGGATCTTCTACCTTAAATTTGAGGGGGGATGTTAGAAAATACGAAAAATATATTATATTTTTCATATATTCCATATTTGGGTGATTTTGTAATATTATTTATTTAGGGTTAATTGTAATCAAATATAAGAGATTTGATTACCATACTTATATTAATATTTACCCTATACCTTATAAATAGAGACCTTTGTATTCTAGACAAACATGAAGTTAATGAGCACAATGTAGCCCTAAGGGCCCTTCAGAGTGGTGGACGTAGGTGTTTAATACCGAACCACATGTAATTCTTTGTATTACATTCTCTCTCTTACTTCCACTATTATTCTCATAGTTTATATTTCTGCACATATTTCAACAATGACGACTTAAATGAGTATTAGGGAAAAGCTTGGGAAAAAGATGATATGAGAGTTTCATTTTCATTTCATCTAATTGTTGTGAGGCAGGCACATATATGAAACATAAGCCATAAATTAAATTGTGGCAAAAACGCAATTAAAAGAAAGAAAGAAAAACAAAGAATTTATATATCCTTTATTTATTTCCCTTCCTCAAACCTAGCGTAAGTAGGTGTAAAATCTTCACCATCAGAAAATTCGCTGGTCACCTTTGAAGCAAAATATTTGCTTATACTAGAAATTGGTAAGCTGGGAATGGTCTGTAGCGGGCCATGGCCGCCAGCTTCTTGCGGCTGTTGCTGCACCACCAAAACTGAAAAGCGAGCCTCTAAATTGGATAGCATGTCTCCTATCACCCCAAGCTCAGGGCATTCACTCCATTCTCTAGTTAGGCCTGAAATATGCGGTGAGTTGAGTGTATGGTACCTATTACAATGTAAATTAAATGATTAAATTTACTATTTTTTATGAACTTATTCCCTAAATTGTCACACATTTTGCAATGTCATCCTTCAAAATTCAAAACCTCTCAATTTTGTGTATTCAAATTTGAATTTTTTTTTTCAATTTCACCTAGTTAGGATTTTTCGTTAAATCCTTTCAAAATTTTCAAAATACTCTTATTTTTTTTCTTTAAAAGATTTCAAAGATTCAGGCATTTGTATTTTTGGAAACTCTGTTAAATCATAACCAACGCCTTAATCCTTTTAATTTTTTTTTGAGTTAAATACAGTTTGTCCCCCCAAAGTATATTCACTTTTTCAATTTGGCCACCGAAGTTTAAAAACTAACAATGTACCCCCGCAAAGTTTCAAGATTTTTTAATTCGGCCACTCTGTCACTTTTTGATTGAATTAGATCATTTGCGCGGCACATAGGATTTTTTGGGGGGTGAAAATATCTAAAATACCCCATTTGGGCCCTTGAGGGTGGCCAAACTACCCCCGTGGGCCATGGGGGCTGCTTGCCACCAAACCCATTCTGGCATTTGTGGGTTTGGTTTCGGGCCACCCCCATTTGGGCCCTTGGGGGTGGTCAAACCACTCCCATGGGCCATGGAGGTGGCGAGCCACCTCCATTCCGGCCAAATGGGGGTGGTTCCGCCACCCCCTTGGCCAAAACGAGGTGGTCGAGCCACCCTCATTCCGGCTAGATGGGGGTGGCCGAGCCACTCCCAAATCCTTTGGGTGGTTTCAGTCACCCCTATTTGGGCCATTAGGGGTAACCAAACTACCTTCATGGGCCATGGGTATGGCCGAACCACCCCCATGAGCCATGGGTGTGGTTCACCACCCCTATTCCGGTCAGATGGGGTGGGTTCGACCACTCCATTTGGGCTTTTGGGGGTGACTCGCTACCTTCATTCCGGTTAAATGGGGGTGGTTTGGCCACCTTCTTGGCCAAAACGGGGTGGCCGAGCCACCCCGATTCCGGCCAAATGGGGGTAGTTTGGCTACCCCTTAGCCAATCCAAACCCTTTGGGGTGGTTTCAGCCACCCCTATTTGGGTCCTTGGGGGTGGCCGAACCACCCCCATAGGCCATGTGTGTGGCTCACCACTATGGGCTATGGGTGTGGCTCACCACCCCCATTTTAACCAGATAGGGTGGGTTTGGCCACCCCATTGGCCAAATGGGGGTGGCCGAGCCACCCCCAAACCCTTTAGGAGTGGTTCGGCCACCCCTATTTGGGCCCTTGGGGGATGGCTCATCAACCCCATTCCGGCCAGATGGGGGTGGTTTGGCCACCCCCTTGGCCAAATCGAGGTGGTCGAGCCACCCCCAAACCATTTGGGGGTGGTCGAAACCACCCCCAAATGGCCAATGGGGTGGGCGTAGCCACCCCAATTTTCCTCTTTTTTTGTTTTTTTTTTCCTAATTTACTATTGTTGTTTTAAAAAAAAAAAATTGGAAAAAGACCAAAATGATCCTTATTCTATCAAAGAAGACGGCTGAACGTGACGAAGTGGCAACATTGAAAAATCTTGAAATTTTGCGAGGGTACATAGTCAGTTTTTAAACTTCGGTGGCCGAATTGAAAAAGTGGGTATACTTTAGGGGGACAAATTGTATTTAACCATTTTTTTTCTTAAGGAAAAAAAATGGTATTTTAGAAATTTTGTACACTACCCGTTAGGATTTTAGAAAAAATCCTAACAAATGAGAGAAACTGAAAAAAAATAAAAATAAAAATAAAAAAATAAAATAAAAAAATAAAAAAAAATAAAAAAAAAAAATTAGAAGTTCGATACACTAAATTGAGATATTTTGAACTTTGAATATGGTATTACAAAAAGGAAAATGGTGGAATATCTACCAAAATCCTTCTTCCATCCTTCTAAATATTATTATAATCATTGGATCTATGGATTTATGTAGGTCCCATATGTGAGACTCATTCATCCAATGGTAATGATGATATTTAGAAGGATATGAGAAGAATTTGGATAAATATTCTAGTATTTCCCGTATGTACCTGCCAACCATTACCAAATCGAATCATCCTGCATATATAGCATGGATGGCATGCGTAGTTTCTACTCTTTCCACTTTCTCCTCTTTATATTGGTTTTTTTTTTCCCTTGGTGAGTGCATTAGCTATGAACTCGAGGATCAAATCATCTTCAAGATTCTTCCCCTTTTCATAAAATTGACTTTCATGTATGAACCTAACCACGGTGAGGCTGATATGTGGATGCGGGCCATGCGTCTGCTAATAGGCAAGCGCTTCTAAATCATCTGCACCACCGAAAAACAGCAAGCCAATGCGATATGATGACGTGGAGGATGTAAAGGTGGAGCGATTGCCACGCGCATTATTACTATTGCCATGCTCGATGAGGACTCTGACAGAGCAAGGGGCCTTGTTGATGACATTGTGGTTGACAGTTCTAATGTAGGGAGCGGAAGATCGGAGCCGTCCATCAATGAGTTTGGTTGACAGTTTTAATGTATGAATTTTCAACCAAAGAGCTCCAACTCTTTTCTACACTCCCTACACCATTCGAAGGTTAGAATTTGTTTTCATCCTTAAAATCTGATTTGTTTTGTGCACTCCCCACATTATGTCTTCTTCCTAAGGTATGTTTCCATTCTTAGGTATGTAACCCTTCTCACGTCTTCTTCTTCTTCAATTGGTCTAATGTTTTAATGTCCTATCACTATGCCCTTTCTCTCCATTTTCATGAAACTGAGCTTCCTTTCGTTAAACCTGCGGCATACCCAAATATAGATCATCAAAACTATCATGCTCGTTCTTTTTTCCTATTTAACATTGTCCTACACAATGCCTTCCTGCACTGCCTTTCTCCTTCTTGCAAAATATTTCACTCCTCTTTTCTCCTTCATACGAAGATTTGCTTCCATACATTTATACTCTACGCCTATAACCCACCTTTGTTATAAGTCTCCAATCTATTTTGGTTGCACTCTACTCTACTCTTATACCCACCTTTGATATAAGGGCCCTAACTACCCACGTACTACCTTTGCTGTGAGTACCCATGCATCTAGATTGGGTTCCATATGCTCACTAGTAAAGTGTGAGTACCAGGGTAACAAAAAAATTCTGGGGGAGTAAAAAAATATGTGACTAATAGAGTAATGCTTGGGCATCTACTTCATGTCCTTCTCAAAGTCGTTCTGGTACACATGGACTAGCTTTTTCATTTCTTAAACAAAAGTTGAGGTCCACTTTCTCTTCCAAAAAAATGAAAAAGCTAGTTCATGTGTATCAGGAGGATACTAAGAAGGATATGGAGTAGATGCTCAAGCATTACTTTAATCCCTGCATAGGAAAAACATATTTGGAAATATAATTTCAGAAGATAAGCGATTCTACCGGTGCTCTCACTGTTAGAGACACTACAGCTACTGGCCATCTAGCCATTCTAGCTGTTGGCAATCAACTAGCAGTTGCAAACAATCCCAATCCCAATCAAAATCTTCTATATTCTACAACTCTTGGAATTATGGAACCACACCGTGATACTCAAGCCACAGATCATGCTCTTCCATATTCTGTAGATACTAGAATTACAGAATCACGGTGCAATGATCCAATCACAGCAAATGCAATCAAGTATAATTGTCAGGCTTCATCTCAATCTCTAAAGTCTTGCTCATCAATCAACCATACTTGGAAACACTTTCCATACTCTGCACAATCAAGTTTGTGTGGAAAGCAAAACATTTTCCCCTCAAGGAAAGCTAAGGCAATGAAGGAGATCAAGCTTCACAAGGAAACTTAATTCTCTTTTAATTTTATCAAATCAATTTGTAATTAAAGTGTAAATTTTCTTTTTGTTTTCTGATCAAAGACTCAATGTATAAAATGCTATACGCATTCTCTGTATAATCAAGTTTAGGAATACAATTTGCCTCTTAATTTTTCATGGTATCAGAGCTTTCGGCACACGCCAGTCAAAACTCCTCAATGGCTTCCTCAAACTCCTCTAGTTCCTTTTGCTCATCCCTAACACCAGCAACTACTTCTTTCATTCTAAACTTCACCCAATTTATTTCCCTGAAACTTGACACAAGCAACTACTTAATGTGGCAATCCTAAGTTCTGCTTATGCTGCACAGCAATGACCTCCTAGGCATTGCCGATGGAAGTGAGCCATGTCCTCAAAGGCTTCTAACCGATAAGCAAGGCCAATCAACTATCAATCCAGAATACACTCTCTAGAACAGAAAAGATCAATTCTTATTGAGTTGGATCAATGCTACTTTATCTGAAAGTGTTTTGGCCACAGTCTATGGTTTGAACACATCAAGGCAAGTATGGTCTGCCCTGGCAAGTAGGTTTGCTTTCCAATATGGATCGAGGATCTTTCATATCAAGAGACAATTGCAGAATCTAAAACTAGGTTCCATGACCTGTTCAAACTACCTTCGAGCTGCAAAGGTTTGGGCTGATCAACTTGCAGCCGTGGGACAACCAATTGATGATGAAGATTTGATAGCCTTCATCATCGGTGGTCTTAATCCCACTTTTAACTCTGTCATCACTTCTTATGTCTTTTGCAATCCGTGAAAATCTATTAAGTTTTGTGGATTTCCAAGATGAACTTTTTATGTCATGAAATGCTGCTTAACTAGTAGCATGTTGTTACTCTTGACCTTTCTACATTTGCTTTGTTCACTCAAAGATCAGGTATCAAACAACAATTCAACATAAAGGGAAGAGTGCCTAGAGAATTCAACAGATACCCTCCTCGTGGTCAAAACTCCAGATTCCCTGCACATGGATTTCCCTCCTATCGACAAAGATATGGAATGCCATCGAAATTCAATGGTCATGGAAGTTCAAATTTCCATATTGGTGAAAGCTCCAACAATCCTACTGCTACAGGCAGCCCCAACTTCAACAATGCTGCTGCTGCATCCAACCTCAACAAACCTCCTAGACCTCCATGCTAGATCTGTGACAAAACAAGTTATCAAGCCTTAGACTGTTTCCACCGCATGGACTACTCTTACCAAGGCAGACACCCTCCTCCTTAGCTAGCAGCCATGGCAGCCTAAACCAATGCTACACTTGATGATCAAGAATGGTTTGCTGATAGTGGTGCAAATGCCCACATTACCAAAAATTTGTAAAACCTCACCATCCAGCAACCATTTGAGGGAAATGACACTGTTGAAGCAGGGAATGGATCATGACTCACCACAGACAATGCTAGTTCAACTCTTATACATACACCCAAATCTGATTTTCATCTCAATAAAATCCCTCATTATCCAAATGCATCTGCAAATTTACTTTCCATTCAACATTTTTGTGTTGATAACCACTGTTACTTTGTTCTAACATCAATTCATTTTTTTTGTGAAAGACATCCACACCAAAGCAATCCTCGTGGAAGGTAGGACTGAAAAATGGACTTTATCCAATGTGGTTTTAGAGTTGCTCATTCAAGGCCAGACGTGCTCTAGTAGCCTTGTTAGGAATAAAAACCCCTATTTAATTTGGCACTTTAGGTTAGGCCATCCTTCAAATGATGTTGTTTCTAGACTTGTCAAGACACTTCATCTTCCTATTTTGAATAAAGAAACTGATTTCAATAAAATGGTTCTATGTGATTCTTGTCAACTTGGAAAGAGCAAAAGACAGCCATTTTCTACCTCTAATCACCAAACGTCCACTCCATGAAGTCTAATTCACACAGACAATTGGACCTCACCTATCACTTCAATAAGTGGATACAAATATTATATTGTCTTCATTGATGATCAATCATGATACACATGGTTATATCCACTCCAAGCTAAATCAGATGTCTATGCATGCTTTGTTAAGTTCAAACTTCTTGTAGAAAAGCAATTCTCTTCTACAATCAAGCAACCCCAATCAGATGAAGGTAGTGAATACACCTCCTCCATTTTTCATACATTCCTTTCTAAAAGTATAATCATCCATCGTAGATCCTGCCTATATACCTCACAACAAAATGACCTTGCTGAGAGAAAATTGCGCCACATCCTAGAAACTGGCTTGACTCTCTTAGCTCATTCTCATCTCTCAAACAAATATTGGGTTGGTGCATTCTTGACAAGTGTGTACTTAATTAATCGGTTGCCTACACCAATCTTGGATAATGTTAGTCCAATCTTCAAACTCCATCAAAAGGAACCAAATTATCAACAACTAAAGGTCTTTGGTTGCAAATGTTATCCTTTGTTGCGCCCTCTTGGCCTTCATAAACTTGAATTTAGATTCAAAATTTTCCTGTAAAAGATGAAGTCACATCTCAGCTACCCTCCAAGATTAATGCCAATGGTGATATGCCCTTTATACCACCTGTAAGTCCCCTTTCATTTGATATTTCTCCTTCTTCACTCACTACACCCATCAATTCTGTAGATGCTGCCACTTCCAGCCCTCCTCCTTCTTTACTGCCATCACTTAATGCCTCAGACACCTCTCCTTCACCAACAGATGATACCATGCCCCCATCTGTCCAATCACCAATCCGCACACCTCTTGATCCAAGTTCTTCCCTTCAAGTCCCACCTTCTCCCCCTTTAGTTCCCCCAGTTGTGCATCCCATGACCAGTCTCGGACTGGATCTCTTTAACCCAAGACATTTACAGATTTTCATCTCTATCATACCATTTTCATCACTCTGCCCTTCAGGAATCTGCACCCTCATGCTTCAGCAAGGCAATTCTTGACCCTCGGTGCCGACAAGCCACGGTAGAAGAATTCAAGCATTAATCTCCAATGGTACCTAGACCTTATGCCCTCTCCTCCTCACCAGAATGTCATCAACAACAAATGGGTGTATCATATTATTAAAAAACCAGATGGATCCACTGAGAGGTTCAAGGCCAGATTGGTTGCCAAAGGGTATAAGCAACAGTGTGGAATTGACTACACTGAGACATTTAGTCCAGTGATCAAATCCTCTACCATTCGTGTCATCTTATCATTTGCAATTCAACTTGATGGGAGCATTCGTCAATTGGATGTCTCCAATGCCTTCCTCCATAGATCTCTCCTTGAAGAAGTCTTCATGCACCAACCGAAAGGCTTTGTGGACAAGAACAATCCTCACTATATGTACAAACTAAACAAAGCACTCTATGGCCTCAAACAAGCCCTAAGAGCTTGGTTTAATCGATTATCCTCCTTCTTATTGGAACTTGGCTTTCATGCCTCCCTTGTGGATTCATTTCTCTTCATACTAAACTTTGGCTCTATTCACATTTTTATACTGATTTATGTTGATGATATCATTATCACAGGATCCAATTCCTCCATTATTCAGTCCCTCTTCCTCAAGCTGCAACATGAGTTCCCTCTTAAGGATCTCGGGCCTTTTCATTTTTTTTCTTAGCATACAAGCCTCTTGAACTGCCAATAGCTTGCATCTGTGTCAAGCCAAGTATATTAATGATCTCCTCCTTTGTACTCACATGCAAGAAGCCAAACCAGCTTGGTCCCCTTCACCCTCTGGTAAAAAGCTCTCCAAACTTGATGGTGATCCCTTGACTGATCGTACAGAGTATAAACAAGTTATTGGTGCCTTGCAGTATTGCACCCTCACTCGGCCTGACATCTCTTTCTCAGTCAACCAATAATACCAACATATGCATGCTCCTACCTCTTCTCATTGGTCAGCTGCTAAGAGAGTGTTGCTATCTCAAATCCTCCGTCGATCATGGACTGTACTACCAAAAAGGACCCCTCCATCTTACTGCCTATTGTGATAGTGATTGGACAGGTGATCCAAATGATTGCAAAGCCACTACCAGGTTTGTTGTCTTTTTAGGTCCTAACTTGGTTTCATGGAGTGCCAAGAAACAACCTATTGTCTCTCGCAGCAGCATTGAAGTAGAATACAGGGCACTTGCCATCACCACTACTGAAATGTTTTGGCTGCGTATGTTATTCAAAGACATTCACATTGTTCTACCTATTGCTCGTACCATTTGGTGTGACAATATAGGTGCCCTCACATTGGCCACTAATCTAGTCTACCATGCTCGTACCAAGCACATTGAGGTGGACTACCATTTTATTCGTGACAAGGTGCTCAATCAAGACATCATTATCAAACACATCACAACTGATGATCAAGTAGCTGATATCTTTACTAAAGGCTTGAGAGTTCTGCTCAGTTCCTCACTCTTAGGCTTAAGCTCATGTTGGTTTCCTCCCTCATTAGCTTGTGGGGGGGTGTTAGAGACACCATAGCTGCTGACCATCTAGCCGTTGCAGCTGTTGGCAATCAACTAGCCGTTGCAGACAATCACAATCACAATATTCTATATTCTGCAATTCCTAGAATTATGGAACCATACTGTGATGCTCAAACCACAGATCATGCTCTTCCATATTCTACAGATACTAGAATTACAGAATCACGGTGCAATGATCCAATCACAACAAATGAAATCAAATATAATTGTCAAGCTTCATCTCAATCTCTAAAGTTTTGCTCATCAATCAACCATACTTGGAAACACTTTCCATACTCTGCACAATCAAGTTTGCGTGGAAAGAAAAACATATTCCCCTCAAGGAAAGCTAACGCAGCGCAGGAGAGCAAACTTCACAAGGAAACTTAATTCCCTTTTAATTGTATCAAATCAATTTGTAATTAAAGTGTAAATTTTCTTTCTGTTTTCTGATCAAATACTCAATGTATAAAATGCTATACGCATCCTTTGTATAATCAAGTTAAGGAATACAATTTGCCTCTTAATTTTTCACTCATTACCACAAAGACTGGTACAGCTTTGATAACATTTACTGCTTATAAACATATGAAGCTTCTTTCACTCATACTTGCATTTCAGATGTAAAAAATGCAACATTAGATTTTATATAAAGGAGGAACTCAAAGACTCAATACTTTTTGTAACGTTTAGCCTAAAGGAGGAACTCAAGGATGGGCTCACCAAGGATGAACATATGAAGCTTCTTTACTCATACTAATGCTTGTGAAAGGGAACAATCACAATGGTGGTTTTTTGTCCAGCGCAACATTGCATATATCGTTGTGCATGCTTGCGTACGGTGCAACCGCAGTGAAGTGCTACACCACGATACTCCCATGGTGCTACTGTTTGAACTGCATGAAGGCACTAACAACATGTTCTGAATTGGTTGCATTGGAGGCCGTCTTGTTGAGATGGTGATGTGGCACGAGTATAGCCGATGCAATGGCAGTTAGCTCCATGAGGTGGAGGGCAAAGATGGAAACTAGGGTGAATTTGGTTGGATTGGAGGCTTCTAGAATATTTAAAATCATGGGTACATTGTCTTCCTGGTGGATACACAACAGAACACGAAGGTGGATGGTGTCCAGTGATTGCAGAAGGTCTTTCTCTCGTAAACCATGTACCTCCTTGATGGATCGTAAAGGAACCTTACCATGGGCCTGACTTGCTCAGATACAAGTAGCATTGTGATTAGCAGGAGGGAAAATGTTTGGTCGTCTAGGATATGTGCATTAATAAATCATTTAAATAAGACATAAGACAATAGTTAACCAATATATATATATATATATATATATCGGAAAACTTCACTTACTATATTTGATCATTCATCATTTTTGCAATCATATCTTTAAACTTTAAAAAGTGTTAATTTAGGGTTACCATCTTTTAGAAGTTTGTAATGTCAACCATTCCATTCAAATTCAGCGTTAAATTACCAAAATACCTCCATCTTTTTTGAAATTTTATAAATATTTTAGGGGTATTTTGAAAATTTGACACATCAATTTGTAGCTAATTCTTACAAACCAGACTAATAAAATAACATATGTCTCTTAGTATTTGAGAAGCATATGCTTTCAAAAACAAATGAGAAACACATGCTATATATATGTGTAGGGAAACTTCAGAAAACTCCCTCGAACTTCTCGCGTTTTGAAATGACCCGTTTAAAGTTTAAAAACTCTCAATTTAGGCTATTAAACTTTTAATTTCTTTCAATTTTCCCCCTCCCGTCCAAATTCAACGTTAAATCCCCAAAGTACTTCGCCTTTTTTGGTTTTTGTTTTAATTTTTAGTTATTAAATCAAGGTATTTTTGTAATTTTATAATCATCTTAAAAGTATTGACATTGTAAACTTCTGAAAGATAGTACATAAATTGACATTTTTTAAAGTTTAAGAGAATAATTATAAAAAAGATAAAAAGATGAGGAAAGTTATATATATATATACATGAGAGAGAGATGTTTAATTAATTGCTTACATTGGCATCCTTCCACATGATATAGGTGGCAACCTCTATAGTCTATGATGCCTTTGGAACACATGATTAGAGCAAGAGTAACAGCCTCTTAGAAGGGCATGCCGGAGTAAAGCGCAGGTAGAAGAGTACCGCCGAACTTCGCTACATAACCCATGATGATGATTGCCTCAATGATTACCGAAGAATCTCCTCCTATGTCGGCCAACACAAGTCTGTCTGCAAACCACAAAGCGCAACAAAAACCAGAAGTAGCAACCCGGTCGCAATCGTATCCAGCTTATCAACTAAACTAGATCCTAGCGGTGGGCCGTCAAGGAAAGCAATGCCCATCATAAAAGGCCCAAACGAAGCGTGCTGGCTGATAACTTCAGCAAAGACTGTATAACTCAACACTATCACAAGAATTACAACAAATTGAGTTTCCTTCATAGGCCGTCCTTCTGGGGTGTGTTTGGCTAACCATATTATGAACGGCCAGAAAACAAACACGATGGCGATAAAAAAGACGGCGATCCAAAAAAGAGCCCATAAGGAAACCCATTTGGATTTGTGTATGGCTAAGCCAACTGCCGTCATGGATACAACCGTGACCCAACTGCACAAATCATTGACCATAGATGTATACGTGGCTAATCGGCCGATCTTGGAGTTAAGAATACGAAGATTGGCAAGCAAGGTGGTAATAACAGGAAAGCTTGAGATGGAATCAACTGACACTATAAATCGAATGGAAGTGGTTATGTTGTTGTCGATAGGCATGATTTGATTGAGGATAAAACAGGTGAGTCCGGCGAGGGCATAGGCATGACAAAACCCATGGTGCCTATTAGTGCGGTGGTGCCGCTTGCCTTTTTCAATATTCTTGTATCCATATGTACTCCTAAGACAAATAGGAGAAGCATGAAGCCTATGTTTGCGGCTGTTTGAAGAACCACTTTGCTTGACATTGGAAACAGCTTCATCATATAGCTTCCTATGAAACAACCAAGAATTTTTGGACCTATTATCACATCGGCCTGAACGTACAAATATTTGATAATCAGAACATAGACAACTTTTTTTTTTTAAGAAAAAATATTTCGACTTTCATTCGTACTAAAAAATCTAGAGCATATTACTATGAGATAGTAGAGCATGTTACTCTAAAGTTACGACATCATAGATACAGTTTGAAATTTCTTCCATCCATACTCTATCTATAACTTGTTTTGTTGCGACCTTAGCTAACCCATGTAGAGCAAAATTGTTCTCTCTTTGTATGACAAATTTGCCAACTTATTAGCCCATTTAGTACCACTTTAATATCCTCCATACCTGCTCCCATTTTGTTCAGTAGCTTTGATTGCATCGACTAGTTGCATTGAATCACCCTCCAACATAATACTTTGTAGCCCCATAACACAGACAATTAAGAAGGATAAGAAGCCATATGTTAACTACAGAATATCTTTTTTTTTTTTTAAAATGAATATCACGAATATCATTTAAAATATAGAAATTTTTTGCTCAGCAAGTACAAGACTCTGAATAAAATCAGGACAACTATTATGCCAGATACAATCTAAAGATTGATGAAGGGCTGCTTGGGCCAGCCCATAAGCTGCCCCATTTGCTTCCCTAAGAACATGTGTAACCTTCCAAAAGGTAGACTGCTGAGTATAAAATGAGTGTCCTCTAGTAAAAGGCCATACTGACACCAAGATGGGGCTTCCTACTGAAGGCCTTGCACAATAGCTAGGACGTCGCCTTCCATAATCACATGTTGGAGACCCAGTGCATGGCACAGTTCAGCAGCTTTCCAAGCTGCGATTGCTTCAGTTGTAGTAGGATCCGTTATAGAGGGGATAGTAGAACAAAGAGAAGCCAACATGAGTCCCTCCGCATCTCGGATGATCACGCCCACCCCCATTGTGCCAGTAACTTTATCGAGAGAGGCATCCTAGTTTATCTTAGAAACTCCCACTGGGGGGACGTTGCCATACTGGCCTCACTGGACGAGCTGAGGTTCCCAATCTTTTGGACTAGCAAGCTGGGCTTGGTGAAAAGCCACTTGGGAATCAGCTGTAGAATGAATAAGGTGAGCAGGGGAAGAGATTTTACCCCCAAAGACTACAGTATTCCTCCTCAACCAAATTTTGTGGGCTAGACAAAAGACTAAAAGCAGATCTTCCTCCTCTAGAAATTCGAAGAGCTACATAAACAGATTCAGCCCATCATCTGCGACTATAGAAAGCTTTTGTATCTTACGGGAACATTCCATCTATATTGTAGTAGAAGAATCACATTCCCAAAGGATATGCTCAATTGATTCTAGATGGAGGCCGCATAGAGGACAGCTAGAATCAGGAACTATCTTCTTCTTGTGCAGATTCACTTTTGTTGGGAGGAGGTCATGAGAGGCACGCCAAATAAAATTTTTAACAACACCTGGGACACGCAGCCTCCAGAGGTGCTTCCAAAACACACGGGTGCTGGATACCGCAGAGCTCTCTCCTAGATCACTTAAGACTTGATCTTTTGCAAGATGGTATGCACTACGGACACTAAACATCCCACTAGAATTCCCCCTCCAAATGAGCTTGTCGGGGCCGCCCCCTGGGCTGACTGGAATACTGCAAATGAGAGCAAGTTCTGCCGTATTGAAAATGCTATGAATAAGCCTCGAATTTCACCACCAAGTAGCAGGATCAATAAGAGCAGAGACCTTAGCATCTTGAGGAAGAAACCGCACTGGCGACTGGATCTTAAACGAAGTAAGACACATAATCCATTTATCCTCCCAAATTTTGATAGAGTCTCCATTCCCAACCCGCCATACCAGACCATCTTGGAGAAGGGCACGAGAATTGCACAGGCTTCTATGACTCTAATTACCAATCTTTTTTGCAATGTCCTCATGCTCTACCACTAAGGTTATAATGTATGGCTTCAGCGATCCAAAATGGCAAAAATAGCCTCCATAAGAAAAAGAAATAAAAAATGAAGGAAGTTTTTATTTTTAATGGATGATATTTTTGGTATTTTGGGTTACAAAATGGGGCATTAAATATTACAACCCAATTGTAGATTGGGTGGGACATTGCAAAATTAAAACATTGGGGGACATTGCAACCTAATGATAGATTAGGGAGATATTGCAAAAAGAATGGTAGTTAGAGAGGAGAAATAATGAAGTTAACCCTATATATAAGTAATGCTAGCTTTTTTCCGTTAGTAATGTTTCTGTATCAATGGGCTGTCAATTTTTAACGCAACGTGCAAATCCGACAAAAACTTAACACAAAATTAGCGGGTGAAGGTTTAATAAAATAGAATTCAGGTCAAACTGAGTGAGGGTTTAGTAAAATATAATTTAGAACATCTCAACGCTTGGAAGTCTATCTTCGAGTCGAAATTAAAGAAGAAGAATCGGGTGCCCCTCCAAAGAAATGTCTCAAGATAAACTTTGATGTGGCGATCCATGATTCTTTCTCTCTAGGTGCAACTACATGTTGTGACTCATCTGGAAACTATCTCTTTGATAGGGTACAAATTTTCTTCCTGGGGACCCTTTTGTGGGAGAAGTTAGGGCCTTATTATTGGCTACTAACCAAGCAGTGTTGGAAGGTTAAATAACATCATATTTTATAGAGACTTGCTCGATGTTGTCTCAACTATTCTTAACCAGAATTGCCCTCCAGGCTAGCTTTTAGTACGATATATTGTTGAATTTCACCAACTCCTAAGTTTGATCCATGTCCGGTCTATTTGCTAAGTCCATTGCAGTGTCAATTGGCTTGGCCTACACATAATTTAGATAAATGGGCCACCAATACTAACTTAAGTGGATGCATTCCCATTTCTTTCTCTCTCCTGTTGAATGTAACTCCCATTAGTGACATCAATCGCCCCCCCGCCCCCCCCGGTTTTTCCTTAGGTTTATTCCTTTTTTTTTTTCCTGTTTTGGTTTTGTGCTCGTATTTGGTGAGGAAAAAAAAGTTTTTGGTAGGTGAGGTAGACTAGAAACAGAAATTAAATGTACAAGGAAAATAAATCAAGGCTTAACATGGACAATATTCTAAACATACTAACAATATGGGTAATTACAAATTGAGTAGTGATTCCCATCAGCCTGGGCTGAATGAACAGTCATTCAGCCTAGGCTGGATGGGAATTAAAAAAAATATATATATATATATATATATTTTATAATGTGGGGTCCACAAACAAAGAAAAAAATGTCTGGGCTGAATGACTGTTCATTTAGCCCAGGCTGATCAGTATAATTACTCTTACAAATTATATTTCTATTTTTTGTTTTTGTTTTTTTTGGAAATTATCAATTAACCTTCTTCTATGTTGAATTCATTCCAATTGAAAGATTCTTTTATTTTGTTGTGGACGTATTTTTTAGAACATAAAACTTAACCGTTAATTGGAATTATGGAACCAATTGTAGAGAATTGATAAGAATGGGCTTCACAATCAGGGCTAACCCTTTTCATACTCATCAATACAAAAAAGAAGTCCTCCCAATCCCATTAATCTCATATCTCTCATGCATATTACTACCTAAAAGACCTAATAATAAACTACCTATTTCCCTCGCATAAAATTTTATGCGTACACCACGAGATTGATGAATGGATTTAATTAGTTCCATACTTAGCTGTCAATATGTTGTTGTTGCACCACCAAAACAGAAGTTCTACTGTTAAGATCTGATGAGGCGAGCAAGTCTCCGATAATCCCCAACTCTGGAAATTCACTCCATTCTGCAAGCCCTGATGTCTGTGGAGACTCTATGTTATGTCGTCTACCAACAATAATAAGGTCATACTTGTCCACCATAGACCGAATTATTAATGCTGTCTCAGGTCCATCTTTCACCATCTCCTCTAGGAATATCATATATTCATCACCCACATTGTTAAGTTTAACATCCTTCAGTATCTCATTGTCAAGCAATTTGTCCCAACAGGAATCAACGTCACCGCTAGAGGCTACAAAGTGAACCACAGTCAGGGTGATATTCGAGTTATTGGCCATGCGTTTGGCAAAAGTCAGTGCCTCTCGATCGTCACTACCTCCTAAGAAGATCATGGCAACATAATAGGATGACTCTGATGAAACCATTGAACGACCTAAATGACCACGGTTAACAAGGATCCCAACCGAGCAGGGGGCTAGTTCAAGCATACAGCAATTTAAGGTCCTTATTGTATTATCCTCTGATTCAACAGAACCGCCAATGGACCATTTTCGATGGAATGGGAGTACTATAAAAGATGAGAGTTTGTCCAATCCAAGGATGCAAATGTCCTCATGCATGAACTTGGGTGGAGAGATGGCCGTGAAGACGTTTACTGATACAACACCCTGATTTTCTCGTTCAAAGTGATTGAAGGCGAGAATGATATTCTCCGAATAGGAACTATTATTGGACCCAGTCTTTTTCTGCATTTGGTGGGAAATAAAAATAGGAGAGGTTCGGCCAATTAACTCGATAAGGTGAAGCACACAAACAGCAAGGGGCCTTTCCCTAGATGGGCACAAGACTTTAAGTAGTTTTGTTACAGCAGCAATGTCATCTTGCCTGTGAATGCACGCTAGGACTCTAACCTCTGCATTGTGTCTGCAATGCATAATATCTCTTTTTTGGTAGCCTGCATATTTCCTTGAAGGTTGGTACAGGTACTTCACCAGGAGTGGCACGAAAATTGCATTCAATAGGATGCAAACACATGACAAAGCGTACGCCTGGTCTTCCATGGTCTGCACTTAAATGAAAAATGTTGGAGAAACCCATCAGGTAAACTTGTTCAAGAAAGCAATGGGTTTTTACTACTAAAGATAATGTGCTAGAAAATGTATTTTGCAATATAGTATGATGTTTCCAAAAGGTCAACAATTTCTTTCATTCTTAATTTTAGAGGTTATGCTTAAAATACTCTTAACCATGAAATATCATCTCATCAAATAGGCAAAAAATATAATTAACTAATTACTAAACTTGATTTAGCAATATTCATTTCTTATTTATTACAGATTCATGGAGTTAAAGGGTCTTACATGTATTTGGTCTAAAAGTGAATTTGGAAAATAAATTTTTTAAATATAGGAATAATCATTTTGGGAGTTACATATAAGTTATGTGGGATTTATTTGTCATATTAGAGTCACATATGATGTAAAAGAGTGAGTTGAATTTTGGAAAAAAAATAATTCTAAATATTCAACACTCATCTCACTGCTATTCCACTGGGTTAATGACGTAGTACCAATCAACCCTTTAATTTTTTATTTTTTTTTAATAAATGCTAATCAATGGCTGATAGGCACTACCACATCAATCCAGTGGAATGAGAGTAGGATGAGAGTTGAATTGGATGGGAGTGGGGTTGGAAAATTAGAGGCATCATTGTATCTTATAAAAGTAATGCTATTTAGTAGACTAATATATAACTGCCGTACAATTGAGATAATTTGGCAGTAAAAATCAACCTTTCGTTTTTTTTTTTTTTAACAAGTGCTAACCTAAGGGCTGATTTTCACTGCTACATTATCAAGTTATATGACAGTCATATACTAGTCTACCAAATAGCATTAATCATCGATCTTATAAATACTCATATACGATCTCGTCATTATTCTCAAATGAGTGGAAAAAAAAAATATTTTGGTGTGTTTATCCTCTTCTCCATTTATCTTCCTTAGAATATTGATCATGCATGTATTTTAACCCTTTGATTTCCAACAAATTGGTATTAGACCCACCTATGGTGAGAAAATAAAATGGAATAATTCCATTTCAAATGCCCCAATTCACGAAAGGCAACTATGAGTAATGCTACATACTAAATCTCATCTTACTGGGCTGATATGACAGTGTCTATTAGCTCTTGGATCAGCCTCTATAGAAAAAAGAAAAAATATATATATATATATATATATCTAAGGGCTCATGGCCACTACCACATAAGCATAAGCCCAATAAATAAGAGCTAACTATTTATAATTACTCGAAAACTATATATCTGTATGAAAGTAAATCTTGGGATCATAAGATTTTGGAGTCATCATTGACAAAGGTTTTAGGAAGCTAGAGAACAAAGGTTCCTTATCTCAAACTCAAAATAAGTCTTTACAAGGTACTTAAAAGAAGGATCAAAAGGCCATCATGATTATCCATCAATGCTTGGCTGATGGCATGTTACAAAAAGTTGTTAATGCAACTATTTCCAAGCAAACTTTGGGATTCTTCAAAACTCTTATTAAGGAGTTGATAAATTAAGTTTTTCCTCTTAACTTTGCGAATTAAGTTAATTTGAAGCTAGCCTTGTGTATGAAGGGCTCTTAATCAAGTTCATATTATTTTTCAAGAGTGTTGACCATTGTGAATCAACTAAAGAGGTATGGCAGAGATTTAAATAGTACGAGGGTTGTTGAAAAAAAATCCTCCGTTCATTAGATCCCAAATTCAACTATATTGTTGTTGCCAGCAAAGAGTTTAAAGATCTACATTCCACAATCATTGATGAACTCATGGAATTATTATAATATCATGAAGAGAAGGATGAAAAGAAGAAGCAAGAGCCTTTAGAGCAAATGCTAAAAGCAAAGTTCTCTCTAAAGGAGAAAGAAGATCGATATGGAGGAAACCAAATTAAGCGCTTGAGGACATGGAAGAGGAAGAGAAGAATGAGTTGGTCACGTACACTCCATCCAACAAAGAAGGAAGAGATCAAAACTCATATCAAACAAGAGGGCGTGGCAAAAAAAAAAAAACAATTTAAGGCTACAAGGAAGAAGGTATGACAAATTTAAAATTGAATGTTATTGTACATTAAAATGGAAAACTTCACTTAGTCTCCTCAATCTTCTATGCAATTTGCAATCTCCCCTTCCCAATCTTTCAATTTGGTTAATGTACCTTACTAATATATTATTAGGGTTGCAATGTCCACTTTTCTGCCCTAAAATTAAAATTCAAAAAAAAAAAAAAAAAAAAGCCTTATCCTACCAATGTGAAAGAAATGAAATGTAGGTTGGAATTAAAAAAGGGTATGTGTTCACTCCATGTAAAAATAAGGCATTCATCTTAATCTATATTAAAGACACCTAAAACAGAACCAAAAAGAAAAAGATAATTCCATTTTCTAAGAAAAAAGAAAAGGGGGAGTGAGGAGGGGGAGAGAGAGAAAAGAAAGATAGATAGTTACCTCGTTATCTTTGAACACTGTATAGAAAGCGAGTTGGACTTCACCTTTGCAACTCAATATTAGAGCTAGTGCTAGAGCATCATTTAAGGGCATTTTGGAATACAAGGGAGGAACCGAAGAAGCCACCATTTTGGCCACAAAAGTCAAAACAAGGAGGATTCCGTTGATTATCGTGAAATTGCTATCGAATTTGATTAAACTCACATCTGTTCTCATCCCACAAGTAGTAACGAAGAGTGGTAGTAAAATGTCCAAGTTGAAGGTGTTGAACTTGTTGACAATGGTTGATCCTAAAGGCGGTCCATCTGGTATTGCCAAACCCAGAATGAAAGGTCCAATGACTAAAGTCTGGCCAAACAAATGAGAAAGATACGCGGAGCCAAGGACCATTAGCACGATGGCATGAATGTATGTGTCTTTGATAGGTCTACCTTTCGGTGTCTGCCTTATTATCCAAAACATTGTTGGTCGAATTGCAGATACAACAACAATAACATAGATAATCATTGCTGCTAAATCTATAGCGGCCATTATACCACCTTCCACCTCGTTAATTCTAGTCAAGCTGGCAACAACGGCAAGAAACACGCTTAAGGTATCGCCTACCAATGCTGTAGATAGGGCTAATCGACCCAGTTCAGAAGTCAAGATCTTAAGGTCCTCAAGAAGGCAAGCAATGACCGGAAATGGAGTTAGACAATGCATTGCTGTTATAATTGGAATTATATATGCTTCTTCATCATTTAGCCTATAATATCCCCTAAGTTTTACTTGGACTAATAAGCCAATTACTAAAGGCGACAATATGCATACAACACCGGTATACAAGGCTTTTCTTCCAGTTCTATTTATCATTCCTATATCCATTTTCACCCCACTCAGAAACATAAAGAATATGTAACTCCATAGAGACAATATACCAATTATTTCTTGACTTTTAATGGTAAACAAAACATGTTTGAATATTCCGAAGCGTCCCAGGAGAGAGGGACCGAGGATCATGCCAACCTGGTCCGTATAAAATCAAGGCACTTGTTCAGTACGTTAAAATAAAAAGATCTACTAGTCTGCAACTCAACATTAATCTAATCAAATATATGTAAATATGTGCAAATTAATAAGAGCACGTACAAGAAGTTGTGTGCTGAACTTGGAGACTCCATAACGCTTAAGAATGTAATGGAAGGCTTGGGTGATGGTGAAAATGAGAACCATCTGCAGCTGAATCATTGGCACCGTATACGGTATTCTCCCGGAACGAATGTAGTTCCACACGCCGTGTGAATTGAGCATTGGGGGTAAGTCAGTACATTCGTTTATTATGATCATGCCGGTTACATTAAGAAAAAAGCTATTGCTTCCTGACATGGATGTCGGTGTCTGCTTAATTCTCTTGTTAATTTCACACAGAAATTTGATGTCTGTCCACTAATGCATCAACTTAGAATTTATATATACAACGAATCTTATTTCTTATTTAATTTAGGACACTAGAAATATTCAATATCCATCATCTTATCTAGTTATCGGTTGTTTCTCTTGCTGGAAGATATCAATATTGCTTTCTCTAGATTTAGGCCAGCGCTGGCGTTTGTACGTTAAACTTGTTAATTCTTATTGTTACACCAAGAAGACCGAAAAGATAAGGTTGTTAGTTGTTGAATGTATTGTCTAGAATATAAAATGGGAGATGCTACATATCCATCTCTTACTCATCTCTTATCCATCTCCATAGATTTAATGGTAGATTTGCACACCTCTTTATATGGAGATGGGCAAAAAATGGTTAAGAAAATAAAAACAATCATTTACAATCTGTCTGAGTGTACCAACATTATACAATTGCTAATCCTAAAAGTTGAAGAGGTTGAAGGAGTTGGGTCGACCCCACTGGTGGGCGCCTCAATTAGCCCTGCATTTGGCCCAACTTTTTAACAATTCAACGGAAGGTTGTCTTAGTTATATGTTGGGCCGTCAATTTTTAATACGATCCATGAATTTCATACGAAATTTATTGGGTTTAAGTTGAGGGATCTAACATGTTTAATTAAATGGGTCAGGTTAGGCTTTACTTATATAGTCTTAGATTCATGCATTGACACAACCCAAACCCGACATGCGACATTTAGGACTGACAATTTTTAACACGATCTACGAACTTGACACGAGTTCAACATAAAATTAGTGGGTTGGGGTTGAGAGTGTGATCCGTTTAATTAAATAGGTCGTATTATAATTGATTTATATAATTTTATGCATATATATGCTCGACATGACACGACTCAAATTCGATACACAAATATAAATTGTCATCCCTAATTATAAGGGGTATGATACAATTAGAACTTGTTCAGAAGGATATCTTTTGACTTGCTTCAAGGATGAGTGGAAGTAATTCGGCCTTTATTTTTCACTTTATTTTATCTTCCAATATTTTTCCTTTTGAGAATGGGTGCCTGTCTGTTCTTACAAATCTTCTTCTTGTCCTTATATATAGTGAATAAATGACAGCTTGATTCGGATAATTCATTGTTGCTTCCATAATTAATTAAGGGAGAAAAAGAAAAAAAAATCAAATTTCAATTTGGTACTTTATGTCATGTAGCGTGCTTAATTGAAAATATTGAGATTTATCTCCTAGAAAATTAGTTTAAATTAAAAAAAAAAAAAAAATCCCCTTGTAATTAATTGGCAGTCCAAATTCATTTTATTTATCGCACTATTGTACGTGCAAATGTCATGTAGTAGAAGGTTTTTATTATTTCTTAGTATGATCTATTTTAGTAGGAGTCCATGTCAATAAAAAGTCTATCTCAATAAGGATTTTAA